>VXAX01002958.1:607093-751078 GCA_013399835.1 Leptocoma aspasia | reverse complement strand
CTCCTTTTTTTTTTTTTTTTTTAATTTACCATTTAATTTCAACAGTAAGAAACAAGAGCAATTTAGTCCAAATATTGAATGTGCTTTCCAGTTATATAAACCTTGACTAAACAGATATGAATGCTTTTCTTAATCAGATTTATGCCATTTTTTAAAGCTTTTGCTTCCAGGAGGTATAAAAAGACACATAAAGATTAAATACCCATGAAAAAACATCCTGCCATGCAAATACAATAATTTTTGTTGTCAGTACCATACAGCAACCATAAGCCCAGGCATGCATGGGGCTGTAGAGGCATTCCTTCACACATCCCCTGCACCATGAATATTAAACAAACTCTGGGCAATACAGACACACTTTAAATAAAAGACCCTTAACACCCTACAGACAATTGAACAGGAAGAACACTGTAGTGCTCAGCCAGAGTAACTGCTGTGGCCTATCACTTGAGTGACTGCTGTGACTTTCAGTGTCTACGAACACCTTCAGCCATGGCCTAAAAACATGAAGACTGCTATGATTTTGAAAACAGAAAGGTCCCTGTTTAAAAAAAAAAAGGATTCTGGCTCTAATCTTCAGCTGGGATAAGTATCTCCCTTTAGCTGAGAGCCAAGTATAAGGAGGAGCCCCCAAGAAAGGCCAGTGCATCCAGGGAAGTGATGAATTTTCTGAACTTTGATAACCCATCTCCCTACATTCTGACTAGGAGAAGCTGATTTGGATTTCTGAATATCACCAGGCTGCAGAACATCTAAATTCTTCAGCATTGAAATCTCCCCTTGTGAGTAACTTCCTTGACTAATTTTTGTCTTGAGAAAGAAACTGGCAAATTCTTTTATGAAATTTATTTTTAAAATTATGTTGCCTATTGTCATTGCCAGCGTTGCAAAGCATATCAAATTGGTATGACTAGCTGCTGATTTTTTCAAGTAAATGACTAGGCTCTATACTCAAAACTAACCAAGTCTGTCTAAAATATTCTATTTTAATGTATAGTGAACTATATGAAACTGGCAGGGGTTTCATCATTAAGGAAGTGATTTGAACATGAGTCAAGCCACCCTGTCGCACGATTTACATTTCCAAAGAATTATTATTGTCATGCATTAGGTTCCTCTCTACTATGGTTTCTAATTGCCAGAAAGGAACTTTTCTGTATCGAAATAGGACATTTCTGTACCAAATCAGGTGCTCATTTTCAAAGCCACTACAGTCCTGTGCCCTGAGGTTGTCTCAAACACCATGCACATCTCTAGGAACATGAAGAGAAGAGAAGTTTTTAAGCTGTATCACAAGTATAGTAATTCATATTACTATACATCCCTTTAAAAATAAAAAAAATCCCGCAAAGAATGGCACCCTGTCTCACTTCATTTAACGGCAATAGCACTGACTGCTGAATGGCAGCAATACAGTTAGCAATGACTGGAACGTACAGAATGAGGTTTTCCAAACTGAGAAGAGGTTTGGCATGGTTTAAGGCTCAATGCTCAACCTGAAACTCTAAGCAGAACCAATTTTCAGAATACACAGTCTCTCAGTCTTGATTTTGAGTGCCCCAAAATAGGTAATTTGAAATTTTATCTCTCCACATCCTTGTTTCATGAGATTTGTATAATGTCAAAGACCAAGAAATTATTCAAGGATCATGATAGGCACTTTATAAGGACCATTTAACTTAAACATCAGATAAAATATTTTAATTAAGGAGCTCAAGTTTTCAGGAGAATCTATGCAAAATGCATAGTGTGTGTAGCTTCTTTCTGTTCTTTGCCACATTGCTGAGCTGGCCATCTTGGCCTTGCTCAGCACTAGGTTGCAATTCCTGCAGCAAACTGTTGGTCCAGGTAGAAGTCAACAGTGTGGATGAACAGTCACCTCTCATATTACAATGGGAAGCCCTGTCTTGGTTCACTGGTTTAAATTCTGAGGTTGCAAACTTTTTCAAGGATGAGTCATCCATCCATCCATCCATCCATCCATCCATCCATCCATCCATCCATCCATCCATCCATCCATCCATCCATCCATCCATCCATCCATCCATCCATCCATCCATCCATCCATCCATCCATCCATCCATCCATCCATCCATCCATCCATCCATCCATCCATCCATCCATCCATCCATCCATCCATCCATCCATCCATCCATCCATCCATCCATCCATCCATCCATCCATCCATCCATCCATCCATCCATCCATCCATCCATCCATCCATCCATCCATCCATCCATCCATCCATCCATCCATCCATCCATCCATCCATCCATCCATCCATCCATCCATCCATCCATCCATCCATCCATCCATCCATCCATCCATCCATCCATCCATCCATCCATCCATCCATCCATCCATCCATCCATCCATCCATCCATCCATCCATCCATCCATCCATCCATCCATCCATCCATCCATCCATCCATCCATCCATCCATCCATCCATCCATCCATCCATCCATCCATCCATCCATCCATCCATCCATCCATCCATCCATCCATCCATCCATCCATCCATCCATCCATCCATCCATCCATCCATCCATCCATCCATCCATCCATCCATTCTCTCTTTGGGAAAATCTAAAAGAAGTGGTTATTGTACGGCATTAATGAACCCTGTCAGTTAAACATTTACTACTTCTTTTTGGCCAAGCTTTTTCAAATCAAACTGCTTAAAGTGCTCCTCTAGCCAAAAAACAATTAAATCTGAGAAGTGATTTCATTCTTGTCTCTCCCCCAGTTCCACCACTTACACAAAGCATAAATAGCATCATGTTTTCTTGCCATGATATACCAGGAAATGATCTTTCTGAGGAAGAGGCAGGACACAGCAATGGAATCATTAATTGCGTGCAGCAATTGTTCCATTCTTCCTTTGAGATGCCCAGGACAAGCAGAACAGTACTAGCTTCTTGAAGGCCAAGTTTTTAGTGGATTCCTCAGTCCAAGTTCTCATGCCAAATCGTTGGTTCCAATGAGACTCATAAACTGAGCATAACTGTGTTAGCCATTCTGGGATTAATTGGCTCCTTTCAAAAGGAAGAGGTGGTGCTGCACACACCCCAGAGCTGAGAAGACTGAGTTTCTAAAAAAGGCATTGTGTTTTTACATGCCAGGTCTATGCTTAATTTTCATGCATAAATATACTCTGTGCAGTTGGGATTAAGGAAGGAAGATGATCCAGATTTAAGATGCATAATATATAGTGGGCCACAAGGAATTGAGTGGAAAATTAGTTAAATACAGAAGAGATGATGCATATGGCTGGAGAAGGAAAGCACAAATGTCTGGAAGAGTAGAGGTGTCCATATTTTTTCAGGTGGAACAGTGTCCTGTTTCCCAACACAAAGACAATTCACTGTTTACCTGAAATTTTCTTTAAGAATTTGGTCTTGTATATGATCCAATATGGGCACAGGCCAGGAGAGAGCATGTGCAGGATGACAGGAGGAAGGACCTGACAACTATTCAGGAGCTTTGTAGATGTTTCAGTTTTGCTAACTCAGACTTTTGACAGTATTTGTAGCTGTTTATTTGACATGGATCAGACATTTTTATAAACTCCATGACAGAATTTATCAAGCCTAACATGTTAGTCCAGCACATCAGGATGAAACAACATACAGGTCAGATGTCAGGATATTTCAAAGGGAGAGGCATGGTTTTCCCTGAATATGGTAATGCCACTGTCTTGCAGTTGTATTCCAAAAATAATTAACTTCTGTCATATCAAGAGGAATCTTGAGAGATATCCTGCAGATGAAGGACACAATACTATTGTACTACACTCTACATGATGCCTGGACTGCCAATGACAATGTGAATTATTCACAGTCTAGGTTAATTAATCACTTGAGTTTAATATTGTTAGGTTTTGAACAACAGTGTCTATACTGTTGGAGATGAGTGCTACATCTGACTTGGCACCAAAACAGTGATAAAATCATCCTCAGGGACTTCATCTGACACGCAGGGTTCCCAATGGACAATTCCAACAATCTCCCATTGTATTTTTCTGGTGAATTATGTGACACATATTTGCTGGAGTTTTTAAGTAAGCCCAACTCCCCTCTGCTGAATTTTGACACTGTCAGTCCGTATTGGCATATTTATTTTGCAAGAAGATTTCTCTTCTTGAGAAATAACTATTTTAGGCTTTCTTGGCCCTTTTAAGCTAGGCTTTTTGGGGCTTCTCTCTCCAAGCTGTCTTGGCAAAAAAACCATTTAAATTTCACAGTCCTTTTTCTAAAAAAAGTTTGTTTCAACTTTAGAAAAACCTAAAGTTTTTGTTCTTAGTGGAGGCAAAGGTGAAAGAGGAAGGGGCCCCAAAAGCAGCCAAAAGTGACACTGTTATATTTTTCCTAGATTTTTTTCACAACAACTTTTCAATTTATCATTTATTTCAGTTTATCCTTACAAAATCTCACAACCTCGTCAAATCTGTGTATTATTATTGACTATTTTTCAAGAGACTTTTGGGTAGATAATATATTGGTGTGTTTGACAGATATTTGTAGATATGTCCAAAGCCAGAAAGAGAATATTTTAAGTACAATAACTTTTGTAATTGCAACCCATAACTGATATCAAATAGTTTTATATTAGCTTTAAAGGAACTCATTTGCAAATGCTAGCAGTAGAACCAGGGTGGAAGACATCTCTGTGCTGCCTAGGCATGAAATGGTCAGCTTCGTGGGCAGATTTTACAGCACTCACTGTGTACAGTTTTGGTTTATCTAATCTGAAGGTCGCTCAGCAGGGCCACAGTTACAGCTCTGCTATGGCTGCATTAAAGGTTTTCTTTCTCTCTGGAGAAAATACCCTTCTGCTGAAATCCTACCACCATGGCAGATCTCATTTCCTGTGCTAGCGAATGCTAGTCGTAGTCAGAGATAAACTCACCACATGGACCGAATAAAAAAAAATCAACCAGCGTGGGCTGAACTCCTTAAAAGACAAAACTGCAGTGTACAAAAGCTGTAGGTGATACTAGATGGCCTTGTGATCAGAAGGTGTGACCAACACCAATATACAGCTACAAGTCTTTTTCAGTTTGCACAGTGTAAGTTGTGCAAATCATACGGGGATACTGCAGGTAAAAATTCCTGCCTTAAGCAAGAAGTTAAGAGGCATATCCAGGCTCACGGTCTGCACTTCCTTTCTTTCCCTCATCTCCCCTCCCCTCCCTTTGAGAGAGCAGCAGGCATCACATCATTTCCTCCTGCCCTTGCAAGCGAGCTGGGATCTCCCACGCCATTACCTCATCCTGAACTGATCCCCCTTTGACAAACGCCTGGTTCCGTGCCTGCTGTCACCCTTCAAAGGTCTGAGTCAAAACGCATTCATTGCAACAGCAATCTTTTGCCTGGCTGCAGGGGCCTTAAAGAGCTCTGAGTCTGTTTTGTTCAATCCAGTGAATATATAGTTTTTTATATAACTTTTTTTTTGTCAAGCACTGGAATGTGTAAGTTGAAGAAAGTCAATAACATAATGTCAACATATGCCTCTCATCCAGCCCGGGTAACCACTGCAGGCTAAACGTAAGAAACAAGCCAGATTTATTTAGATTTAAATGTATTTAAACCAGAAAAGTAAAGATTTAGTTAGAGAAGCAATGTCTTTTTATTCCTTACTCCCTACAAAGTATATACCTACCACCAAAACCTGAAAATAAAATCCTGAAATGGAGCTATTAATATACTTGAAAAGCAAAAAGGTTAAAAATGTTTTTATCTGATCACTCTTCCAAATAATGGCAGCTACATAAATTTCCCTGGTATAGAGTTCTTAGAAAATGCATTGAGAGAGGCTGACAAACCTGGTTTGATGTGGTTTTCATTTCTAGTCTTGCAGATGCATGGCATTATAAATGAAAATCATAGGCTTCCTTAGCCATAAAGGCACAGCCCAGCAGGCTTCCTGGAAGTACCGCCTCTGTGGCTGACAGCTACTTTTACTGAGCACCACTTCAGCAGAAATCAACTCTGACAAATACCCTCCTGAAACATAACATGCAATAAAGATCGACTTTGATAAACTGCAAAAGGTTTTCAGTTTTATTAGTAACCTACTTGGCCAATGGTTATGGAAACCATAATTGATGCCATACGCTCTCAGTGATCTTTTTCAATTCACTGGTTGCATTGCAAGAGTATGACATGCCCCACATTCTTTCCTGGCCACAGTGATTTCTCACTCAGAACGTGAGAGCTCCCTTCCAGACAGCTGAGATGTTTGTATACTCTTCCTGATCCTCACTTGGGTATTTAGTAGGTTATTTCGGACCTTTGGACAGAAGAAGCATTTTTTGTTGTTCAGGCGTCAACACTGATATTTGCTTGTACGGAAGTTTTGGCTGATCACTGTGAAGGCACTTTTAACCATCTGGTGTACGAGCAGAGGGAGATTTTCCCTGCTCTCTCTGTCTCTCTCCATTTTTTGAATGTAGAGGAAATGCTCACAAACACTTCCCAGCTCCAAGTCCACTATCTTTCATCACCCAGCCTTACACTGAGGGGTTACACTCGTGGCCTCGACAAAGCCCAGTGACAGGCACTGCAGACTGGCAGCCTCCTGTCACAGCGGGGGGTGAGCAGAGGCTCTGCTGGCTCTGCTCCGCTGCAAAGGGGAGGGCAGGCAGGAGACTTACATGTAACTGCGTAGGGAGTTTTGTGTGCATTTGTTGAATTATAGAAACAGAGCAGTGAAAATATTTTCTTCTGACTTTGAGGACAAGATTACATAGTCCAGTTATATTTTGTACTTTTGGTTTTCAGTTGCCAAGTACAATGCAGAGTCTTAAGGAAGGGGGTTTTGCATGTTTCTGTGATGTTCTTGTGCAGCATTGCTAATTGCAACGTTTTTAACAATTCTAAAGCATTTTAAGAAGCGAAAATATTGCAGTGGTTTTGAGTTCCTCTTACCACATGTAGCTGTTTCATTGGATGTGTTTGTTGATTACCAAGGCAACAATTTCAGACTTAGCATGATTACCTGTATCGTACCACTCATCAGAGATGTGGGCAAACTCCAGAAACTTCTGCATTGAGGAAATGCTGCTAGTTGGTAGGAGTCAGGAGTTTTCAAAGCTGTCTCAGTGAAAATGCTGATATCACATACTTATGTCAACAACTTTAAAAATATCATTAAAATATCAGTTTGCTTAAAATATATTTTACTATAAATATATTAGAGTCAAGCAAATAGCTGCTTCATCAATGCATTATCATAGTTCTGTAGATGTGCCCATTTAGAATAAATTAACATCATTTTAGAAAAGCCTTTCATTTGTTATTTAAAGACAACTACATTGTGGAGCCATAATTCATACATGAAACAGCCCATACTTGTGTCCTGAAAAATGCAGAGTCCAGAGTTGGACTTTGGACTTTAACTCTTTTATTAATCGCCTCTGTTAATAAAATCAAATGTTCATAGAGTTTTACAGGAATCCCATCCATCCTATATGCATGGAGAAGAGTAAAAAGGAGCTGTCACAATAACCAAATTTCAGTAAGTCAGAGAGATCCAATTGGGAAATTTTGCAGACACATGGCTGCTTTGGGGTCACAAGACAAAGTGTGAGCGATGTTTAGACCACCCATGGCAGTGGCAGCACATGTTAGCAAGATTTTCTGAGTGAAGTAAGAACAATTGCTTTCACAGGGCTCACCCTCTCTCTGCCATTATTCCGGGTTTTCTGGTGAGAAAAAAGACATGAGTTGCCATGGATCTCAGCACTTCTCAGCCATTGCCCTTGTCTTAAATAAGCTGCATGCCCTAAATACTATTATCTAAGTTTGGATCCATAAAGTATGGTTATTATTATGTTGACTTTACATTTTTAAAGTGAAGAACATTATAAGTAACTGCTTCTAGATTCCCTGTTTTCATTTTGGTTATTTTCACAGCTGTCAATTAATATAAGAACCAGGTAAGGGCAAACCAGTTATACAGAATTATAAAAGCGACTGCTGCTAGTTGTTTAAAAATGAGCACTCGGGAAATTTTGGTGCTTCCCATTCTTTGCAAGAGGAAGCCAATAAAAATCCCAATCTAGTTGATTAATTTATTTGTTACCAGTGGAGGCATGTTGATCATATTCTCCAGTTTACTACACTGGAAGAGGAAGTAGGTGGAGGATTTCCCCTGAGCTGGGAATGTTCTACTGCCACCAACCAGCACAGCGGAGACATCTCTGCTGCTTTTTCCATCAGACTCCACTTTTCCTATGTATGAATGGCAAAAATACCTTGGAGTCAGGGAAAGAAGGGAAAACAGGTCTCAGCCCTGTCTTCCTGTCTGATATTAATCACTCCAGGTACTGGGCAGCTCCAAATAAATGAACTGTTTCTGGTGTCTTCCTGTCTGATATTAATCACTCCAGGTACTGGGCAGCTCCAAATAAATGAACTGTTTCTGGCTGAGGACAGCTCTCACTCATCACAGTATTTAGCATTGCTGTGATCTGTAGGTTACGGGAATAGTAAGACAAGAAACTCAAACTCATTCATCAGCTTTGCTGATTTCAATAGGCTAAAAGTTGCCTTTTTCTTTATTTTCACCTTGCATCTACATTTTGAAGGGGTTCTCCTAAAGTGTTATCTTCTTAGCTGATAGCAACCTTGCTCTTTGTAACCCATCTTCACCATCCTGACCAATTTTCTTCAGAGCCTTCAGCATCTTTGCCCCATGACTTTTCTCCAGCAAGCACATTTCTAGTTTTGTTGTGCTATGTGATTCCCTTTTCTCAGTTCTCCATCAACCACCAATGCAGGAAACCTGCATGCAGCTGGTTGCAATGCCTGCTGCTCTCCTCTGGTGTCTCAGCTGCTGCACTTCCTTTCACAAGTCCTAGACGTAGACTTGGACTTCTTGTTTTAGTCACCTACTTACTTCCATGACTTACAAATAAAGCAGCAGCCCCAGATTCTGATAATGAAGATCCAAAGGTGAATGACAGCCCTGTTTTGAAAAAAAACTGGCAAGGACTGATATTTTTACTTTGAAATTTTGTTTCTAATTCGACTGTTTTCCACAGGTCATGCATCCTGTATTTTGGAGGAGTGCATTGAAAGGCAGCAGATTTGCCTCTTTTTTTGCCCTCCGTTTCCAGCTAAAAATTCTTCCCCACTGCAAGTCAAGAGGTGGGAGCTACTATGATATACTGTATGAGGCAGCTTCTAAGGAAAAAATAACTATTCCTTAAACCCACCTTGTTTTTGACAGGTTTCTTAAAGGCTCCACAACAAGATAATTAAATCAAGAAACTAGTGGAAAAACACGTTCAGGTTTGGTTTCTTTTCTTTTTTTTTTTTTTTAATGTTTCATCTTCACTTTACAATCTGAATCTGCAAACTGAGGCGTAGGTGAGTGTCTGCTTGACTGTGGTGGGTAACCCATGTAACAGTCTGCAACGTATTTACTCTGGTTGATATATATAAATATATATACATACACACACACATATAGACACTTTGCATGGGCAACACTATCATTGAGTAGTCTCTTCCTTCTCAAGAAGGAAGGAATTTAGCAAGAAGCGTTGGGGCAAATAAGAGCAGTTTCATCAGTTATTTCCTTCTTTCATGTGCGGGCTTTGAAAGGACTTCTCGAAAACACCACCCCACGCCGAGCNCATCGGGGGGATGCACCAGGCCCTCAGAGGTACCGCCGCGTCCCGCGGGCTCCGTGCTGCCTGCCCCGCCCGGGACGCCCCGCCCTCGGGGGCTCCATCTTCTCCAGGGGGCTCGTGAGGGAGGGGGAGCAATGCAAGGTGCCCCTCTTCTCCGTGGGGCGGGCAAAGGTCGCCCCTCTTCTTCCATAGTCCTTCCCCAGCCCGGCGTGTGGCACCAGGTACCCAGGAGCGCATTGGGACAGAAATTAGGGATCCCTGCTCCTTGTTTGGCCCAGGCAGCTGCTTCTGGAAAGGCCGTGATTTTGTGTTTGTTATTATGCGCTCTGGGTAATACAGAGGCACCCCTGCTGCAGCCGGGATGGGGATCGCTGAGATGCCCAGGATGATAACACACGAGCCAGGGTTTCCCACTGGCATGCATGTGGACTTGGTTTTCATAGGCCATAGTTAGGTGAACAGCTGAGCCATGTTCCAGTACGAGCGAGGCTGACCATCTGAGGCTGGTGTAACATTTTACATAAAAATTAAATGTGGAATTTGAGCTGGTATAGAGAGTTCACACCATNCACTATCATTGAGTAGTCTCTTCCTTCTCAAGAAGGAAGGAATTTAGCAAGAAGCGTTGGGGCAAATAAGAGCAGTTTCATCAGTTATTTCCTTCTTTCATGTGCGGGCTTTGAAAGGACTTCTCGAAACCCCCACCCCACGCCGAGCTCACGGAACGCCCGGGCCCGTGGCGCCGCCGAGGCCACGGGCACACAGCCCCTCATGAGGACGAGCCCCTCTGGCACCCCGCGCAGCCATTGTCGCCCTGCACCGCCCGCGTTAGCTCGGCCTGACCGCCGAGAGAGTCACGGCGGGCAGCGGGTCCCTCTCCCGCCCCCTCACCGCCAGGAGGGCGCAGGTGGAGGAGCAGCCGCCCCACGGACACCTCAGGGGGCGGCAGGGCCGGCTGAGCCGGGGGTGGCCTCGTCCTGCGGGGCCGATCCCGCCCGTGGTTCCTCGAGCGACCGCCGAGCCCGAGCCGCCGCCGCTCCGGGCCGGCGCGGGCCGGGGGNTGGGGATCGCTGAGATGCCCAGGATGATAACACACGAGCCAGGGTTTCCCACTGGCATGCATGTGGACTTGGTTTTCATAGGCCATAGTTAGGTGAACAGCTGAGCCATGTTCCAGTACGAGCGAGGCTGACCATCTGAGGCTGGTGTAACATTTTACATAAAAATTAAATGTGGAATTTGAGCTGGTATAGAGAGTTCACACCATGTTCCCAGGTTAGTTTTTGATCTTGCACAAGGAACTCTGGAGCTCAATTTGCTGAACTGTTAAAGCACGGCCTGGGTGACCTTCCTGTAAACTCTCTGTGAATTGGCTCCCCCAGATTAAAAATTGAGCTAGGGCTATTGATTTCCACTGTAAAGTACCCTGGACGTTACTACTTTGAAGTCTATGTTTCAACACACATTAGTATAATTTATGATAATCACCATAATAATTTTAACTGTAACTACAATCCTTCAAATTTTTCAGTCTTCAGGAGCATTAGCAGAAAGCATTGTCATAAAAACATCAGGTGGAAACTTGCCTTACCTTGCTATTTTTACAGGGAGCTATGGAATATTAAGAGTATGCTTACAGAGTGAAATCTGTTTAGCATTGTTTATTTACTTAAAACACACAGTTGTCAGAGTGGCATTTTTCCTGCTATCCTCTTTTTGCTTGAATGTGTCTAAGTGCTTTATTTATAAATATATAAAATATATTTTAATGTATTTATTATATATATAAAAATACACAACAAAATAGGTTCCTACATTGTTCCTAACCACCTGTTTTGAGGATGTATTTTCCTTATTTCCAGAGACATTCTTAGAATATTAAGAGGCAAGTATAGCTTTGTCTGGAACTGCAGATTTTGGAGTTTTTGTAGAATGAAAACTGTGTATTATGCCTTGTATGTAGAGTACACGCTAATGGTAACATGCTGCTTTTCTAGTAACCAGATTCCTGAAGTGATGGCAAGCTATCCATGTTTGTTGTATTGTAGACAATTTCCATATTTCCATAGAAAGTGGGTTGGTTCCTGAAAGTTAGCCTACACCATGGTTGCTCCACTCTTTACTGTGTTCTTGCCATAATAGTAGATGTCTTGGGGCAGTTCAGCAGTGTGCTGCAATGTTTAATAAATTATAATGCTAGATGTGGTGTCCTGTGAGTTTCCACCTGCAAAAACATCACTTGCAACTAAGTAAATACTTAAAAGTGTGGGAATGTTGGGAATGCCTCATTAGGTTATCAGAATACTATAAACTTTTATCCAAAAGATACACAGACTTAGTGGTGCCCCAGTGGATAGTTACTACACATGTGAAGTCTTGAAATCATGTCACCTATTGGTGTAGTTTGGAGGCTGAAGGATTTAACTAAACCCCTTGTATTATTTCCTGGAAAGGTAAATTTCCTTCCACATTTACAGTTTCTGAACTTGCTGAACACAACTTGATTGAGTGTCAGTCTTTGGTGTAATTTCTGTTCTTATGAGTTTGAATTTGACTGAAGAAATTGCAATAGGTATGAACAGTGAGACTGAGATTTTTCTGTAGTGGTATCAACCAAAGCAGATAAAGGGACTGTAAGGACATTTAATTTATTATTTGTGTAAATGACCCTAGCTAGTTCAAAATGGTCAGGTACCAATTGAAATTTGTGAAGTGAATAGACACAAAGCTATTTGCATTACAGTTGGTATAATATTTTTCAATCTGGGTGCTTATGCTTCTGGGAAGCATATGAGAGCTCAGCCAATAAGCATTGTGTTGTCTCAGGAAAGGTCCAAACCATACACTTCTAGATGAAAATCTTGTTTAGAGTCTTGTTAAAAGTAATAATCAGGCAATTTGATTAAAAAGTGTCCTAGAAAATTTGCACTAAGTATTTAATAACAGGTTATTATATAAAACTGTTTTTAATTAATTGGATTTCATTTGGAAGCAAAGATATACTTGGGTATTTGATAATTTCTGCTGGTTTTTAAAGTCCTTTAGACATCTGGATTCAGTTTTCTTACACAGTTTATGAAGGAACAAAGTAAAGTCAAGGGGCATTGAAGTGTCTGCTTTTACGTGCAAATAAAACAGAAAAGAAGTGAATGTTCCTCTGTAAGTACTTTAGTAATGTGTTTCTTATATGTTTTTGGCCTGTATGTGTACATGAAACCATGCTGTTTGAAAAGGTCTCTGATCCTATCCTCCATTTAGCAAGTGGCAGATTGTTCAGCATCTTCTTTTAAATCATGTATAAAATATTAGAAGGGTTGTGGGGTTTTTTCAATATATGTTTGAAGTTTGAAAGAAAGGCCTCCATTGTGCAAGTGCTTCCATAAGCCAGATGCACAACAGATGAAGATTATGTATAATAAATAATACATTATCTTGGTATGGTTTCTGGTGAATCTATAAGCCAAGAAAAATAATAGAAATATGTAGAAAACAGAGGGAGCATGTAGTATTTCAGTGGCAGCATCCCAGGAAAGCCTTGTTCTACAAAAAGGACTTTGCAGTTCTTGCAGGCTAGTTCCTGGCCACGTAATGGGGTCAGTTATGGTTAATTCAGCTGGTCCAACTTCCTACTTTTCTGTGAAATTGCCAGTGTTTCAATTGGCAAATAGGTATTTCTCAGGAAATCTGACACTGACTTTTCTGCCTCGATGCCCTTCTTGGCTGTGATCTTTCAAAAACTTTGAAGTTTTGAAGTTACAGGATAGCTTGCAGGATGAGGATGTTTGCTGTTTTGGCAGCTGTCATTAATGTAGAATGCATTTGGCACCAAATAGTATGCAATTGGTTTTGAGATTGTCCTTGCCTACAGTAAAAAATAATTGAATTTTCACATACTGATGGAAGTTTATTGTCTCTTGTGTTTCTCTGTAAAGAGTACATAGAAGTTGTGAGTACATAGTTTCGTAGTTGAATCACATTCTTTTTGACAGTGGAAGAGAAGGTTGTTTCTGGATTTAGGTTTCAGTCTAAAGCTGAAAATGAAAAATCTTGGGGATTGTCTAGCTCTGTGTTGGTACTTTAGCTATAGATAATTCAGCACATGCAGAATTTCTGGTTTTTGATTTTGAATGCTTTATAATAATATTTTAATACCAAAGACCTGCAAAAAGATACCATTTAGGAAGTTGAGCTTAGTTAAGGTCAGAAATCAGTGGGTCTGTTCATATTCAGACTCTTGAAAGATTGAGGCACCTAAAGGATGAAAGTGCATTTCTTTCTTCCCATCCTGGACCCCAAGCCTTTTGGGATTTATCAAGATTGATGTTTAAGTCATATTAAGTAATTTAAATATGACAATTTTTTTATGTGTGAGTGAATTTGTTCTTTATAAAGTGCAGAGTTTCTGCAGTGAAAAGTAGTGTTTTATTTTTAGAAAATCTATGGCTACAAATTCATTTCCTTAGCAACTTTCCATGAAACAAACAGCCTGCTCTTCCTCCTTCCCAACCAAAACAAACCTAAACTAGCTTATTAATTTAGGCAGTTTTCCCATGAAAAATGGGTTCCATGTCTCTGCCACAAGCATTTATAATCTGCCAGGTCCCTGAAAAAAGTCTTCTTGCATAAAATACTAAAGGACATATTTTAAAAAAAGTATAATTTTTCAGTGATGAGGTTGGTGATATTTTTCCTCTGCAATTGTTTTATTTCAGTTTTACAGAGTAACAACTTCTGTCTCTTGTGCTCTGTCATGCATGTTTGTTCATTTTATTTGATTGTCTCTGTGAATTGCACAGCACAGTTAACTGGTGTGTGTATTTATACTGTGCAAAGCTATCCCACCAGGAGGGGCAAAGGAGACAAAACTGGCAAGGAGCTTTGGGATTCAGTACAATGCAAAACAAAAATATTGGTGGCTTGAGTAAGTTTTTACACCTGAACTCAATTTCATGCTTCTCCAAAAGATAGCTCTTGGTAGCATGGGATGGTACCAGTTGTGCTACAATGTAAGTTTATAAAGTTTATATGGCTTAACATGATCAAATCCTGTACAAATAGAGCAGTGAAAGAAGTTGCTAAGTATCCTGCAGGAACCAAGTATCAAGTTTACTGATAGTTGTGTTGACTGTAGCCATGGGCAGTTCAGCTTAATCATTTCAGCCAAGAGCTGACAACTCAGAAATTAAATCTTTGCTCTCAGTTTTAAAAGGAAACAGGATTGACAAAACTTGTGACTAATCTTCCCTTTTCCATCTGTTTCCATATACCTGTTAGAATAGATAATTGTTGTGGCTCCTATTTTCCAATATGCTGAAATCCACCGAACTGCCCTTGCTATAACACAGTGTATTTCATGTGTTCTGTTGACATTGATAACTCTATTGCAAAAGTACAGTACATATAAACAGATCTATGTTAATTTTAAGGTCTGCAGAAACACATGACAAAGGAATCAATTCTAAAGAGGTAAAGGACAGATATTGTAATGTCAGAAATTTTATTTCTGGCATTTGAAGGTGACGCTCTTGGGTTTGCTTTTTCAAATCAGAAGCTAATGCACACATCCTGTCTTTGTTTCAAATGCATCACCTTCCAATCCTTACATCAGTATCCCTTTCCCTCAACAATGACAACTCCATAGCTGAAAGGGCTTGTAAGCATTGTGTATTCAACAAAGTAGAGAACTGGGACCTAAAGTGTGATTGCTGCCTCTTTAGGCAGTTTAAGTAGCAGTCAAAGTGTTTCTGCTCTCTGGGTCCAAGAGGTTTTAAACTTTAAGTGTGAAATCAGTACATTACTAATAAGATGATACAAATTTGATTTCACCTGCTTTCAGCCAAAAGAAAATATTACAATCTACTCTGCCTAAAAATAAGTCATAACACCTCCCTCAGTAACTCCCCCATCATGTCTGTGGCTTCCATTTGAACTATGTCATGTTGCTCAGAAATGAAAAGTCTCAATTCAAAAACTGGTGTTGAGGAATCCTGCAAATCATGTATCCCAGCAGCCTCTTAGTTTCACTTAGGAAATGTGTATTATTTTTTCTTTAGTCTGAATAAAATGATACTGTTTTCTGCATTGTCATAATTCTCTTAAATATCTGTGTTTTAAAAATTGGATGTACTTATTTGAGGGGGATAAAAAAAATCTCCAGAGCTCTGTTTGTTTCTATATTGAAGTTCTGCTATGTATTTTGGGGAGTTGATTTAACATCCCACCAAGTCAGCGATTCCTGAGTTGGTTTTGTGCCTTTTGTCAGTGG
The DNA here is from genome assembly GCA_013399835.1 of Leptocoma aspasia. NCBI lineage: Eukaryota > Metazoa > Chordata > Aves > Passeriformes > Nectariniidae > Leptocoma > Leptocoma aspasia. The sequence continues at coordinate 735,170 of VXAX01002958.1, read as the reverse complement.
GGATAGTTAAACACAGTCTTGATTCTGTTTTTCTTAGATTCTACTTTCAGGCTTTATTTATTATGCATTCCTTATAGTAATTTTCTAATAGTATATGCAATTGCTATAGAAAAACAGAATATCACAGTTTGACATAAAGTTAGTTAACTTTCAGAAGTTCTTTAAAAATGTTACATTTTCACATTGTTTGAAATTTACACAAGCTTTTCTTTGTTAGGTTGGATGTGTGAGAGCTGCTTGTCTGCTCGAGCTCCTTCATGCGTTTCCAGGGCATTTCCACATAAATATGCTTAATCAGCTTTTAGAGGGAGTCTGTTCTGTAACAGAAACTCCCAAGTGAGCTGCAACTTTTAAATGAAAAGGAGGAAAAGCTCTGAAAAAGTTACCAGGTCTTTGAATTAAGAAGAGAGGATCTCAGGTGGAACCCTTCAGGAAAAGTTCCTGTCCTTTTTCCATACTGGTTTATGTCTCTGGTTTAGGCTGAACATTGTATTGCAAGCAGATTCAATAGGTTAGCTATGTACTCTCTTCCAGCATCTCCAGGATTTTGGGCCTGTGAAGTCCTCAGTAGCTATTTTTTCTTGTATGTACACAGGGAGATATTGAATGGATGGCAGGAAAGAAACTAGTGTCTGAATCATAAGTTGTGAGAGAAAGCATACAGCTTGCCTTCCCAATTGCCCTTTTTAAACTATGTGTTAATTTAGATAATAATTTGAGGGTCTTGATTTTTTTTTTAATTTTTCTTCTGGAATACCTGGAAAACACAGTAAGGGTTGGCTTGTTAGGACAATGTGTTTTAAGAACTGAAGGAGTAAGTGAGAAAAGCGGTCTCTTTAACAGTACTGGAAGTTTGTTCCTGTTACTTAGATGCTGCAGCTTTGTTTTAGGAAGATGAAGGTGTTGGCTCTTGAATACATTTGTAAATTGAGACATTCATCCAGCTTCTTCTCACGCTAGGTGTCAGTGTTAACATACCTGTTCTGTAATCTCAGGTGTAGTCATTCTATTGTCCTTGTGGATACACTTGTATTTAGTTCTCAGTTACAACTTGTGGTCAACAGGTCAAGACAGTAATGGCAAATAATGATTTGTATGTTGACCTTTAATGGTCTGTAAGTATTTATCTTGTGAAAATCCTTATCTTTTTGCCCTCGATTGCATCAAGTAAACCTGGAAGAACCAGCTTGGTCCTTGTTAAAATGTCTGCTACAATCTTTTCAATACCCAGATTTCTCTTTCATCTTAGTTTTGACTAAGATAGCCTTGAAAACCTGAAAGATAGTAGATGGATGGTAACTGCATTATTCAAAATTAAATCTGCTGGGATCATCCTAGTTGGGCTTTCATCCTCTCAAACTGTAGATAATTAGCTGACTAGCAGTAATTCATATGGTGTCTCATAAGGTCGTTTGTTAATGTGTTACTTGAGTGTATTGTGAGATTATTCAAAGCTATGTGGCTATTTGCCTTGTTTCTTTTGGTTTTCAAAAGTTTTTTTTTAAAATTGCCTGTGTTTCTTCTGAGGCTTTGTAATGCCGACCATAATGTAAATATCCTGGTGGTTGATACTGATCTCGGGTGTCAGGAGGTAGGGTCACTTCTCTGCCTGCAGCTGTGACAGTAACCACAGCCCATCTTCTTGGATAAAAAGCCTCAGTGAAGGTATTGTGTTTAGTAATAACAAATAGCGTGACGTGATGAGCAATGGAGTAAACACTGCTCTTTTTATGTCTTTAGCTTCTGTAGAACCTATTACTCTCTTACTCTATAAATTAACAGTTGTTTATTTGCATTCTTTTTAGTGTATTTTTATTTCAGGGTTTTAGCTGTGAGTTTGTTACACTGTCCTTTCTTCAATAACACCTCTGTCAAAGAGAGGAGAAGCTGCCAAGTTTGGTATTTTGGGACCTTTAACTTAAAGGAGGCAGCAGTTGAGTTTGAGGCCTAAAGCTTTACTGAAATGTAAGCACAAATGTTTTTCAGGCAGCTTAAACGTTTATTGGAAGAGTAGACATACATCAAACATATTGGTGCTATTTTTTCGTAATGAGAAGTAGTACATCTCTAAAATAACACACTTATTTCTTGTAACTTGTCAGCAGATAAGGCAGTGGCAGGGCGCTTGGGAGGTTGACTTGGGATTCCTGTAGCCAGGGAACTTGCTGGCCACAGAGACCTGCTCAGAGGTGGAAATGTTGTAGAGGTGCACCCTGTTTTGAATTTTTTAATCTACTGATTAGGTGCACAGTAAGCTTCCATTTTTGGATATATAAAGAAGGGAAGTATTGCCCATAGGATTAGAAAAACAGTGTCTTTTTTATGAAGTTTCAAAGACAGCACAGCAGAATTTGGTTGTGTAATTTGCCTTTTGTTTTTGAGCAATGCTGTAACACAGCTGATTTCTAGGAGTAGTAAAGAGAAGCTAGAGTTTTCAAATTATTTTTTTAATTTTAGAAAGCTGCACATATGCAGAAGTTGTAGCTGCTGTTGATGTGAACACTCTTGCCAATGATGTTTATAAGCACAACTTTCCCAGCACGCCACTATGGGCAAAGACTATTGAGGTGAGTAATTAATGTGTTTGTTTTTTGTAGTCTGACATTTTAAGATGTAAGTTGCTTTCACTATCTTTATTAGTAACAAGAGAAACAAAAAGATTTATGTTATTATGGATAAAGCAGTTTTACAATAACTTTGATTGCTTGTGCTGTGGTTGCTTGTTGAAGTAAGAAGGATGTTCATACTGCAGGATTTTCCTTAAAGTCTTGCCTTCTGCATGAAGAAAGGTTATATAAGTGTTACTTATTTATAAGTAACCAGTACCACCTTAAAGTTACCACCAGTAAAGGAATGTCAAAAATCATATTTTTAGATTAAAAAAAATATTTTCATGTACTTCGAAAAAATGTAATTAAATTACTTCTGGACATGCCTTTGTTTTGAAGTTATAGTTGGGCTCAGAGAAACACAACAAAATATATTGGATTGAACACTCTTGAATCTTTTTTAATGGGTTCAATAGATAAAATGTTTTAGGAATTCTGTCACTTGCCAAATTATTTGAAAAATAAGTAAGTAAAGTTGGATTCTGTTTTAATAAATGAGAGGCAAGCTAGGCATAGAGTTTTGCTTGGATTGAGTTAGAAATTACTGTATACATCTTAACCTTTTACAGTTTTACAACATGACAGTAAAAGATACTGTGTCTTTTAAGACACCAGCTTAAGTAAGAGTTAAATAGGTGGCTAAAGGTTAAATGCTTATTCGGCACTCAATAATAACTGGCTAAATGATAGTTTATAGTTTTATAATGGAAAAAGAAGATCAATCCTTGCCTGTGTCATTTTATAGTAGACAAGGGGGATTATTGGAATTGGTAACACCTTCTTCAGCTATAATGGAAAAAATAGCAGCTTTTGTCTAGTTTTCTGAGGGTAGCTGTGTTAAATTTGCTGTATAGGTATCCCTCAGAATATGTAAGGAGTGATTTCTTGTAACTATGTCCAAGTCATAGTTACTTGATCATTGTCCTTCTTTCCTCCTGGCCCCTTAATGTGTTGTCCATCTAGTATTGGTGAAAACTTAGTTTAGGGGAATTTCTACTTGTGTAATTAATTCCTACAACAGACCTAATTCTTTCTTTTTTAAACAGGATTATCTTTTTAGAGGAGAATTTCAGCCATACAATATCTTTGACTGATTTTTATAGGGGAAAAACTATGAAATAAACTTTACAGGGTGCGTTGCCAGTGAGCTGCTAAGAGCTAAAACCCATCGTTTGGATCCGTAAACATCGTCATATTTACACTTGAGCTACTTTTGTTCTCAGATGTTTTTACACATACTTTGAGTATGTGAACACTGGTTTTGATGTGCAAAGACTTCATATCTGAATAATGATACTTTATTTTCGGGAGAAATAACAGGTGAGTATCTACTGAAAGAACCACTACACACCTCAAAGAATGAGCAGATACAAACCTCAAGGTTATGTATAAATGCTAACCTTATTAGTGTTTTGTTTTATATTCAGAGCAGTGAATGCATAGTTACATTTTATGGTTTGCCAAGGTAGAAAATATTTTGAAATTACTAGATCAAATGAGAGATTAGATAGTTTTTTGCTAAATGAAGCATACAGTGGAAGTAAGAGCGGTAGTTTGGTCTGAAAGATGACTTGAGAATTTAATACAGTTCACAACATTCAACATTCTTCTATTTTTTTCTGTTTTCAGGGCATAACACTGAAAGAATTTGACAGATTATCTTTTGATATGATTTTGATGAGTCCTCCCTGTCAGCCTTTTACAAGGTAGGTACAGCACGCTTGGGAAGAAAGTGCAGTTATTGCACTATATGTGGTCAAAGGAGAAATGTTATCAAGAGTGACACTATGTGTGGGTGATCTGTGTATCTTTCTCTTCCTAAGCAGATGTGTTGTAGCTCTGTTCACCGTGATGTTTACTGAAGTGAAAGAAATGCAGCAATTTGCATCTTAATTGTTGGTCACATTTCTTGCATATGTATATATTAATTCAGTTTAAGTTAAGTAAGCTCCTTACAGCACCAATTTTGTGAACTGTATTATTCCTCTAATAAGGAAATCTAGTGTTTAGGAGTGCTGCCTTTCCTTTTAGATATCAATCTAATATTTTCCTGGGGCAACTCCAGAAGGAAGATGGGAATTTCTCAGTTCTGCCTGAGACTTAAGAGTATAATCTGGTTTTATTTGTACTTTGAAAATTGCACATGCACACAGTTTATTCTGAAGAATATTTCTATTTTAGCCAAGACCAGAAGGATAATGGCTTTGAAATGATTTTGTGGATGATAAAGAGAAATATCTTGCTGATTAAGGACTGAGTTTACTGAGATGTTATTTGTCAGATTAATTTGTAATTCATGTCATTTGACAGCAGTGACCATCGGGGTAAGGTCACTTTGCATGAGTAACTGCACTCATGCAAAGTAGTAGCTTCATGAAAAAAGTCTGTTGATGGTGATAATACTGATTGTGTAAGAAAGTATATCTCATTGTATGTTCTAAGATTGAAGAGAAATCCCTGTAAAGTGATGCTGATCTATAAAAATGAATTAGTGCAAACCTATGATGTATATAGGAAATATTTCAGATTTTTCTCTTTAAAATATGATGAAAAGAAAAATCTCTGTATGATGATTAATTTAGATACATCTTAAAGCTCTTCTACAAAGCTTTTATTCTTTTTTTATGAGCTAATACAAGTATAAGCTAGGGAATCACAGGCCTGGAATCATTATAATTTTTGTAACCTACATAATCTGTCCAGTTTAGTGTTACAAAATTGATTCTGAAGTTATTCATGTGGGGCTCAGTCCTGCTAAATGGCGAACAATGAGGCTTTAATTCATAGAAATAATTTAATATATTCAGTGCAAAATAGCAGGGTATTCCCAGAAACCCAGTGGGGGTTTTTTGTTCATTCAGAGCCAAGTATGTTCAAAGGCTTTGCTGGACAAGACCAGAATGCTAAAGGCTTTGCAGACTGGGGAGTGGATTTCATTACTGAATGCTCAATTTTAACCTCGCTGTGAGCTGATGAATTCCAGGGGCAGACTCTCATTCCTTAGAGCATCTCTCAGGGCACTGCCTCTGTGAGCAGGTCCTCCTGTCTGTACGTGATGCGTTTGCAGAATCCCCTTTCAAAACTCAAAGTGTCAGCATTCTGTAGAAAAATGTACCTCAAATGTCAGTCTGCTCTGAGTAATACACTGGTGTTTCTTTATTCTTTCTTAGAATTGGCCTGCAAGGTGATGTGTCCGATCCACGGACGAAGAGCTTTCTCTATATCCTTGATATTCTCCCAAGGTATAAGTTAACTTCTACCTCCATTGTAAAGCCCCTTAAGTAACTAGGCTTTGTTGTAACTAGGTCTTCTATATTTCAGTGAGACAAGATATCTGTAGTGTTTTACAGGGATACTACTAGTGTTGTGTTGTATTCCGTTTGTTTCCACATGATCATATGTAACTTACAAATACTTCTATTTTACTAATGCTGTAATCACTTTGTTGTTGCTGTATATGCTTTCATCATCTGGTTTCTTTTTCATTGCATGTCTGTTTGAACTGTGCCTAGATGATAAATGAAAAGAAAGAGTTCTTTTCAGTTCAAGATCAAATCTGCATTGATTTTACATAGAAGCAGGAGTAGGTAATATAATAGTTTGTCTATTGGTCTCATGGAAACATGAAAGATTTTTAAAATACTGGGTTACAAAAGCTTAGACTCAACATATAGTCATCTTTCGAAGAGGTACCACTTGAAAGTTGGTTTAAATATGTTATTGACTGTACAATGCAATGCATCTTGCAACCACTTCCATTATTTCTTAAAATCTCTGCTCTTTTTGGTGCTACTTCTAGATATCTTGGGGCAGATTTTGTATTTTTGGTTTGTAGTACAATCTCTTGTTTGGAGTAGTAATACTGAAGAATTCAAACAGCACTGCATTGTCTGGACGGTGTCCTTGTCTTTGTATTCATCTCTCATTTTTTGCCTGGTCAGATCCCAGTTCCTAATAAAACAGCCATAACTATTTGTATTGGTGGCAGTCTTTCTTCACATGGAGACTGGGACAGCTGTTCCCTATATATTCCTCCATTAGTTCATCTTGCTGTCAGGACTGGAGAAGGGCAGATGAATGTTTGCTGTCTCTTTTACTTTTTTGTTTTAATGAATGCTTTCAACAGAGAAGGAAGCCAGTACCAAAAAGCCTTTCTTTCAAACTGCTGCTAGCACTGCGAGAAAAGGGTCTTCATTCTTGTTCTATAAACTTTATGCAGCCAACAACATTAAATGGAACTGTGTCTTTGCCCTTGTCATGAGCAGAGAGAGAACAACGACACAGAAGGGCTGAGTGGCTTGGCAGGGCCATATGTAAGAAATCTGTGGCAGAGAATACAGAACAAAACACAGATTCTGTAGCCCAGTAAGTTAGACAATTCCTAGGTAAAAGAGAATGGTTATCACTACTCCCCTGCTTCTGTCAAAGACACAAAATTAGGGGGAGAATGTGGGTTGTTTAGAAGTTGAAAAGGACGTCTTTTGTGGAACAAGAAATGTAGCACAGGTTTCCAGCTGATCTGTTAAAGTGGTAAATGAAACCTGGCAGATACTGAGTAAGTTAATAATTTGTCAGAATGATAGTACCTTCCATATCCTTAAAGGCATCCTGACCTGGAGATTCCTTTCCATTAAACTGAGACATGGTTAAGAGGATGGCTGCTTTTGGACATTATAGTGCTTTAATATGGAAATATTGCTTCCCAGTTGCTGTGGGCTTAGCTGGATAAACAGCAGAAGCTTTTCCTTCTCAAAACCAAAGCTTTAGATACTCCAGGGCCTATATTTTTATCATGATGTTGCAAAGGACCTGGGCTTGGCTGTCTCACTTTTATCTCAACACCCCAGGAGACACTGCTAATGTCCCTTATCTCCTTGGGGAGGGTTCTTGAAGCAGCACCTACTCTGAGTAGTCACTAGAATAGTTCAACATGATGGCTTCTGTAGAGTTTCTCAATTCCAGTGGATTTATGTTTTACTAAGGTAGCACTGATGTATTTTTTGAATACAATACACTTGTGAGACGTTAAGTACGGAGTACTTCAGCCCCAAAAAAGGAAATTCTTAATATAGGAATTATCCCTATATATATATATATGCAATATATATATTGCATACCAAATTGCTATGGTATGCATACAGTTTATGAAAATTGTAAAATAATTTCTCATTCCTTGGATGTACTTACCTTTTGTTCAGCCTTTTATAATGAAATATTGCTGAAATGAGGCTCAGAGGTAGCCTGGGATGACAAATATTAGAGATAATGGAAAAGACAATTTCTAGATCTGGAAAGACCTGGAAAATCCTTGGAGCACCCAGCCGGCAAACAAAGTCCAACCCAAACGGTCCAGATACTGTCTGTTTTTCATGACCAAGCCATAACCCAGCGAAATCCAATGCTAAAACATCAGTGCTGCTTTTACAGAAACATTTTTAATGTTAATATCTGCCAAGTACTTAACACTTTGTGCAGTGATTACTTGCCTTGTGATCTTTCAATCCCCTATGAGTGCTTGTATTTCAGGCTGTGCTCTAGGTTCATTGCTGAAAAAGAAGTTTCATAGTAGTCAATGATGATGGGGGTGGGTAGACATACCAGCAGATATATTCTCCATTCCTCTGCAAGGAATTTGGCTGATGCTGGTTTTTTCAGCATAGTATTACTTTTTCACTATTATTTTTAGTATTTTTAAATTTGGCATAGTTTCTTGTACATTTTCCAGTTTCTTGTGAGATGCATTGGTTCTTTTAATTCATGTGATGTCTTTAATTGGTGGTAATTATAAATATACTGAAACAAATTCTGCTGTGATTTGTTCCAATGGAAGTCCAAAGTCACTGACTTCAATAGGCATGAAGCTGCTGTCTGGGGGCATTAATATCCTACTTCTGTATGTTGTTCTGAGATCCCAGTGTGTGACACACATTCTGTGTCTACATTAGCCTTATTAGAGAATTAATCAGTGCTACAGAATGTTCTCAGAGACTTGAATCTGAATCATCTATGCTTCTAAATTGTTGTAACAGTCCCTGGCACAGTTTGGGCATGTTCATTTCTCCAGAGATTTAATATGCTGTTTTGGAATGTGCCTATTTCCAGACCTTTGCACTGATCCTGCTAAAGCTGAGACACTTCCTTCCCTTTCCCCCATCAAAATAAAAAAGTCAAGTTTAGAAAATTGAGAATATCTGCAGTTTAAACGCTAAATATGTTCTGTTTCTTAAATCAGTTAAATGAATACTGGTTCTGATGTGTTATTAGTAAGGTTTATGTGACATTTTGACACTGATTTAATGGCTAAATAGCAATTGGTTTTCCCCCAATAATTGTATTTCGTATTATACACTGAATCTCTTGAATAATATTATTGTGCTTTAGGAAATGAACAGTGATAAACATTTTCAAAAGTACATGCATGGAGTGCAGGAGGGTACAGCTGTTCATCCAAACAAGGTGGGGTTTGTGGTTTTTACCAGCAGTCCACATTTTTAATTCAGGTGGTTCCTTAAGGATGCTAAACTTTAACAGCTAGCATGATGTGGAAATACTTTAATCTTTCTGCTAGCTAAACAGATCTGTGAATGAATATAATGTACTTTACATCTTGTTACACTGATTTGCCTTTTTTTTTTCCTTATAGGCTTCAGAAGCTTCCAAAATACCTACTTTTAGAGAACGTTAAAGGATTTGAATCCTCTTCTGCAAGGTAAACTCTAATTAAGATATGCAGGTTTTAGTTTGCAAAAAGAATATATTCTTTAGAAGGAGAAGGGATTTATTCTTTAGAAGGGATTTTTTTTTTCCTAGAATTGGAGTTAACAAATTATTTTGAGATGAGACAGGAATTAAAATCTTAGGTTGTGAAAAGAACTTGCTATATAACTGGCTATGTCTCTAAGCAGATAAAATACAACAGTATTTTATTTTTAATTTTATTTGATGAGTATTTGATTTTTTTCATGATCATGTTTTCTTTAGAAAAGGTCAGAATTAGTTTTCAAAGAAAAATAATAATAGGTGTTACACTCAGAGGTTTCAGGGGCTTATTCATGACAGGATCCCGTGGTATCTTGTGTTATGGTCACAGAATAGTCTAGGGGCTTTCTTGGGTGCCTTTGTTGATAGTAGATTATCTCTGGTTCAGGGCTGCCATCAAATGGTCCAGAGATATAATAAGAAGGTCATATTTTGTCTTGGTCTGAAATGTGGAAAAGTGTCACTACAGTTACCTTATGACAGCAGGAGCACTCTCCTCTCTTGTGGCCAAAGCAGGAGAGAGAGGGTTGCAATCTTCCTTCTCAGTTCTCACTGGAATAGAGTGGGATCTTTCCATGCACTCCTTAAAGCACCAACAGCCACCCTGTATATCATGCTCTTAATGAATATGGCAGGCAGCTGGGACATGCTCAGCTCTCTCACTGGTTCAGTGTTCTCGGTCCTCTCTGGTAGACCCCGAGATTCCCTAGGCTGTGCCTTGCTGGCTTGGGACAAGCTGTACTTCAGAAAACACCCCGGTTAGGACACGTGTGTTCTCTTAGGACACCTGGGATGCAGTCTCACACACAATGCTGGGTACAGGTCACAGCTCCTGCTTTTTGTATAGCTCCAGCCTAGTGCAGTCTGCATGGAATACAGAAGAAAAGTCTTTTTAAGATTATTTCCCTTACAGTCTTTTTCCATTGTTTATAAAGCACAGTCCCACCTCACTTTTATAATGAAAGCCACTGATTTTTCTCATCCCTCGATTTAGCCTTTTTGTTAGGCTTAGCTGGTGCTGTGTATGTGAACAGAAGGAAGTAGTGAGCTATTTGTAGTGGTTTTAATCTCCTGTTTTATAATTCCCAATAAAGAGAGTATCTTGCACTCTGATTAGTTTCCTTGTTGACACACTACAGGTACTCTCCTAGAGATGGGATGTTTTTTGAAGAGGCATTTGCACTGTAGTAAGACTGAGGTGCCTTTGAATGTATAATAGTCTATAACACTGAACTTCGTATGTTGTCTCTCAAATTCAGTAATGGATGACATATCAATAATTTGCTGTCCAGTTATTTCAATGAATGCTTTGGTAAATATGATGTTGAATTTAATCTGTGTTTATTTAGGATTAAAAAAGGGGCTAAAGACTATATGTAGGGAGTAATTGCTTTTTGATTCCTTTCAGAAATGAACTATATCAAACACTAGCAACATGTGTATCAGGAATTAAGTATCAGGAATTTCTCTTGTCTCCAACCTGTGTGAGTACTAATATGATTTAATAGTTCAAAGTGCACTGAGTCCAAGAACATTGGAAAACTCTCTTTTGTACTAGAAAAGAGAGTCATACTTGAAGCTGAAGATACACTTGAATGAGACAACCAACTGACATGACTTCTGTTTCTCAGCCTGGCATAATTGTATTGCTGTTTGTGTTCAGATCCTAGTCCCATATTGCTTTGCTGTCATTTGATATTTTTAAGAAGGCATGAATTTATGCTGTAACCAGGAAGGTGGTTTTCCCTGCAGGAGCCTCACTACTTCAGAAGTGCTGTGCCTCTGGATTTCCCAGCTCAGAAAATGTGACTGTTTCTTGTGGGAGGAGGAGCTTTGTTTCCATGTTACCCTGGCAACTGAAAAAAAATTTGAGAGAGATTTCAGATTGTGCAAGACTAACTGGAATCAGTGAAGTACCATAAATATTTGAGAGAAGCTAATAGAGTGTAGCTTGAAAACCAATTGTGGTAGATTTATTTAATTGTTAGGTGTCTTATAATTCCTTGTTTAAAAAGGCAAAGAGAGACTTTTTTGCTTTTACCAGGAAACACATAGTACCTGTCCCAAGAAATCGTGAAGTATGTAAACTTTTCTTCTTGCATCACATAAAATTTTGTGTACGTTCATATTCGTTGACTGAGAAAGTCAAAACTATGAGATACAAAGAATAATTGCTCACTTGGTTCTTTGGAAGTACCTAGATATGGAAGTTAGAAGTGTGTAGGTATTATCAACTAATACCTAGAGAATACCCTGGAAAAAAGGAGGCTTCAGGGTGACCTAATTGCAGCCTTCCAGTACCTGATGGGAGACTACAAGAAAGGCAGAGAGGGACTTTTCACAAGAGTCTGTAGTGACAGGACAAGGGGGAATGGATTCAAACTTAAAGAGTAGTTTTAGATTAGAATCAGGAGGAAGTTCTTTGTGATGAGCATGGTGAAGCACTGGAATGGGTTGCTCAGAGAAGTTATGGATGCCCCATCCCTGGAAGTGTTCAAGGCCAGATTGGATGGGGCTCTGAGCAACCTGGTCTAGTGGAAGGTGTCCCTGCGCACAGCAGGGGCTTGGAACTAGATGCCCTTCAAGGTCCCTTCCAACACAAACCATTTTATGAACCTCTGATTCTGTGAATGCTGATATCTCTGAAGTCACAAAATGTATTACTGTGTCGTAGTTCTGTTACTGCGCGTAATGGCAGATAACTTGCATGATGCTATAGACCACTTTTTCTCTATTGTCACATGGACTAAAGGCTTCTGAATTTTGATTACAGCTTGGCATTCCCAATTCTAGGCTGCGGTATTTTCTAATTGCGAAGCTTCACCAAGAACCGTTTTCCTTTCAAGCTCCTGGTCAAGTGAGTCTATTCATGTTACTTGAATTGGCTTCATGTCATGAAGATTGAGGGTTAAATTTTCGGTTTAGTGGTGTGTCTTGATGAATGGAGTAGAAGAATGAGTGATTCCAATAGAAAAGTTAAATTCTGTCTCCTTTTTTCAGCCTGGATATTGAGCTATATAAGGACTGATGTATATGTCTGTGACGTAGATGGCTTTAATCAGTTGGAGATGTGTTTTCTAGCCTGATAGTGGGCTAGAAAACAGGTCATACTGCTACATTTTTTACACATTTGGAAAGTTCCTTTTGCAAAGGCAATTATTTGAGGTTATTCTGACATCATTGTCAATAGGTCAACTAATCTCAATGCTACTGCTTTTGAAATCTTAATGAAAATAACATCTAAAGGTTATTGTGAGCATCTTTGAAGGAATTCTTACTCACTGTATGGTTGGCTGTCAAGTTGTTTATTAAATACAGTTCTTTAATTTTATTTTTGTCACAATTTCCTCTTAGATATTGACAAGATTCCCAGGTCAGGATCCAGAAGGTTTACATAAGGAAAAAGTCACTGACAAAGTGGGTGAAACCAGTTCTTCTTTGTCCTCTGAGGAGAAGAATCTGGATCCAAACATTGGTCCAGATTGCAGCAGCAAGAAGAGCTTACGAAAAGGGGCCTTTCTATTTAAGCTTGAAACAGTAGAAGAAATGGAAAGGAAACATAATCAGGATAATGAGTCCTCTATTCAAATGCTAAAAGACTTCTTGGAAGAGGAAAACGAAGAAATGAGTCAATATTTCTTACCACCAAAGTCCTTACTGCGTTATGCTTTCCTGTTAGACATTGTTAAGCCCACCTGCCGGAGATCCACATGCTTTACAAAAGGGTGAGTTGCCAAGAAAATGTCTTGCTAGATCATGTCCTGAAATTTTAAGTGTATTTTCTCGCTTGTGTCCTGTAAAATCACAGAGAGATGTTTCATCAAAAAGTCCAAGGCTGTTGAAAGAAATCTTCTTCTGTAGTGTGCTTGCTGGTCCAGTGGAATGCCTGCATGAGAATCTGTCTGGCAGAACATCATGTGCCCACTCCAAAAAGGCATTCACAAAATACAGTTGCCATTTGTTGTTGACCTTCACAGAAGCTTAATTACCCCTGCGGAAATATGGTTCCAGTAGACTGGTATAGTGCTGATTCATTAATGAATTTCTTTATATTGCTCAATGAAGTTACAAAGTGTCATGCATGACAGATCCATTCCTCATTAAATCTGTCTCCACTGTACACTTTATTGATTTCTTGGATTTTTCAGCTATGTAGATCAGAATAGCTGTGGATTGTCATTAAACAAGTTAGGTTGCTGCATTACAAATCATATTTGATGGAGCAGAACATCAGTGCTTTTCTGTCTAGTAGTTTTCTGATTTGTACCTTGCAATTTTAAGTTTGACTTCTAGAAGTTGGTGAGTGTTCTGAAACTTTGGGGACAACTGGTCAGGAGCTTTTCCACTGAATGCATTTGTATTGAAACATTCCAGTTGGAGCCTGCAAATTTGTGGGAATTTTTAATATTGATAAACTTTTCTACTTGGATTGGTTTTTAAAATTTGCTCAATGTTTCAATGAAATGGCTTGGATGATAAAGCTAATTGTAACTTTTTTTTAATTAGCAGAAATTAGACTGCCAGTTTGACAGAATGTCTGCAGGGTTTTTTTTTTGATTTTTAACTTTCAGACAATAAAGAAGAAGAAAAAGAATTTCGAGAGTTTGACATTTGTGCAATAGGAAAGCTCTCATTGATATATATGTATGTGCCTTTTCTGCCCTCACTCTTTTGAGTTGAGAGGGAGTCAGCATCTCGTGGAATATCTTTCTTAACTAGAATAGTCAAAAAAACCCCTTAGCCAGAATGGTGTCTGATGTGTATTATGTATGCCATAAGTGCCATTGAAAGTAATTGGCCACTTGTGGTTTCACAAGAATACATCACAGTAGTTTGTGGTCATGTTTATCAGAATCACACTGGAGGAGGCTCCTGGGTAGTTAAAATCAAGTCTCTGTACATAGTAGTGGGAAATCTGTCACCAGGGGAACATGACTCTTATCCCCCTGCTGATATGGAGGTAGTTGTGGTGGTAGTTCTGTCTGATTTACCATCTTTGTTCTGTTTTTCAAGAGCCTTTGGGAAAGAAGGTTGCCAACATGGTTCTCAATAGAATCATCTCATTTACAGCTCTGCATTAAGGTTTATAATTACAACTCATTAAAGTCACTTTCTGAGGCCAAGAATGAGTCCCTGCTGTATGTGTTCCAGAAGTTCTGTTTTTATGTTTCTCTGAAGCATGAGATCTAGGAAAAAGACCCCTGAATGGGGTGGAACAGCAAGCACTCCAAGTAATACAGAGAATCCCTCTGCTGCTGTGCCTGTCTGGTGTCTTTCTTGTAAGCCACACTGACCATCAGCTTTGAGAGTGGGAGAAAAATTTCCCTCTTTTCTCTTTGGTTTTCAGGTATTTCTAGCAAGGTTCATGTGATGGAAATAATCTGGGTATGCCTTCTCTAGTCCTTTGTAATTCAGGGACCTCAAACACTGATAGTTCATTAGTGATTTTTGCTATACCAGTATGTCTTTTGAAAAGCTTTGGTGGAGTATACAGCAAAATGTAATGGCCTGTAATGCATGAGAGATCAAGCAGGTAATTCTGTGTGCCCTTCTGACACTGACTTCCTGGGCACTTAGTGAATGATTGCTGAGTTCTGTGAGACTACCAACACCATGGTTTCTCTTTGGAGTATGCTTGTGGTGGCTGAAGTTTTGACAGGAAATTGACTATTTTAAAGGACAGAGGAAATTAAAATCATATCTAACTTCTCTAGATACAGTCGTTCCAGATATATTTTAAGTTTTTGATATGCTATTGACAAGAGAAGTGATACCTTTCAAAGTAGTGCAAATATCAATTACAGAAGAGCTTTCTTGCTTTGTGGAAATTACTTTTTGTCAGTCATAATATATGACACAATATACCCAGGAAAAATACATGTATGAAATGAAAAGATTTTTTTTAAAGCTTACAGAAATAAAAGAGGGAGGGAATTTTGAATCAGATGAAAATTGAAGACTGTAATTTCTTAGGCCAACTTCTTTCATTATAACTTGTAATGAAATGTCAGAAAATCAATACATCATTTTTTTACTGTGACAAAATTTAATTATGTTCTGGGTCTAAGGTAGTAATGTTAACTTTTCTGTAGTCAGCACCTTCAATAATAATAAATAACAATCCAGCTAACATTACATTAGCCATATGCCCACATTTGTATTAAAACACCAACACACACACACACACACACACACAGAGCCATTAAAACACATGGGCACCAACTGGATTTTTTTGGGGTGGGAGGAGGAGTTCTGTGTTCTAGTGCCAGTTATTTAGACAGGAGTATTTATTTTTCCCAATAAAACTCTTCAATACCACTCTGAATTTTACCCCATTTATTAATTTTGTCTCAGTTATATTAAACTGAAATATTACCAGATGCTATATAAGAGGAAGAGGACGAGGATTCCTCCGTGCTATGTGTGTTACATCATTAAACTTTGTGTTAGGGAATTTGCAGAATGCACTAACCAATTAAAGATGATGTATTTACAAAACAGATTCCACATGTATTTAATCTGTAACAGTGTTTAGATCTTCTGATCCTGAGGAAGATTTGTAACCACTTTGTTTTAAAATGAGTGCTGCTCTGGCTGTTATTGGCAGAGCTAATGGTTGCTTTTTCAGCTGAGGATGAAATACTCAAGATTGAGCAATGCTGGGTCATTGTGTCTGTGCTGAAGGGAGAGTATTATTTTATTCACTGTGGAATTAGAGATGCTTGAAACAGAACTTGTGCCATGCTTTAGGAATGGGTCCCAAGTGGAACAAAAGACCTTTAGAATTGTCTTTACAGTTGTACAGATAAAACTAGGGAAGAGTGTCCATTAACAATTGATGCAGACCACATCCCTCTAATGCAGGGGAGCTTCTGAAGTTCTTCCACAGGGCAAAGCCATATGTTGTCTTGACTCACTCTCTTTCTGTTCAGAATGTTCAAACTGCCATAGTTAGATCAATGGAGCATGTTTCTGAAAGCCTATAATTATATTTAAATGATAGCCATGAAGAGACTACAAGAGTAAACATGTTGTTAAGCAATCAACCACAAAGCATGCAAAACAGCTGTCATAGGTTTCAGAATGCAAGTTTACTTACTGTTTACTTGGATTTATATTTTTTTCCTTCTTCTTTCTTCTAATGCTCTGCATAGGTGCCTGGCCATCACCGTTCCTTCAGTGGGAAATCCACAAGCATCCAGAAGTTAAAACCTGAGTGAACCACTTTGTTCCTAATGCTTTGACATGAAAGCTGGAGGCTCACATTAGTGGTCCCCCTTTTAATAAGGAGAACTAATTTGAACCTCTGGAACCATTTGACCTTTAACACATTTTACCATAATGTAAAATTGGTTTAGGCAATGTAGATGGTTTTTTTGGTGGTCCTATGCTTGAATTCCTTGGCTTTGTGTAATTGCCATGTATAAGACACTAGTGTGGATAAATCCTTGAGCACTGAGGGCAGACTCATCCCCAGGGAGCACATTCAGAGGATGCTGCGCTCCAGGGGTTAGCAGAGTTTTAACAAGGCTTTCTGCTTTATCTCTCCAGGGGGCTGTTTGTTCATCAAGGCAAAGGAACCTAAGTAACCTCTCTGCACCTTTGCAGTTGTCAATGCCATGAAATCCAGCCAAAATACTAATTTAGAATTGTTATTGTTGTTGTTAAGGTATGGACACTATGTAGAAGGGACTGGCTCAGTTCTGCAGACAGCAGTAGATGTACAGGTAAGTGTGTAGTCTAACATATTAGAATGACTTGTTTCAAAACTTGAGACTTGTTTCAAAGCTTGGCTTTTTCTGTCTTCTCCTTTGTTATTCTGAATATTATAAGAAAAAAATATTTTAGATGTACATTTTATGGCAACTGAGTTTCCAGTTGGTTTACTTTGTGTTCCTAGACAGCAGTTTGTTTAGACCGAAATTATATCTGTGTCTCTCTGAGGAGAATATGAGTTGCTATTATTTTATTATCTGTCATGTCATACAGAGGTTTCACAGAGGTAAATGAAAACCTTAAAAATCACTAGTTCTATGGAGAACCTACAGTACAGTGTTATGAATCAAGGGCTGTTTTTTGTTTTCATATCATTCACTAAATATTGTCAGGTGTTTAACATGTCGAATTTCAAAATTATTATTTACCTGTGAAGAGTATTTTGAAAAGTTCTACTGTTGATACTAAGTTCATGACCAAGTGGTATTTAGGCATTGGGGAAGGTAATAAATGTACTGGTTAATCAACATTCAAAGATACTTTTCAGAAAGCCTGTGTTGTACACAAGCCCTTCCTCCTGCACTTCTGTGCTGTTCTCTAATATTTCAGGGCATTTCTAAGCATAAGAGGAACGCAGCTCTGGAATTCAGGATAATCTCAAAGTGAGAGTATTAGAACAGCTGCATCCACACAGCTTAATTTGTATGAATGGTCTGTTATTGAGTCATACTGAGTCACTGTCCTTTGTCATTAACAAATATTTATTCTTTGATTGCCCCATTAAGTATTGGTATAGCTTGGAACAGGAGAAAGAAATTATGAATGTCCTCATGGCAACATTGATTTCTTTCTTGCAAGTCCATATGTTGAAATGTTGGCTGCAAGAACAGAATGCAAATGACACTTTGAAGCAAAACATGCTATTGTCTTTGTCACTTTGGTAATGAAGGAAATATTCTATTAAGATGTGACTGTAAATTTTACATATTTGGCCTGCATCAGTCATATTTCTTGGTTTTGATATTCTTCATAGCTTGAATCAGTGTTTGAAAACATTGATGAGTTACCAGAAGAGGAGAAGCTTATGAAATTGTCAACACTAAAACTGAGGTACTTTACCCCAAGAGAAATAGCAAATCTTCATGGATTCCCTTTGGAATTTGGTATGTGCTGCAAAATACCCACTTCTACCTTATTCTTCAGAAATGCCAATGTATTTTTTTTTTGCTGGGACTAATCCAATCTTTTTATTTTGCATTTTTTCAGACTGCTCAGTTCTTATGAATCATTTATTCTTGTTGTTTGGCTAACTTTGAATTTCTCTAAGTTTCCACTAGTTTTTTTCATGTTTTGTAAGAGCCAGCTTCTGTGGTGAGTCTTATCTTCATATGCTAAGAAGGTTTTGGCATGCAAAATGCTCTGTTAGTGAAGCGCAAGGAAGGAATACCTCTGTTTAAAGTTGAAACTATGTATTCAGCAGCCAGTGTTACTCACAACTGTGGTAAATCAACATATCCTGCTAGTTTAGGAAGTCTGTGTGTGGTTCTCAGTGTTTGAGCTGCTTGCTTTCTCCCTTCCACACGTTTACAGCTGCTGACAGGGAATTTCAGATAGTACAGATAGTTCTTTGTTGAGGAGTAACCAATCTATTAAGGCATCTCTATTTTCTAGAAAAGGCAACCCTTGGTCAGTTACTTCATTTTCTAAGTGGTTGTTTTTTTGAAGGAGTCAAGGAACAAGACTCAGCAGTATCAGTACACTGGATACACATCAACAAGAATTAAACCTGAAGTAAATTAATCAGAATTCTCCTTGGAAAAAAGGGCAAGCAGGAAAGTGTAGCTGTTACTATTTGCTAAGAAACTGTCCTGCTGGTATCACATCAGATCAATTTATTGTGACTCAGCAACAAAAGCATCCATGAAATCATGGAAGGGTTTGTGTTTGAAGAGACCTTAAAGATCATCTATTTCTAATCCCTTTCCACTAGACCAGATTGCTCAAAGAATAAGACAGCACTGACCTTGAGTAATTAGTTATATTTTGCTTTGACTTCCTCTGTGGCTTAGAGCTCTGAGAAATGTGACTTGTTTCTATGTATTTCTTTCTTTCACAGTTGTAGTTTGTTTTTTCATTTACTACTTGTTATATTCGAAATTGCTACATTTGGAGAACATTATCAAGGTTGCACAGTGAAACTAGAGTTGCCAGCACTAAGCTTACATGTTGAGGAGTATTTGCAAGTATGTGCTGTGTTGTTACATACCAACATGCAATGCTTTTTCATAGCCTCTCTTCTTTAGTGGATCTGTTCTATCTGCAGAAAGCCTTTTAGCACAGCTCTGTTGCATATTCATGTAGGCTAATGTCAAGATACTTGAACTTAACATAGCTGGATTTGGCTTGTATAGGCTTCTCATGCTGCTCAAGGTCTCTTTTGAGCACAAAATTGCCCATTTTCTCTCTTTTTTTAATACAGCTGTAGTTTTTCCACTGTTAAATCAGTCTCTGCAACATTACTGAGAGGTGGAATAGGGTTAATGTTGCTTGTATTTTACAAAGGGAGAACTGAGACAGTGGAGAGATTTATGTTTGGAAGACTCCATTACTTTGGGGTAAGCAGTTTGCAAAACCTGACTTTTATAATTTCATAGTGCTTGGAGTGATACTGTGCTTTCTGTTCAGAGCTTATCTGCTGAGACACCTGTGAGGTTCAATATTTTTGCAAACCAGAACTGAGCTCTGAAGACAAGTCAGGCTTCTGAATTTGAGGATTATTAGATCATCACCATGTACATTTTTAAATGTTCATTTAGCAGACCTGTCTTTTGTTGTTTGGGATTCCACCTCTCAGAGGAGAGTACCCTTTTGCCTTAATTATGGAAGTTAGTATTATAACTGTTTTACAGTTCTTGCAGTTCCCTTCCCTCTCTATGCTGCTTTTCCAACTTTGATGGCACATGAAGCAAGCCTCTCTCTCATTCTGTGGTTTCCTCTGGCATATACTCCTGAGTCATAGGCAGAACATGCATTTCCCCCTGCACTGAGTCACAAGTCTGACATTTCTTTGTGTTTAAAACTTCATCCACTTTTTGCTTTAAAAAGTGTTACTCGACTCTAGGTTGATAGAAATCTTTAGTGAATTTAGGTACTGTAATCTCAGTTTCCTTTGAGAATTTGCAAGCTCTGAATTTTTTTGAAAGTCGATATATTTATGGCTGCAGCAAAGGGTGTTGTCCTGACAGCATTTCTCTCATGCTAAACTTCAAGTAATTATTGTGAAATATGGTATTTTCAGAGCAAAATGTGTTACAAGTTCTCTGCTACTGTGTTCTGTAGTGAGAGCAACATTTAGGCTGAAATTTTCAAAACCAGGAAGCTTGGAATTGTACCCAGTGTAAATATGTTATTGATCCAAGAAACTGAAGAATGAGGAAACTATAAGCTGAAAATTATGTGAACAGACTGTCAGCAGCTTTGTAACAGATGCTGTTACTAGTGCAGCTACAGTTATCATCAGAAGAAACGTGATTGTCCAAATGGTTCTGCATTTTAAGAAGTTAATGGCCTTTTCTAATATGTGAAGTCCAGAGTTAAAATCATTGTTCATTCTTAACATGACCAGATTTATTTGTGCTTTTAACATTAAAATGTATAAATAGTAATTGCACTATAGTTCAATGAAATACTGCAGTCATTTGTCTTAGTCACTCTGGTGGGTCCCACAGCAATATCGTTAAAAGTGAACAGAGCGTTCTTGCACCTGTGACCTGCTTTCATGAGAGGGATGTCAGGATGTGTTTTCCATTTTTCTTATTAGCAATGCATGCAAGCTTTTAGGAAACAAAAGCCAGCACGGTGGGGAAGTACGTGCTGTTAAGACCTCAGTGTCCTCAGGTACTGTGTGTGACATAAATGCTACACTGAGAGCTGTGCAGCCAGTGCCAGCATACTGGAAGTTGTTGAATCTGACCTTCTGATGTAGGCCACTGGAGCCAAGAAGATAGAAAGTGCAAGACAATGTTAACAGTCAGAGGGAGGAGGCTTGGGATAAAGGAAACTATGAGTTCTGAAAATTAATTGTTCGCTTTTGGTTGCCTAAAAGTAGAAGGACAAATTCTGACATTTTCAAGATACAGATATGCTTCTTGGGCTGTAAGTGTGTGTGTGTGTGTGTGTGTGTGTGTGTATGTGTGTGTGCATAAATACATGTTTATTTTCATGTATGCTTTTAAAATGCCTTTATTCTGTACCTTATTAATCGATGGAATGTGAAAACTCCATCTAAGGAAGTGTGTGTGGGAGTGGAAATTATTGTTCTGAAGACAGAAGAACAGTTGCCCAAATGTGAGTGCCAGGAAGCTGGGCAGAGTGGATGGAGCTGGTAGAAGATGTGTTTACCAAAGCAGTCCACATTTGAGGCATTAATAACTGGCAGAGAAGGATGGAACAACTCCTCCCAGACACCACCTCCTCCTTTGGCTCAATAACTGTCCAACTTCCTGAGCTCTCTCTGGAAGAGAATTTTTTCTGAAGAGCTGTGAAGATTTCAGAGCATACATATCACTACTTGCACTCACAGTGTGCTTGTGCATCTGAGTTATTTGGGGTGGTGATGACCTCCGAGTCAAAGTTAGGTGTTTCCTCTTAGGGAATGATGAAATAATTGCATGTCGCCAAGTTTTGGCAGTTTACTATATGACCCTAACAGTGAAGTCACCACTGCTGTTCGTCTTTCACTCAGGTTGAAGCAAATGTACTTTACCTCCCAGTTGGAGTAAGGTAGGAGTGCAAACAAGGACAGAGCAGACCAACTGGCTGCTCGAAACTGCTGCACTCTCAGGAGCTTGGTAGTCAGTACGCAGCACAGCCCTTTCACAATACCTGGGCTGGTGTCATTTTTACTGGCTCTCCTTTCTGCCAGGCCATGCACTTCCTATGGGAAGAACATCTCTGATGCTGTCTGTATTTCTGAGTGTGTTTAATGGGGTCAGCATTGAATTACATGGAAAATTGTTCAACTGCTGGATCACTCACTGAACAAGTCTTGCTCATCATTTAATCTGTATGGGTGGTATATTGCACTGAGAGACTTGTGATTGGCCTGAGCTGTTAGAGGGGATCATGTGGGAAGTACAGTATACAGCTTATTGACAAGTGCAGTTCAGTCCATCTGCAGAGCTGTCACATTTTCTTTCTGCTGTGGTTGTGTTCTTCTGTGGATGTTATCTAGAGTAGCAGTTGTGCAGGGATTTAGTGCTGCTGCCCCTCCCTGAGACTGCTGGATGTTTTGAGCTCTCTGAAGGGAACGTAGATCAGCAGTAGTTACACAACAGGGGAATGTTTTGAAGCTTCTTGTGAAACCTTAGAGATAGCAGTATTGGTAATAGAAGAACTGATACAAATCCAATGAATTGGTTGGGAATTGGTTTTTTAACCTCATGAATTTTCGGGGCAGCTAGAGGGACAGTGAATCCTGCTGCAATCTCTGATAACTGCACTAAGAAATGTTCACTGAAAAAAAAATTAGACTAAAAAGTAGGAACAAACCCAGACTAGTGATGTTGCACTATATGTTTTTGTTTTAGGTTTTCCTGAAAAAGTAACAGTAAAGCAATGCTATCGTCTTCTGGGAAACAGCCTCAACGTACACGTGGTGGCAAAATTGATCTCCATTCTACTTGAATAATTTAGAACCTGAAACTTATGCATATGGACTGGTGACAGAAAATACTTCCATCTTTTAGGAGAAAGCTGATGGAACCTGGACAAAAACCAGAGCTTACCAAGATATTTGTCCAGACATTTGGCTGAACAGTTTTGATATATTTTTAATAACTTGCATTCATTATGGATTTAAACTGTATAGGTGTTTTATTTAAATGGCAGTTTACAGGACTTATTTGCTTTATTTAAATGTTCTTTTCAGTTTGCAGAATGAAAAATAGCATATGCAAACACTTCAATGAGAAAGGATAAGATTATTTTATTTTATTTTATTTTTTGTCTTAAAACCATTTTCTCAGTACTGTGTGAAACTGTGTCAAAGCTGTTTCAATCAGGTACAGAGACCAAGTTCTATGTGTAAAATGCCTTCATCTTTAAATGTAAGTGATCCATTCTGAAAAGATTTACTGTATATATGATCTGAAATTTTGATGTTATTTTTGTAGCTCATGAAACTAATAAATTCAGTATTTTATATACAATTTTTAAGACATAGTGTTGTTCTTTATGGTTGTCTTATCTTTAAATACTTGTAGGATTCTGGAACCCAGCTGTATTTGTCTGGAATAATGTGTTTAGTTGCAGCTGAATGAAAAGATTTCAAGATTATCGCAAGCCTGACAATAACCTCCTTGTTTCTCTTCTCATACTTCACAAACCTTGGTAGTAGCACTGGGGTTAGGAGTGTATGTTAGGAGTGAAACCACTGCATGTGGACATCCCAAGTGTCACCACTGCACAGTACCTCAGAGAGCTGGACTCAGTGGGTTTGTAATCAAGTCTTGTCAGTTCAGTAAATAATAGAGAAAATGATGGGAAAACAGAAAGCCCTCTAAAGAAGCATGTGCTCTAGTTGTTCTCTTTCCTTGGAGTTTTCCCATTGCTATCTAGATTTAAAACAGCTTGAGTGAGGAAGAGGCGAGATGTTATTTAGTAAGCATCCCTAGGGAGATTATGTGCCAGAAGACAGAAGGATTTTGTAGTTGATGCTAGCTCCTGTGCACCTAAGCAGTAAGTTAAAGTTGGCAGTCCTGAAAATGAGCGAGTTTTCTTCCCCCTCTCCCCCTGACCCTGGGATGACACAGAAACAGTCTTGCTATGTTCCACCTCGGTTTGGTAGTGCAGGAGAAAGTGAAGACCATAGAGCGCAGAGCTGCTGTAGAGATACTGCAGCTATTTTCATCCGGTGTAGTCCTGAAAACAATTTCAAAATAAATTTATGTAGATAAATTCACGCAGTTTTATCTTACGCTGGGTCCTGCATTTCTTCTTCAGTCTTGATTTGCATGTTGCTTGTGGACTGTTAAACCAGGAAAAGCTGGGGTTGACCTCCTTGAGCCTGTCTGATTTTTCGGGAGCATGTTGACCGCTTGGGCTGTTCCAGCTGTAAAAGAGAAATGGAAATGGTTTCTCCTGAAAGTGCTCTGGACAAAGCCCTGGAGAAGGATGAGGTTGGCCGTTGTCCTCACCTAGTCACTTGTACTGAAATGGCAAAAAAGTACTGCTGTGCTGGCTACTAAACTGCAGAGAGCAGGTGTAGTTTTGACAGTGAACCATGGTTACCTATACACACAATGGTTATTGTGTAGATTTATCAGCCAAATCAATGACTAGTAGCTGTATGGTCTTGTTCTTGGGAGAAATGTGGTAGTATGAAAATTTATTGCTATCTAATATATTCCAAACATTGGTATGAAAACAAAGGATATCAATTTGATATATAAATTGGAATTTCTTTCTGCTAAAACATGTAAATAGTCTATTCATTCTGCTTCACTGTAGTAATATTTGGAAAAATATTGCTGGTAACAATTAATTTTCAATTTCTTTATGTGTAGAACATAGTGCTTTATATGCCACTTGTAAGTTAGCAGTGTTGAAGTGTAAATTGAAATGTACCTAGCTGCACCTAAAACTGATACAGTAATACAGAGCCTGTTGCATATTGATAGTGAATTTTAATTCAATGTGATTGTGAACACTGAATCTGTTTGCTAATTTGAGCTGTTTCTGAAGGAAAAAAAAATGAAATAATTCGGAGTTGTAAATACATATTTGTGTATTTTACCCCTGCTAACCGTGCAATACTGGTGGAGCTAAATTGAGTGACTGCTGCTTATCCCCTTGGTTTGTCATTAATAGACTGGTTTACTGAGTTCTGTTGGGTTGTACCTGCTTGACCTCACTTGATGATCATGTTGCTTCCTTTTCCAAGCAGTCTCCTAATCCTAAGTACTTTGCAGCCTACATCATTGCTGTACTTTGCTACTTCAGCTTAAGCATTTTCACAGCAATGAAATGTGATTACAAAAGCAGCTGAAAGGTGAAGAAGTAAAATCTGAAAAACAGCTTTGGAAAGGGAGGAGATTCCCAGAATATTATTTTTGATTTTGTACCTCATTCATTTGCACATCTTAATTACATTTGATTATCTGAGTGAGGTAATGTGGTTGTGTTCCCTTCAATTTGCAATTTCCACTGAGAAAAAGGGTGTCATATTTGGTGGTATTATATTTATGTAGTCATTTTTGAAGCTTGCAGATTGACTTACAAAAATCTTCCCTATACCAGCTAGTTTGTATCTGAGTTAGTCTGGGGTTTCCCTATACTCATTAAGAAACCTGTCTAGCAGAAAAATTACTAAAATACCATTTTTAAATGCAGTGAGTTTAAATATTTTTTGGTGCTTGAAGTGGAGGTGCATCCCTCCATGCAGTGAATGTAAGGCTCCTGCCCAGAGGCTTTTTTGTCTCACTTTTGACTGATAGAATTATGAGGATTTTCAGGAATCTCTGTATTACAGTCTGGGAAATACTGATTGGTGATAGCTATTTCTTAAATTTAAACAAGGGAAAGCCCATTTTGGTTTTGACAGAGACATTTCAATAGAAATCTGAACAGGCCCAATGCTTCAATGACTATACAATTTGTTTTGGCAGTTGTCACACATTTCTAAAATAAATGGAAAATTTAGAAAATATTTGTTGCATCTCAAGGATGAATTATTCAATTCTCAGGTCCTCCTTTGGCTCCTCTGCTTGCTGTTCATACTAAAGCTTAACATTTGAATTCTTGTATAAATACTGAATTATATTTCTTTTCCTTAGCAGTTTAATATATTTTGTCTCCTACATGTTTGCAACCACTTAAGTGTTGGGTTTTTTTCTGCATGGTGTTGAAAAAATATGACGTATTAGTAAGGATTTGGAGGAGATTAAGTAATAATTGGTTAAGAGCACTAGGCATTTCTGAGCAGTCTTATGTAAATATTGTATAAAATTGAAGTGATCAAAGAAATATCCAAGGACAAATAATGTGAAACCATAAAAAAGTAGACACAGAGCCAACAATTAATTCCAGTAGGCATTTTCCCATTGCCTGTGCAAATATGAGTATTGTAGTGTTACAAACCCATTAGAGAAAGTTTATGAAATACTTAGTAGTGATAGTATGTCAATTTAAATATTATTGCAAAGAGCAGGACAAGATTTTTGTTATTTTTGTCTTTAGTTGGTTGTAAGGGAACAATCAGCTAAATTGTTGGGGAATTTATATAGCAGTTAAAGAAAAGAAATTGTGGCCCAAGAAGGCCAGGGCAGCTGTCTGTGAAGGCAAGACAACTGGATTGCTCTCTTTGACTTCCCTCCCCCTGGTCCTGTTGACAGTGGGAAGAAGCTGGACGAGGAATCTTCTGGTAAGAGCTCTGGTGAAACAAGAAGCATTGTTGGAAGGGTTTAAATCAACTGGAACACAACACTGTTAGTGAGAGAGTTGTTGGATGTCACATGGCCACTCTGGTTGGATGCCCTTCACTAGGATTTGGGAAACTGCAGCAAAAAAGCTCCTAAAATCTCCTCCAGGGAGGAATGTCTCTGATTTTAGATGCAGGAATACATCCTGAAATCCCAGCTTCAGTGAGAGCATGTTTGTCTTGTGCTTTTGTCCATGCACTGGGCTGCATTAATTCAAATATTTTTAAATTGCCACCTGGCACTTGGAAGCAAAGCATGTTGATGGTACTGCTATATTTTCTCATATGTAGATAGCAATAAATAGTTTCAATTAGTTCAAATGTTTGCCCATATATATTTTAAAAAATAAACAAATCTCATTCTGTTTATAAATAATACACTTGAAATGGGATTCTTCTCAGAACTAATTTTTTTATTGGCATTTTCACTGTATATTGACCACAATTAACATATGGCATTACTCATTCTTTGCACATGTGTTATAAGGTGAAGCTTGTGAAGAAGGAGAAGACTGGACAAGTTCATGTAAGAAAAATGCTCTGAGAGCACTGAGTAAGTGGATTTCTGACTGAAGAAGTTCCCAAGCTGCAAATAACTGGAGGCCAAGAGAGTACCTAGGGGAGGTACCGTATGTGCTCACCCCTTCATGTACCCTTCATTTCCTGTCTGTTTTTGGCTACTGTTGGAGAGTGACCTGGATGATCCACTGACCTGGAGAGATCTTTTCTAGCCCAGGATGATGGCTCTTCTTGGTTATTTTGTATGGTGACAGAATGCCAGTACTTGTAACCACAGCATCAAGGCACAGCAAACACTTTACGGACATAGCTCGGACTGAGCTTCTTGGTAAAAGCCACAGAACGGAATGAATCTGGGGGAGGTTGTGCAGCCAGGTCCATTCATGGCTTTAGGGTTATTAGTGAAGAAAGGTGGCTATGCAAATGGAAGTCCCCAAAAATAACTCCAGTGTATGTTAAAGCAATTGGAATGTGTTAAAAGGACTGGAATAATCAATAGGAAAGAATAAAGCCAATACAACTGACTGGAAGCTTTTCATTAATCTAATTGCAAAAAGAATGAAGTGGAGAATAGGAAGCATCAAAGTGATTAGTGGTTTATAGAAACAATAATCTGTAGGAAGAAAAACCAGAAAGACAGAAGAACTAAAATGAAAGTCTCATAAGGAAAGTAAAAACTAATGTGTTAACTCTTACTTGTGATAAAGGCATCCAGGGAGAATTTGGACAGTAGATCAATTTCAGCTTAAGTAGGTAACTAAATCAAGACTCTTATCTTTGTCATTTGCTATTAAAAACTGAAAAACTCAATTTCCTGGCCAGGTAGTTTAACTTCATTAGCAGGTAACTTACAAACATCATCAACTGTGTTGAGGAAGCAGAATTTTAAACAGGTGTCAGAGGGCAGAATGCTGAAAAGAAAAAGAAATCCTTAAGGAGGGGTGTGGGAAATGGAGGCTTGCAGCAGTTGCAGCCCCTAGGGAAGGTGCTGTGGCCATAAAACTCTCCAGACACTCATAAAGAGAGGGAAGGAACTGATGATAGGTGCTTATAAGTTAGGAACAGCAAGGGGTGTGTTGCTTTTCAGAGTCACCCATGTTTGATGTAAACCCCATGGTTGCTGATCCATTGCACAGGGCCTCTTACAACTTTGTACTTGGTTCAGAGCTGTAGGGACACATAGGAAATGCTGAGTTCAGTATGGAGCTTGGTTTACACAATGAATTAGCACAGTTATATGGAGGTAACAGTGTATCTTCATATGTTGTGTGCTGCTTTTGAACACTAGAGAATTGTTAGAAAGAGGAAAGATGAAAGAGGATCCAGGGAAGTGAAGATAGAACTACTGGGAGATAGGAGCTTAGCTGAGGGAAAACTTGTGTAAATGTGCTGTACTTGGTATTTAACCAGCAATGGACTGGATTTATAATTATTTGAAAATATTTGAGTGATAACATTGAATAGCCAGGAATTTTTTTTTTTGCGTCTGTAGGAAAAAAAAAAGGGGATTATTTTTTAGTCTTCCATGAAAAAATTAGCCAGATTTGAATTCACACCAGTGGCTGCTCTTCCTCCATTTAAACAGGTAACACTGTCAAAAACTCATGTCATGTCCATGCATTTGAGTTACTTCCTAGGAGTAATTAATGTGTATTGAATTTTTGGCCATGATTTGAATCAACTCTTTTCTACACCGGGATCCTTGCATTGCAGGCACATACTGCTAGAGAAATAGAGAAACACCACCATTTCATTTCACTTCACACAGCTACACAAGATGGTGGTAAATTGTAGTCCCTGCTAGCAGAGGATGAACTTCAACCAGAATTGGAGACAAACACTCCATTACTCTTGCCAAATCTGCACACAACCTATGCTCTTTAGAGCTGTTTTCTGAGTCTTCATCTTAGGGAGGTAATGAATGACCTGTCCCAGGAGGAGAGGTTTGTGCCAGCTCTTCTTGTTAGAAAGAACAGCCCCTATTTTTGTGCCAGATATTTGTATGTTTTCCATTATGTTCCTCCAAAAATGATGTCTCAATCCAGTATATTACAGTAAAATTAGAAGGTGTGGACCTACTTCTCTCCTTAAGAAGGTTTATAGATTTGGCCAGCCTAAGGTGCATTCACTAGGAATAAAGACTAAATTAACTAAAATCTGGAAGGTCTAATGAGATGGAAAATAGTGTGTCATGCAAATAGGTGGGTGTCCAGCCCTCTCTTTCCATCCTATAATCAGTGCATAGTCAAAATCAACTGGTCCTCAGGCCAACCATTTTCTAAGCTATAAAGCCTGCAGGAAGAGAAGGTGAATTTCTTCTTGTTCCTTGCATTACCGGCCTTGTCTTCATCCTTTATGGTTTATTGCTCACTGTTTATTGGTTTATTGGAGTTAATTAGTTGGAAAGGGAAGCCTGAATCGAAGGCTGACAGGCAGCAGAGAGAGGCAGTGCATACTCAGCGTGCAAAAGAGATGAATAGAGGAAAGATTTTGTGGACCACAGCTGAAGGCCAGGATGGAAATTGTCAGCATACAATGGACTTTGTGGAGTAAGTTCCTGGAGTACACAGACATTCAGCCAGCCTGCTGTGGAGTGCAGGTGTAGTTGGCCAGAATTTATTCAAGTTGACACCCAACTGACAGTTACACAAACTCAGTAAACTGGTAAAACAAAAAGAAAATCAAAACAAAAAGAGAAAAAAAATCCCTACCAGACAGATTTCAAAATTGACAGGAAGAATGTTAATGAGCACCAGTTTAATGGACAGTACCAGGATACCCAGAGGCAGAAGGTGTCTGGTCAACTAGACAGAAACATTGATAATCTGTCTATGCTGTCCTATTCCTGAACAGAGGTTTCAGAGCAAAAAGCATAATAGTAAATATAAGAAAGGTGGAGGGACAGATTCTCAGTTGATATTAAAAACCATAGCTCATGTGGATTGAATGGAGCAGTCATATTTCCAACAACTAAGGACACTGTTCTGTATTTTTATGGAAATATTGTCCCTCATGTTAGTAAAGGACAACACACAGAAAATTCTCCTTATGTTTTTCTGTTCTGGCAGGAACAGCTGATAGACTCCCTGCTGCAGAGCAGATGAACATACAGAGATCTGTCCTTCTTCCACCTCACCAGTAGGTACATGGGATGGGCTGTCTCCCATGGGTTTAGGAGGAGCTTCACCACCGCCCTGCCAGATCCCTCGGCAGCAGCAGGGACTGTGGGGTTATCTGCATCCCACTGGTAGCCAGTGGGAGCACAAGGGATGTGGTCAGCAGGCTGGTGCTGTTCTGAATTCCAAGGTAAGTTTATGAAAACACAGATAATAAAATATAATACAAATCTAGTTTTTGGGGAAATGGTGGGATACAGCTGATACAGCCTAAGACCCGATGGTATTCACAGTGAAGATCACGTTCTCTGTGGCAGCCCCACAAACATTAGCCATCCTGACTTCCCATTCATGTTCTCAGTGTGCATCTGTCTGTTTTTGAGATGACATTAGTGTTTTTTGTCACCACATTCCATTTCTTCGCAGGTTGTTTTGAACTCATAATGCTTCCATCTATGAAAGATGTAGAGTTCATTCAATCCCCCAGCTCCAGGGCAGGTTCCACATATCTATGGGACATCTGTAGGTGACAAGTACAAACTGGACCAGAAAGAAAGACTGGGCAGGGTTAGGAAGTGCAGGATCTCCACGGCTTCCAGGAAGGTCTGGTGCTTAAAGGATACTGGTGTTACCTACAAGCAAGAGCAGCTACAACTGTTGCTACTCTTCTCAGCAGAGTTTTGAAATATGAGCAACCTGAACAAGATGTCTCCTAAGCGAAAAGGAAAATCAAAAAGAATGGTGGTGGACCTGGATGTCAGGAAGCTCCTAGTGTGAGGAAAGAAAATACACACAGAGCTCCTCTAAGCAGGAAGAACAAAGCACAGCAAAGTCTTGTGCAAAGGGAATATGAAGACTCTGGCAAAAGCAAAGGGGAGGTGGGACATGGAATCTCTAATGGCTTTCAGCAGCAACAGCCTGAGCCTCAGCATCTGGAGACTGAGTCACCCTTGAGTCAGAGCAACCATACTCAGTTAAAATTGTACTTTGCTGTTGTAATCGATGGCATGCTGTTCAGTACTGCTGACTTGTTTGTGTCATCTGCCCAGTCAATTACTGACTGAAAGCTTCTCTTTCAACACAAATATTCCTTGCCAGCCTCTGTGGGTTTTACATTTGGGGTAGGGGATGTTCTTGTAACAATTTAGGTCCGTTAGTGCTGCCAAATATCTTTCCTTTGCTCCTGTGATGCAGCATGTGGGAGAGCACTTTCTGCAGATCACAAGGTGCTCAGGGACACAGGGGTGCTCAGCTGTACAAAGGGCAAAGACATAGTGATAAAATACAGGCAGATTCCATTTAATGATCTCTCAAAGCTCTTGAACCCAAAAGACAAAAGGAGAAAAATGCATTTAATGTCTAGGGGATTTGCATGCTGTCAATCTTTAATTAAGGTATCCTAGATAAAGTTCACCCTTGCAAGACAAGGCAGCAGAATGGGCATCTTGTGAACAAGGAGCTGTGTGAGAGCAAAGGGCACCTGGGCTCACAACAGCCCAATCCAGCACTGGAGGTTTCACTTCAGGCACAGGACAGCTGGAGGAGAGCAATGCTTTGGGCTCCTCCTGCTCCTCAGCTTGTAGTTGTGCTATTATTACTTACTGGATTGAGCTGTGACCCAAACCACCATGAGAAAAAGAGGCAGAAAAGAGCCACTTATGACGAGCAGTAAGTACCATGGCTTGCAAATGCATTTGTTGGTGTGGTGGCCTGTAAGTGCTGGTAATGGGGGTAGAATGGCTTTACTACAGCTCTATTTTACATCCTCCTTGGCAAATATGTGTAACTAAATTATCTCTCTTTTTTTTTTTTTCAATACTCAACAGGCCTCGTTTATCCTCTGAGCAGGGTAATTTAGTGTTCCGTACTGGCTCCAGCAAAAATATTGAATTTAGGACTGGACCACTGGGGAAAGTAAAAATTAATGGAGAAGACCTTGCAGAACTTTTTAGTCAGGTGATATAGTTATTTTCCCTTAATATATTTTCATTTTCAGTTCTACATATTAATAGTTGTTTTCACAAGTGTTTGATGCGTTTTGTATTTTATTTTATATTATCTATATCAGCAGTCTAATATGAAAGTAAGTCATTGCAGACTTGTAAAGTAATCATGTCATCACAAAAGATAATGCAAAGATTAAATTGTGTATGTAGCAGAGCTCTCTGTGTTTAAGTGGACTTTATAATAGCATAAGTTATGCAAGGACTAAACTTTCCTAAGCTTCTGAAAAGTCAAAGTTTGTTTCACATTATCTCTGTTGTTTAACTTTAGGTTAGAGAGAGTAGCACAGAGATTCAAGAACTTAAAAAAGCCAGTGGTGCCTTGCAGAATGTATCCCAGCAGATTACTCTGCTGACCTCCAAGGTGAGACATATCTTCATGTTATCCTCCTCCAGCATTCCCACATTTCCATTCCTCACATTAATATTAAACAACCTGATTCATTTTAGTATATCTGCACCCAGTTTAGGGAACTGGAGCAGAGTCCCCATTTAATATCAGCCTGGAGTCTGTGTTTAATTTTGAGATACTTATTCAGTAACTCTGTAGACAATGGAAATATTTCTGTAAATTCCCCCAAAATTTCCAGTTACTGTGATTCTTCTTTGTTCATTGTCAGCATCTGTATTGACTATATCCTCTAATATTTGTGGGTAAATTCTGGAAATGGACCATATATGTTTTCATAGTTGTTGCACAGACATCCCATTCCATAGATGAAATGGGCTATAGGGGTTTGCAGTGGAAAGAAAAGACCAATGCAATAGTTTTGTCACCTCCCTGCTCCTGAAATTTTTTTTCAATGAGAAAATTTTTAAACGATTGCCTGATTTAAGTGTCTTTTGTTGCAGTGTTTCCACAAGTTCCTTACAGGAAAATATTTTATGGTGTAAGAGACCTTCCTTTAGGGAAATTGTGCTAATATGTGTCCATCACATTCTCTGGTTCAGT
Organism: Leptocoma aspasia; assembly: GCA_013399835.1. Classification (NCBI taxonomy): domain Eukaryota; kingdom Metazoa; phylum Chordata; class Aves; order Passeriformes; family Nectariniidae; genus Leptocoma; species Leptocoma aspasia. The sequence continues at coordinate 702,018 of VXAX01002958.1, read as the reverse complement.
GTCAGCTTGCTGTTTGTGCTTACAACCCACTGAGATGTGGAGACCCTTTTCTTGGCTTTCAGTGCTCTGTCCCAGACTTCTGTCCTTGTCACGCATGTGAGGACCTGAACAGTCCCACAGGAATATTCACATTCTCAATTTCAGCACCTGAATACATCTTTGCAAGACTGAGTCTTGCCTTATGGATCCAAGCTGGGACATATTTAAGATGTCATTTTCTGAACAGCCAAGCCCACCAAAATCTCAGTGAATGGGGCCTCATTTGGATCTGACTGTCACTTGGTTTCACATACCAGCTATTCCCTTTTCTCAGAGGAAAACATTTTGTGAGTTTACCAGTATCCAGCAAGTACCTCTGTGGTCACTCTCATACTAAGCACAATGTAATTCACATTTCTTTTGCAGATCCTGAGCCTCGATAACAAACTTCAAAGCTTACAACAGGTAAGTAAATGGGAAGCAAACTAGAGATCAGGAAAGAAAATCTCAGCCCCCAAGTAAATAAAGTGAGGTTTCAATGATTAAACAGCTAAATTATTTCTTTCCTTTCATGCATTCCTCAGGAAATCTTTTTTTGGTAACAGAAGGTAAAAAAAAAGCACCAAGATTTGTGGAGGAGGTGATATGCCTTCTTACAAAATATAAACTGTGTAGGAGGCTGCATTTCTTGATGGAAAAACAGTTATACATTCAAGAAAAACAAGTAGATACCAAGGAGAAGTAAACTTTTCCTTCACTGGTCTGTCAAGATAAAGACCAGAAACTCAATCTGGGTTTTTATTGCACTGGAACTAGGGAAGTTTCAGCTGTTGCCTGCTTCTCCAGCGAGCTTGTGGCAAGCCACACCTACAGGTGCCAGTAAAAACAATTGCCAAATGAAATACCCATGGAATCAAAAAGACAAGATAACCCTCCATCTAGACTCCCGGTCTGCTGCTGAAAAACAGTCTCTATTAATATTTACTTTCTACAGGGCTTTTCTCATCCTAGTGCTTGGCCATTCTGTGTATGAGTAATCACAGCATCATTATTTTGTACAGGGATAAGTGAAATAGCTCAAAACTTTTACAAATCAACCTTTCTGAAAAAAATGGAGGGGGAATTCAGGAGGGAATTTGGGAAAAAAAAAAAAAGAAAAAAGGTTTGTCTTGAAAACAAATGCTAATGGAACACCAGCTAAGCAGAAACCTCATTTTCCACTCTTTTCTGGCATTTCAGGACATCCAGAGGAGAGCCTGCAGTAGCAACCCCTGTAAGAACTCAGGGACCTGTGTGAACTCACTAGATGGTTTCTTTTGCCTCTGTCCCAGCAACTGGCAGGTGAGTCTTTAGCCTCTGGGCTACAGAGTGTGTCTTTCAACTGTGGGACTGCATCTAGGTTAGTGTGATTGCCACAAAGCACAGCATTTCGGGTTGCTCAGGACAGAGTGAGGTACACTGAACAGCAGAGCAGCAGTATCACTCATTGGTTGGAGAGCTACATGTTTGCTTCTCGATGATATCAACATATATGTGTAAGAAAAGAAGGCCAAAGCATTGGGCCAAACCCTGCACTGTTACACACAGGCAGTGGTCCATGAAGTCAGTGATTCTTGGCAGTTCCCACAGCAGAGAATTAGTCTGGTTTTTGCTGAGCACTCAACTGAACTGCGTGCCTTGCTGTTGACCTTACACAAGGATAGAGAGAGACTGGAGGAAGGGATGGATATTTATTCAGTCTTAAACAAGTAAGAAATGGGGGTGTAAATAATCAGTGTCATTCTGAATTTTTGTAATCCAGAGACTTTACTAGCAAATGCTTTAATGGTGCTATTATGTGCACCAGAGATGGAAATGTTGTATCTTCTTCTCAAAAGATTTCAACTTAAAAGTTATCCCAGCAAGATTTGGGTCAAAATTTATGAGCTTTCCTGATAGAAACAGTTTATAAGAGAATTTTCTGAGTTTTTTTCTAGTTGGAAAGTGAGAGGATGACAAAAATGTGTTGTTCATATACTTTCTACATCTGAGATATTTTATCCCCATCTGACTGATAGCAAGGGTCACAGAAACACAGCTGAAAAATAAAGTTTTGTTATTGTGTTTCATAAGAGAGTCTGTGTTGATAACAGCCCACGGTTTGTATATCTTTGAAAACTATATTAAACATTGGGTCCATGGTTTGCTTCATTTCTCAGTTATTTGGAAAATAAACTGGTTTTCCATTTCATCTTAGGGCCCCCTGTGCTCAGTGGATGTTAATGAATGCCAGATTTTTGCTGGAACAGCATTAGGCTGCCAGAATGGAGCCACTTGTGTGAACACACCAGGCAGCTACAGGTAATGTCTCAAAACTAGGCACAAATATCCCATGTAGAATACTCTGCTATTTTTGTACCCCATATCATGCCTGAAGCACAAGTTCTAGAAATAAGTCTGTTTAATATCTATGCACTATAACCCCTTGTAGTCTGGGAACACTTAAAATCCTTACTGCACTGTACACTGAGCCCGCTGCAGACACAGAAAGGCCTCCAAAGCCATTGCTTGCTTTGACACAGGAGGAGCAGCTGGAGCCAGATCCATCACACAGCCACTGCCCTGTTTTAGGTACAGCTGCTTTAATGGAAATTTCCTGCACTTTGGGGTGTGCTGGGGCAGTGAGAGGCTGTAACCAGCCTCATCAACATGCCCACAGAGCACAGCCAGGTTACCATCCCTCCCCTATCACCTACCCCTTGAGATCAAAGGGAGTGAGGAGATAAAGGAGGTGATCACCCTTGATCACTGGCATTCCCAGCACACTCATTTGGTCAGAGCAGGGTGCTAATAACACCAAGATCATGGGCTCAATCTCCATGTGGGCTACTCACTAAGGCTTGGACTTAATGATCCTTGTGGGTCCCTTCCAAAATCAGAAACAGTTCTGTGAGATGCCTTCATCCCCTCCAAAAACGCAGGCCCTGCTGAGACAGCAGCAGAGCAAGGAATGCACAGTGCTGCCAGGCAAAAAGAGAGGAGAAGTGCTCTCTGCAGCCATCTGACCAAGGGGGTGCCTGGGCTGCCTGTCTGCTGGGCCCCACACACATGAGACCTCTGAAGCATATTCTTCTCTGGCTGTGCCCAGCTCCTTAGGAAACATGCTCTTGCTTAAAGGGCAAGCCAGCCTGAACATTTTGTGTCTCATTCTCCAAAATGTCAAATAATCTGGTAAATAAATAACTTTCACATATAATACAAAGCTATCCCTGTGCAGTGGGAACAAGCATGCTGGAGAGCATGCCACAGCTTTCTGCAAAGCATTTTGTCTCCTGCTGCAGCATAGAAATCTTAGCCCCCACAAATATTTGCTTGATGTACCACAGGCTTATAGTGCTTTGTCAGTTCTTGGAAGAACCTCAAACAAAAAGTTCTCCTGTAGTGCTTCTCATGCTTCAGCATTAACAGAGAGTCTGCTGAGGTGTCACTGGTGCGTGATGCTTCCTGTAAACTTTCATTTGACTTTAAAGGATGTTTCTAGCTTGTCTGCAACAGATATTTGTCAAGGAAACAACACACAAAGCAATCTGCCTTTATTTGTTTCTTATTGTGCTCAGAGAGGTACAGGTGTGTGACTAAGTTAAGGTTTAAGGTCTGCTGTTCTCGCAGGCATTGTCATTGTGTTAGTACAGTCACGATTCCCCAGTTTCTTCCCTGGTGTACTGCTTGCCCTCCTTGGTACTTGCTGAATCAATGCTTCATGAAATGAACTAAGACCTCTTCATAAGTCATCAAAACCTTAATAATACTGCTTTTGCATCACACACTCAGGATTATTACATAGTCCCTTCCCCAAGTCCATTGTACTGTCTTTAGTCTCCCTTCACATATTGTCTGACTTATTTCTGAGTGCTCCCCAAATGTTAAATCCATCCCCAGGCAGAACATGACATCTCTTTTCAGCAGCTGTGAGGGTATTGCTGCTAAGCTTTATGGGGCTCAACAACCCAGGTCACCCCACTAGTGCTCTGGCAGAGCTATATACACCATTGTGGACTGCAGGGGAAGAAAAGGGTAATATCTGACTTTCCATAGCCTGCACAGATAATGCCAGGTGATGGGAAGTACTGGATTAGGTACCATGGAATGGAACATGATGCAGTCTTGACCCCTTGGTCATATTCCTTATCTGCATGCTTTTCCTGTAACTCAAGAAAGCTGAAATATGAGGGAAAAGAGCAGGTATCCAGAAACACCTTCCTCAATCAGAATCTTAAGGGGACATTTTATCAGTTGGATGAAAGGCTGTGAAAGTCCCCATGTCTATCAGACTTCTGTGTCACAACCAAAATAACAGGGGCCTCATCACAACGTGCCATGAATCATGTGAGGGAACCACAGCAGTGCCAAGCAGCAGTGCATCACAATTTGGCTGAAGTGCCTTGCAGTGTGACCTACTTCTTGAAGCTTTTCTCTGAGAAACTTCAGATGGGTAGCAGATTAATCTTTGCCAGAGTAGAAAGGAGACAGTGCCATTGTTCTCCTACTTTGGAGAAGGTCAGATTGCTTTGTTGTGTCCTTTGAAGTTGAACATGAAGCTCTGAATGTACTTTAGACACACAGAAGTCATCTGGTTCCCTGACCTGTTGCCTCTGTGCTTGCCCAGGCTGAGCTGCTGCACTGATGGGAAGGTGTTGTTCTGCTTGCAGTCTCTTACAATAATGAACACGCTGTCTTGCACTGCAGACTGCAGTTAAGCATTAAGCTGTTGTGGGTTTTTGAAGCCTAAGTTCATGTGGGTTGCTTGTCCTGGGTGCACTCTTTAGTTACCTGCAATTGGCTTATCAAACTGCTATTTCAGCTGAGCATGTGACACGGTGGACGGGACAGCAGCAGCTTATTTTATATAAATTGCTTCAAGGTCCAGGTCAGCTGCACTGGAATACCCTGATTCCAATCCTGCAGAGAAATGCTTTTACAGAGCATTTTTCATTAGGCAGCTTAAAAGCAATCCAAGAAGGGTGTGGAGCTGCCGTATGTCTCTGCAAGCTGCAGACATTGCAGCATATAACTTGAATACAAATGAGAATCTCACTGTCATTTTATTAAGAAGCTAGTGATCTGATGGGAAGTTTTCTGTACATTTCTATCTCTTCCAGTTGTATTTCAGAGCCTCCCATTTTGTCTATGTGGAAATAAAGAGCCAGAGAAAAGGGGACCCTTATCCGATGGCTTAGAAGTTCCCAATTTCAGTTCCACCACAAATGTATAATGCTATAACTAAGCTCTGCCCTATAAATAACAATGTGATGCATGTGGCAGCTTTCAAACCAGATCCTTCCAGTAGAATTCCTTCTTTCAATCCATTACTTTGTTCTTCCCAGCCCACCAAACCCAAATGCCACCTCTTGCCCACCACACATCCCTAAGAGCTGAGGTGCTGCTGAGACAGCAGCTGCCCATTGTTGTGGTGTGGGGGTGAAAATACCCCACTCTCTAGGCCAGATATGGCATTTCTGCATATTGTTAGAGGTAGGATTTTAGGCACCTGGCATCATATGATGGTCATAACTGAAAAATGAAGTTTAGGTGCTCTTTGACTGAAGTGGGGTTTCCATGCTTATGTTCTATCTAAGTCTTATGTTAGACTTTTCTTTTTTTCTGCATTTGTGCTTATGAATGTTAACAAAAGGCTGTAGATTCTTCCATAGGGCCAGACAGTCATGAATATACACAAGTCTCAAATTATTCTTGAGCCTCTGCTGAACAGGAGATTTGCCTCTGCATGATTATTAGCAGGATTGTCAATATAGGTAAATAGATGTATTTTGTAAGGAACACCCCATAAAGTGGAGAATGGAAATGAACAATCTTTAACAGTAGTAGAAAGACAAAATTTTGATTTTTCTTTCCACTTTCACTATTAGCTGCTCCTGTACTCCAGAAACCTATGGGCCTCATTGTGCCTTGAAGTTTGATGACTGTCAGGAAGGATCTGAGAGGCTCTGTGAGCATGGCCTCTGCGTAGATGAAGAAAGGGATCAGCCCCACAGGGTAAGGAACAATGTATAAACTTCAGCATACAGCACAGCATGAATAGGCAGCAAATACTGCTGAGCGTGACAAAACTGCGTAGCACGAACTGCTGCTGAAAAACAAGAAAGGCCACTATAAAACATAACAGCCTCTCTGTTGTACCAAAGGTGGCAGAAAGAATCACAAACATTTTATGTCTTGTTAGAGGTACTTGTCACAGTATTAGATCTACTTCTGCATCCATAGGGAACTTTGGAATTTTTTTAATAAGTTAAAGTCTTATTTGAAATATAATATTCTTACTGCTCATTGTTTTGGGAGTTCTAAATTGCTAGAATATATTACTGCTTAAAAGATTAAGAAGGACAAACATCATGAATCTTATTTTTTGTGGGAAAAGTGGCACATTAAGTGGCACATTAGTGCAGGGGTCTGGAAGCTGCCAGGGCTGCCTGGTGACTGTGTGACTGCTGCTCATCTCTGGTGCTCCTCAGTGTCAGTTGGATGTGGGGTCTGACTCCAGTCTTTCCAAGCATCTGCACTGGATGGATGCTAGCACACATTTGAGTGCTCTTCTGGAGCAAGCCAGCTCATTCCTTTTGGGTGAGAATCTGGGTACAGGGTGTTCACACCAAAGGGACAGATGGACCATGCCAGCTTTGGCTCTTTCCACTCAGAGCAGCTCTCCAAAACCACCCAGCCAAGCTTGTGCTCCTTAATACTCCTATATTCCCATGCACCATTCCAGTCACAGCAGACATTTTTTGTGCTTTGCTATAAAATAATTTCTTTGCTTAATTTTTAGAAGTTTCACAACTCATCACTTATTTTCTGCCCACTTTTTGTTGAGAAATCTTTTTGAAAGGGTTCAGTGTTGGCTTAACAGTGTCTGCTCCTGTGACAATCAACAATAAAGCTCCCATTAGCTTTAATTGGACCAAAGCTAGATAAATGCTGAAATCTGTCAATTAGTAAAGTTTACTAGAGAGAAGACTGTTTTCCTAAAAGAAAACATGTATTTGCAATTTAATGTCAGTGTTTCACTTTGCATAGACTACTGAATAATTTGATTGAAAGAAAACAGCCAAGATGATTTCAGGTTGTTTACATTAATCTCTTTGCCCTGGTTAAAAAGCAAGTTGATGAACTTTTAATTATGTTTATGTACAGTTCATAATTGATCTTATTTTCTCTGGAAGCTTTGGGGTAAATTGCAAATTTCTTTTATGAACATAATGAATGAGCCTGAGTTGCTTCCATAATCTGAATAAGTAAATTCAGAGGAAGAAATAGACTGAGAAAACTACTGAAGCAACTTACAAAACAAAATGTGCAAGCCATGTAATGCTCTGAAAGCTTTCTTGCTATAGTTTGAAAGTCATTTTATGAAATTAACTCCTCCTGACTTTTCCTTGACTATTGCAAATGCCTTAAATATGCCATGTGGTGTTTTCTGTGGCAGCCCAAGTACCACTGTATCTGTAACCCTGGCTGGATGTCCCCTCCTGGCAGCCCTGCCTGCAGCGCTGATATAGATGAATGCAGCCTCCCTAATCCTCCGTGTTCACAGGATCCACTTGTGCAGTGCTACAACACTCTAGGCTCCTACAGATGTGGTCCCTGCCCCACAGGTATCTCGTCCTCCCATGCTCTCAGGTTGGATGGGCTGGCACAGGTGCTACTGCCCGTGTATCATAAGCACAGACACAGGATGAAGATGAGAGTAACTCCATGAAGTGCTTTGGTCTGTGTTCTAGGGAATAAATGCAGGTTATGTTTTATATAGGTAACACAGGCAGTGGAGTCTAATGCATGATTTATCTCATCCTAAACTGAGCATCTAAATAGGTTCCATGTCCACAGGTACCTTCATGTCCATCATGTCCTATCACCTTCATATAACACGTCTGCAGTACTTTTGTATCTGTATGTTTCCTGCCATAAGGCAATATAAAAATCTGATTGCTCCCTCAGACCATATAACCTATTATTACTCTTCTTGAGCTGGGCAAGTGGTCTCTATGGCAGTAGTTATTAAAGTATTTAACTGAAGTTGCAATAAAGCTTTCCTGCAAAATGTACATACATGCACTAGACCAGAACCATGCATCCTCTTTAGGTAAAAGTGTGCTTGAGTCTGAAATATCCAGAATACAGTTAAAATAAAACATTCTTGTACTTACATCTCCACCCTGTTGTGTCTGAAACCTAATTTTCAGACCAGTATTAAAATTAATCAATTATGAGAGAGACAGATCTACTCTTGTGCTAATGAAGTGCAATTCAGTTGTACTCTATAAAAAGATTTGGTCAAAGAAGAAACCAAAAAGGCCAGGCATTTTCTTTCTGATGTCTTTTCTGTGCTGCTTTTTAGGCTGGCAAGGAAATGGCTACTCTTGCCAAGACATTGATGAATGTGCAAGTAATAATGGAGGCTGCTCAACTGTACCGATGGTCCAATGTATCAACACAGTTGGATCATTCCGCTGTGGGCTCTGTCCACCAGGTAAAATGGATTTCTTGTTGATAATACTGTGGAATGGCTTAAAAGATGAAGATTCAACACATATGAACCTGTTTTGGTGTAGATTTAAGAAGCTGAAAATTGGTTTTATAGAAATATCATGTACACAATACTGTAAAACAGAATGCAGAGTCCAATTATATTCAAACTTCTTCAGCTGTTAATGAACAGAGTATGCCTCTAAAGGTGATCCTTGTTGTATAGAGTATGCCTCTAAAGGTATAAAGTATGCCACTAAATAAACTCTGAAAGGAGTTTCTCTTGTACTAGGTAGCTGTTTTCAGTGTTATAGCCTTGATTTGGTGAAGTACTTCCTTTACAAGATCATTAATGGGAAACAAGGATTGCATAATTATGGTAGTAATTTCATTGTCTGTATTAATTGAAGGCATATCCTGTGTGCCATAAATCACAGACTGTATTGTCTGCAGTAAAAAAAAGCCTTGATAATTGTCACACTCTGAATGCTGTCTGAGGAGGCAGTGTTTGCACTGCAGTACAGCTCAAGCAGTGGAAGTTGCCACTTAGGTCTTTGTAATTTATGGTTTATGATTTAAAATGCTTTCTGAAATGTATGGGATCAATACTAGACATATAGCAGGAAAAAGTCTTTCTAATTGACTTTTTGAGTGCTATTTAAATGGCAGTAGACTGCAGGTAGGGATGACTCTCAGTTACTGAGTGCTGAAGGGATATCACCATGCTGGAAATGTGGCCTCAGACAAGTTTTGATGATGTCAACTCTGGCCATAAGGAGTTATGCTGCAGGCCTTTGGTGTTCCTGAATGTCCTGAGAGGATCTGGGTTATGTTTGAGATCCAAGAGCTGCTCTGGTGTGCAGGAGGAAAAAGTCTGGATGTAGTTAGGGCTGACTGGGTGCAGATGTGTAGGGAGAGCAACACATGGTGGCTGAGAGATATGAGCTTCTATGGCCTCACTGACTTTACCTGTATTTGGCAGACACTAAATATCTTTCTTTTCTGTAGCTATGGAAGGATTTATTTACAGTCAGAATCCATCCCTGCAATGAAGGAGCCACAATAAATATGCCAGGTTTTACTTCCACAGCTATCTTAATTCTTCTTTTTAACTGCAGAAGACTATGATTTTACACCATGTATTAGTGTTTTGCTCACCAGATGGTTCTTTTACTGTCAATTCTCAAAGAAAATGGTTTGTTATAGACTAACTGAGATTTACCTCTGAACAGGTTATGAGGGAGATGGACAAACATGTACCCAGGTTGATATCTGCTCAATAAATAATGGAGGGTGCCATCCTTTGGCTACTTGTACCTCAGCTCCAGGTATGATGCTTTCTTAAAGACTGTAAGGTAATATCAGTGTGAATCTCAAGGAGGATCTGGTTAGGGCGAATCCACTTTATAGCAACATATCTAGATTGCAGCCCCTTTGCCACAGTCAGTTTTGCCTTATGCAAAGGATTTTACAGACAGGTTAGTTAAAGCCAGCAGAATTTTTCACAAACACTGACAGAAGTAGATTTAGGCTTCACAAAAAAGATGATTTTATCCTAAAACTTTGGAGACGTTCATCATTTCTCTTTGATGCAGTTTTCCAATTATACAGCTGCTTTTACTACTCCCCTTCCCATAAATACCCTTTGACTACTCCCACCACTTCCCATGAGGGTGACCTTGGACTCTCAGGTACCCAGAGCAAAACAACACTAGGGCTCTTTCCATGGTCAAACTGGACACTGACCAGGGAAGGTGTCAAAATATCAAGTTAGAATTATATAAAGACTCTGCTTCAAAATGTCAAGGACATTTACAGACATTGGTATTGTCATTGTAACAGAATTACATTCTATACCTTGTCTTATCTCCCAAGGGCCCATGGCATTTTGTTCCTGCACATCTGGGTTCACTGGAAGTGGATATGGGCCAAAGGGGTGCTCTCCTCTCAGTGATATCTGTCAGCTGCAAAACCCTTGTGCAAATGGGCAGTGCTTGGTAAGTGCTGGGCTCCTCACACGTGGTGACAGCATTGTGTGGTTATAACCAGCCAGGGAGACTTGGTGGGACTGAAGGCTGAGTGCAGACATACTCCTGGGAATGAGGCAAAGTCAGTGGGGATTGCAAGATCAAAGGGTATACCTGAAGAAAGCAAAGTGAGTTTCGGGGCACACAAGCCATTGCTTTCTGTGTGAAGTAGAGGTAGCAATCTTGGCACTAATGGCCTGAGAAATTGGTGTTTGGTAGCCCACTTAGTCAGTGGAATGCTCGTGCTGATGGGAAGGAACTGTTCTTGGTGGCACAGGAAAGTAATTTACCACCCTGGGTCATGGAGGAATTACCCATGATAACAGAACCAGTACCTCTGCTGACCTTCAGACTGTTGATATCCAGCAGAGCTAGTTATGACTTCCTACTCTGATAGGAAGAGTACTGTGTGAGCACTCCTGGAGTCTCAGGCTGTTTATATGAACATGGAAAGGGTGTTTCAAAGGAATTGGTTGCACTGATGGTAACCAAATCTTTTGGACCTGAACTGATGGTCGTATGAATTCATTCTCATGCACAGTGAACATTTAGTTTGTCCTCATGGACCCTGTGAAGGCTTTTTTGGCTTCCTTAGTGAGGTATGCTATGCCTTGGATAGTCCATGCTGCAGACCTGGGAATTTTGTTGTGGAGGATATTTATGATGGTCATTTTGCCAAAATACTCACAAATGCTAAATTTTTTGTTCCATTAGAGTCTCTTCCCATATAAATAGCTTAATAGAAAAAAACCAGAGGGACAGATAATCTAATTAGGCTTTATGTTTATTTTGGTATTCAGCAGCGACCATCAAGGCCAAAAAAATTCAAAGGCTTTGTTTCTTTACTCTAATATCTCCTGATAAAAGTAAAAGTATCTCCTGATAAGTGTAAACATCAGTCTTTCTGCTGACTCCGTTGATTTCTTTAGGTGATTCATGCTTACAGTTAATTTGATTTGTTTATATTTGTAGGCAGTGATCTCTGGCTATTTCTGCCTGTGTAATGCGGGCTGGACAGGCCCTAATTGCACGGAGAACATTGATGAATGTATCAGCAACCCGTGTCAGAATGGGGGGACCTGCACTGATGGGGTCAATGGCTACTCCTGCGAGTGCACCAGCGCCTGGACAGGACCACAGTGCCAGACTGCCCAGCAAGGTACAGCCAGAACCTCCTCCCCTGCTCCCCTCCTGGGACAGCAGGCTTCAGCATGTAGATGCTTGGTGCATGGGATTAACATGTGAATAAGAACTGAGTTATGATGTGAAAAACAGCCCTGTGTTTGGTGGATTAGAGGTCCCACCCGAATTCCCTCCAAGTCAGAGTTTTCCACGAGCTTTGTTTATAGCTGTTTTGTTTAGCAGTAGGAACGCAACAGTGACGTTGATCTGCAGGCCCATTGGCCTTGGCTAGATGCCAGACATCCTAAAATCAGATCTCTGTTCCCAAGAAAGTGGTCTGGAAAGCTGGTTGGGAAAGAAGATCCAGTATAAGGAGAACAAAAGAATACATTGATGTTTCTCTTTTGTGCATATTATTTCATCTGTTATGAAGCTGAAAGATCCTGATGTTCTTAGTCAAAGGAAAAGCCAGAAAAGGTTTTCAGACAAAAATGTAATGAAAGAAATGTTAGGCATGGAAACGGGGGGGCTCTCAGTTTTATACTGACTGCAAGGTTTTCCCTTTTCCTCCTAATATAATTTCTTCTGTTTCTTTGAGAACTTTTTTTGCCATTAATTTTAATTAAACAAGGTCAGGATAGCATTCCAGTGAGTTCAGTGTCCCTGTGACAGCAGTGGCTCATTTTTACTGTAGATTGCTAAGAAGAAAGCAAATTACATTTTAATGTAATGCAGAATGTAAAACTTCCACTGATCCCCTGTGAAATCCACTCTTATTTTAGAACTATTTTAGGCTTTCTTCTATTTTCCTGAAGTATCTAACTAGTAATGTTTTATTATAATTAATTATTAATATTTTATTATTAAGTCCACAGGGGAAAAATTTATTTTTAGCCATTCATAATGAAGGGATAGAAATCCAGTTTTTATGCAGTAAGGAATCATACTGTACCACTTTTAGTTTTTAATAAATGAAAAGATAATTTATTTTCTTACATGGTCATTTTGAATCTGATGGGAAAAAGGTGAGATGTTTTTGACATTTCAAACAAAATTATATTCTTTTTACCACTTCTTGAAACAAAACAGTTTGGTGAGAACTGGCTATTTCTTTAGAATCAGTTAAATGTTAAACTACAGGTGCTTGGTGCACACTGTAGCTATATGTGCATTGAATTTTGTCTGCTTAACAGACATTTTTCTGTGGCTGCTTGGGGTTCTCAGTTCTCAGTTCCCATGCACTGAATGGTTCAGTAAGAGAAGAGACCATGGTATATCATGAGAGGAATTATCAGGCCCAGAAATCTGACCAAAAAGAATAAACGGAACAATAAAAACCTCCTGAGGATAACTTCTATCATGTACCACTTCTGAGAAAGACAATTTTACATCATGTTAACTTCAAAATGCAAAATGTTATTTCATTGAAGGGGAAAATGTAGAGATTCAATCTGGAGGTAACCTTCTGGAAGCAAAGCAGTTTATGGACACTATCATGAGACAGAATCAATATCTTTGGCAGTATCCACATGTTCAAACTGATATTCTTTGTTCTTTTTCCAATAGCTATTTTTCTTTCAGGGAATTTGTGCTTTTTTGATATGTCATTCCACTTGAGCGGAAGCCCTAAAGATCCTTTTATAGAAGTATTTTTAAATGTTGTTTTAAATGTTTAAGAAGAAAAAGCTATGCAAAAAAAGTTAGGTTTTGTTTTAGTCTGTACAGTAATGGCACAAAATCTGTTTTAATTTTCTCTCTCTTTTTGCAGTTTGTGGAGGATACCTCCAAGGCTTGAGGGGGACTTTCAGTTACCCTAATAACCCAAACAGCCAGCGGTACAGCAGTGGGGTCAGCTGCGCTTGGGTCATTCAAACTAATCCCAACAAGGTAAAATAGAGTTCAGGTTAAAGAAACCCTCAGTCTGTAGGATCCCTCAGCTTATCAGAGCAAACCTGATTGTCTTCATGCTACATGTGTTCCTATGTTGTGATCCAATCCTGTCAGAATAAATAGTTTTTCAAAAGAATAAATTTTAGCTCCTTACAAGCCTTCAGGCTCCTTAGCCTAAGGATTTGCTTGGGTTAGATTTTCCAAGCTTTTCCTAAGCAGCTGAGGGTTACGGTTTATTAACCTACTCCAGCTACAGAAGGGAACTGTTCTACATTGCTTTAGAATGTGACCTGTGAATAGATCCATGAGAAAAGCTCTGCTCTGATGGGCTCCACATGTGGTTCCTGAGCTCTGAGTTGGTCAGAGCCTGGTGCTACCAACACCAAGGCTGTGGCTTTGATCCCCTCACAGGCAACCCTTCACTTAAGAGTTTGACTTGATGATCCTTCTGGGTCCCTTCCAGCTCAGACTATTCTGTGATTCTGTGACCCAAAGCAATTTCATGTGTCTGATCTCTGAGTGCAGAAATGTAGAATGCTTAATTCATATTGTCAATGGCTTTGTGTAATAACAGCATTTGATTTTTTAAGGATTAATTTTTAAATGTTGCACACAAATGTCTGATCTGCAACTGACAATGCCACTTGTGTTATAAGTAACAACTACAAAATATGCTACTCCATAAATTATCAGGAAATTTATTACTTGGGATATAAATATTTGATTATTTTTGACATTTTGTGGAACGAATTAAGTCATTTTATAAACCAGTGCTTAACAGTGGTTTATACAGCATTACACACACATATATATATCTGTATGTGGCATGTCCTCAACCTTAAGCCTGGGAGCCACTACTGTCTTCAGCAGAGCATATTACAGCATGTCAGTGAAGAATCTGAACAAACTTAAAGCTGTGCATGTCACTAAGTGCCCAGAATGGGATTTAGAGACACTGATTTTATATGTGCAAAACAAGATAATTGAATCTTTTAACTCCCATTACAACACTTTCGACCATAGCAAGGGTGAAAAATGCTAATTATCTGATGAAAAAGCTGCCTAGAGAAACCTGGAATAAGGTATTTTATGCTGTGTTTCAAGCTTTTCACGTGGCTTGAAATTTATACATATATATATTTTGCACATATAACACAGGCAAATGGTCTCAATTATTAGTTTATAGAACTAATGCTCTTTCCAGAAAACTTCACTGACTACATTCGTATCTGTCTGTCTATCTTCTCTCTTTCCTTTGGACTCTTAAGATTCTTTAATATTCTTTTCTGTCCTGGATCGTTTCAGGAAATGACATAATGGCTCTAAAATTCATAGATTCTCACAGTTGCATGAATACATATGTCTGCTCTAGAAAGTTTCTGCATAGATAGTGTCTCAGCAGATGGAAAAAAGAGATTTCTTGTTTTCTTGCTTCTATTAGATTCTGCGTATTACTTTCCCATTCTTCCAACTGGAAACAAGTAATGAGTGTAACTCTGAGTTCCTTCAAATCCATGATGGGCCTTCAGCATCAATGCACATGCTAGGAAAATACTGTGGCTTCCCAGGTCCTACAGAGCTTTTCAGTTCCCACAACTCTCTGTATTTCTGGTTATACTCAAACCACACCATTACTGAAGGTTTTACTGTTCATTGGGAATCTCAGGATCCTGGTAAGTTGATGAAATGCCAAACATCTTCATGGCTTTGGAGTAATATTAATTACTTATTTCCTTTGATTAGGAAACATTAGGAACAGAAGGGACAGTGTTTTTTGAGGAAGTGAGGCTGAAATGTAGACATATATATATCACTTGAAGATATTTTCAAACTCTAGCTCTAGGCCTCTGTATGAATAGCTTTCTGCTGTTTTTTAAGGCTGCCTTACACCTCCTGTGAGGAATTCCCCAAAGAGCACGTGTTTCTGGGGATGCCATTCATTTGGTCAATTCTCTTTTCTCACAGAAGTATCTAGTACTTTGAACAAGCAAGTTAATGGTTTGTTTTGCCACTGACAATTTACAACAGCCTAAATGTTCCAAACATGATAGATTATAAGGAACTGGATTTTAAGGAATGTGTGAGGTTTTTGGTGTGATTTGTTGTACATTTCTGCCTGAATTCTTGGTAATGCTAATTGGATGATTGTTCCAGATGGTCTGGCAATGCATTTTCAGAGATCAACTTCAAATTATCTCATGTAACATTAAGGTCACTTTAGTGTTCTGTGTATTATCTGGAAACAAAATTGTGCATTGGGTTATGTCTTGAATGAACCATAGAGTAAAAAATACCATTTCCTTATTTCTATAACTATTTCTTGAAATGCTTTTAGTATGATTTTTGGTGGGTTTTTTCCTTTCAATTGTCATTATTAGATCGATAATTACTAATTGACAAATACGAGTACTGAAAAGTGAAAGCAGATATTTTGGAGGAAAAAATAGCACTAACAAAAAAAAAGCAAAGAGAGCAAGATAGATGAGATTAAACTAGCTATTCCTGGGGTATAACCTGAAGTATAACCTCACATTCCCAACTGTTGCACTGATGTTATTTTATTATAGGTATATAAAACAGCCTTACCTGTAATTAAGTTTTCATTTTTTTTTTCTTTTTAATGGAAATAATCTTGTGATAGGATAAAAAATGGAGACTATTTACAAAGTACAGAAATTCAGATTAGTTTTGTAAATCCAATCCAAACATAGTGCTTCTGATTATTCTTCTTAAGGCATGTTCATCATAACTGGGTAAGAATCTTTCTTTTACTGTGCAAATCAGGAAATATTTGTAGTCCTCCTTTTAAGATTTAACTGCAAAATTTAAAAAAATAAGAAACTTGCTTGTTTGTTTGGCTTGGTCTTTGTTTTCTAATTTATTCTGACCCCAAAGTGGTAGCTAGTTTTGACACTACAGGACAATTCATCTTCTGACCCGACATGAGGTGATAAAGAATCTGTTGTTCCTTGTCTCTTTCTGTTAGAATGTGGTGGTGAGCTGACAGGTACTTATGGCTCAATAAGCTCTCCAGGATATCCTGGTAACTATCCTGTAAACAGAAATTGTTTCTGGACCATCTCAACCAGTCCTGGCCTCCTCATCACATTTGCTTTTGGCACACTGAGCCTGGAACACCATGAAAACTGCAATTTTGACTATTTAGAGGTAAAGTATAATTGTGAATTATGACAACATTTTGTGGATATGTTATTGCAAAATAAGATATTTCAAAACTTTTTTATGTACAGAAGGCGACTTTTTTAAAATTTTGAAAATTTAATCCTGGGTTGAAATGCTCCTTTTAATTTACATATTCCAGCCATCCATGCACAATCAGAGACAATAGGACAGAAAGGGGATGAGAACCTGCTTCACTGAAGTCAGTGGAAGTCCTGTGACAAAAAGGATGGGATTCAGGCCAAATACTGATGGGAAGCTTTCACTTTCTTACAAAGTTCCATCTCCAAACTCCTTGTCAAATGTCAACCCACAGAGAATTCGTGAGCCTATGGGAAACTATTCAGGAAAGGGATCTAAGACTGATAGATTCATATTGGAGCCCACACAGCCATCCACAACTTGACGTATGAGCTTAGGGCTTTTTGTCAAGTGTGACATAATGCTTACAGAATTAGCCAATACCTTTTCATGGAAATGAGAAGCCAGTTTGGAATAGCATGTTGTGTTCAATGCAGAGCAATGCAGTAGATCTCCTGATGCTTTCTTTCCCTTTCACAAAACCCTTGGTGACTCCCGGCAGCAGCATCACAGCTATGCTGGTGGATCTGTTTCTTGGTTCCTCTGTGTTTGGAGGAAACTTCCTATGAGCTTTCCCTCCACCCACCATCCGCATTACCTCTGGGGCCTCAGGGATAACTTAAGGAGTGTTGGTGTTGTTCATAACTGGCACACATATGATAATCCTAAATGTTGTTCTGTCTAGATCCGAGATGGTCTTCTTCCACAAGACCCTGTCCTTGGTAAATACTGTAGCACTGGATCTCCACCCCCACTCCAAACCACTGGTCCATATGCATTTATTCACTTTCACTCTGATGACTTAATTACTGATAAAGGCTTCCACATTGTCTATACAACATCTCCTGGTAAGTAAAATACTCAGGAATAAAGGTTGGTCTGTGACATTCTTGAGATAGAGCCAACACATGAATGGATATAATTAACACTTGCTCTTTAATAATATAGTAATTCTTTTTGATTTGCAGACATAGTACAGAGGCAGCCTCAAAAGAAATTACTGTACTTATTAATATCTCTTGTTTTTTTTTTCTTAATATAGCGGATTCAAGTTGTGGAGGAAATTTCACAGGGAGTGAAGGGGTTATCACATCTCCTTTCTGGCCTAACCCTTATATCAACAACCGACAATGCGTTTACATTATCCAACAGCCAGAGGATGAAAAAATATTCCTCAACTTCACCCATATGGAGCTGGAGAGTCATAGTGGTTGTTCAGCAAATTATATAGAGGTGATTCCCTTAATCAATTGATATGGAAGTTTGATTGCATGTGTGTACATGAGCATGTATTACTTCTGTCCCAAGGGCCACTGCAGAAATAGGTGTTAATCAAACTATTAAGTATATGAATTTACTAAGGTCCAAAAGTCACAGGGGCTGAAAGAACAGCATGGTGCATTTGGAGTGAAGCAAAGATAAGAGAATAAGAAAATCTGTCTAGCTTAACACTAATTCTTAATAGTCTGTACATGATTGAGGGGGAGTTTGAACATTTGGTAAATGAATGTCAGCTGCAAGAAAAAAAAATTAATGCCATAGCCACTATGCTGCATTTTCTGGAGTCAAAGTGTTATATGGAAGATCTTGTTCTGACACTAAAAGGAAATACACTATACTAATATTGATACATACATTCCCAGGGAAGTGGTTAAATTACCATTCGTGGAGGTATTTACAAGATGTGTAGAAGTGGCACTTAGGGACATGATTTAGTGGTGAGCTTGGCCAAGCTCGGTTTGCAGTTGGACTCCAAGATTTGGATGTTCTTCCCAACCTTAATGATTCTATGTTTCTGTATCCGTATGTAAAGCTGGGAGTTTATTGTTGCCATAACTGAAATCTTACAAGTCTAATTCAAGAATTGTTCTTGGTCTAACTGGCAAAGAAAACAAAATGGTCCAGTTAAAATGTTTCTATATGGAAAATGTAATAATAATGCAGTACTAATGTCAGTACTTAGTGTGATCCACTTGAGGTGACTTTTCTTTTACTCCTAGATCTCTCTTCATTGGTTTGCAATGTTGTGTTACATACAAATTTACAGCTGCAGGGTGCCTTTGAAGTACATGAGATACCATGTTTTCATTTTCTTTGTTACCCCTAAGCCCAGTTTTGTCCAGCTGCCGGTCTGCACCCTTGAGCTGGCCGCGGGTGAGCTCTGGTGCAGCTCTGTGCAGGCCATGGGCAGCGCCTGTCCCACCGCCCTGGCCAGGGAGCAGGGCAGCCCTGGGCCATGGGCACCTGCTGGGCTGGGCATGGACTGAGGCAGGCCAGGATGTGTGCCCCAGGATGTGGGGCATACGGGGGAACCCGGCTCAGCAGAGCCTGTGGCCGGGCAGGGCAGGACTGTGGGGAGACAGAGACTGTCTCTGTCTCTCTGTCTCTGTCTCTGTCTCTGTCTCTGTCTCTGTCTCTGTCTCTGTCTCTGTCTCTGTCTCTGACTGGCTGCAGGTTTCCTGGGCAGGGACTGCCAGCCCTGCAGGGCTGACATGGGTCCTGACATGGGACAGTGGCAGGGTGCAGGGCCCTGGTGGAGGCAAGGCTGGCCCCAGTGAGTCATGGTGGTGCCCTCAGAGCCTGACAAGCTCTCGGTGTTGATGGCCCATGCCCCTTCTCCTGTCACGGCATCCCTGCTCTCTGTGTCATGCCCTGACTCGCCGTGTCTCAAGGCCTCTGCGGTCGTACCCAGCCTGTATTTCTCTGTACAGCCATAAACACCTCATCCCACATGGGATGGCTGCTGGGTACTGCTGCCTGTATAAAACTGTGCCTGTGCTGTGCAGAGCTAAACAGAAGGACAACAAGGTGGGCACAGTCAGTGGTTGATTTGAGAAGGTGCCGCCGCAGCTGAAGCAGGCGTGAGCCGTCCCTGCGGCCCCAGAGCAGGGCCCAGCAGTGCCAGCCATGCAGCTCAGTGGCAGCACAGGTTTGGTTTTGTGTTTAATCTCTTCTTGACCAGTGAGGAACAGGCCCTTGTGATCTCTATGCTGTTGGTCTATTTTTAAAAGATGTTATTCTGTTGTCATCGTTCCCTTCTCTCCTCCTGTAATTCAAAGACCTAGGTTGGAATGAAGTGTAATTAGTTTCTGAAATGAGAGGGGAAGTGTGTTTAATGAAAACAGACAGCTTTTGTTTGTTTGGCCTGCTACTCCTCTTGCCTAATTGCTGGCAAAACAGCAGCTAAATTCACAACAGCCACAGAAACAAAACCATTTCTGTTGAACACCATCGGTTTGTATTAGTTCAGCAAGGCATTTACCTCACTGTTTGCTGATCAGTCACAAGCCCTTCAGTTTCCATGTGCTTCTGCCCTCCTCTTCTTCCTGCCCTGTCACTCTGTGGCTCAGCCCAGGGCATGAAATCAGACCGACATTTTCTGGATGGGACAGTCAGTAAAACCAAAGTTCTGTGCTCTGTTATTAAGGCCTGATTTTTTCACACGTGCTTTTGTAAAATACTGTCCCACTGGTTCATCTAGGGAGATAACTTTTGAATGTTAAAGTTACTTTAAAAGTCACTCTCTGACAACCCTTTTGTCACTTTGGAAAGGTGCAGATTATTCCATTCCCTGGCTATACAAGGAAATCTGTAGACTTTCCACAGGGACCAGACACAGCTCACAGCACTTGTTCAGGGAGGGATGTTTAGTTTCTTATTAAAGAAGTCATTTGCAATAACAAAATGGAGACAATAAAACTTATTTGAGAAAAGCTGAGACATGATGATGCAGAGGTAAGGTGCTAGCCAAGGCAGCCCTGTTTACATGCCGTCCTTCTAACTGGCAATAGGAGACATTACTCACATACATGGTTTAGAGAACCTGTTATTTTTATCACTACTCACTGGACTACATAAACAAAACATGTAAGGAGATTCTGCTCAAGAAAAACCTGTAAACTCCTGTGAATTACTGCTCTGGAAGTTTTCACTGCTTTCTAAAGATTTACTAAATATTTTGGCACAGATTCTGACGTCAGCTGCTCTGCTATAAATCTAGAATAATTCTGTCACCTTAAACTCAAATTCCAGGGAAATTGGAAATATCTGTTAGTCAGAAAGCCATCTCACCAGCTTGAGACTGCAAAGCTGGGCAAGCAGGCCAGCCACTGCCTGTTCACCAGGGCCCTCATGAGGGTTCCTTACCTTCTCTCCCAGCCCATGGATGAATATAGCTGAGCAACAAAGAATTGGTGATGAGAGGGGACCTGAAAGCTGCATGTCCCTGGTTTGCCAGTGAATTCACTGGCATGATTTTCTGGCTTTGACAGCATATAGAAGCATTTAAAAGCAGTTCCATCTACTTGAATTACCACCACTTTTACAGCAGAAAAAAAGGCATTTTGTTTTCGGGAGAATCTTTGGGACAAAAATTGCATTTTTTTGCTTGGGCAGACAGCAGAGAACCTGTCTTTTGGACCTCAGGTTGTTGTTGCCCACTTGAAATGAGATGGGCACCTCAGAGATATACCAGGATCCCTGGATGTCACTATTCTCACTCATGGAATATGGATTCAGGGTCTGAAGTATTCAGGTACAAGTAAGTCTTTCCCATCTATTCCCTGATTATAAATCAGGATTTATAATCAACTTTAGGGAAAATATATAAGATACATTTCTTCTTTGATTAGCAAATTGATTGAGGTCAGTAGAAAGGCAGTGCAGAAGGTAAAAGCTAGATTCCCTGATGTAGCCTTATTGCCATTATCATGCATTGAACCCTTCAGATAAAAGAGTGAAAAGATGTCAGTGTGCCTCTTTACTGCTTTAGGGACTTGGAGTTGCATCTCCTGTTAGTGAGCTGCATCGATGTATGGATGCAGATGCTTGTTCTGGAGAAGTGCCATTGAAAAATCACTGGAAACTTCATGGCCAGAGCAAGAAAACCAAAACTACCATTTTTTTTCCCCAGCAGATTTTAGTGCTGGCAAAAATTTCACAGCTATCACTGGTGAGCACCCTACCTGTTTCTTTCATACTGAAGGTGTCACTTTGGAAGCATAGGCCCAAATAGTGCTAGAACCGTGGTTCATAGAGAAGATCATTTAATCTTAATGTCCTGTGACAGCAGCATGTGTTTGTGTCTTCTGTGCTGATCATCTGATTGTTCCTTTGGGCTCTCATAAATCCTGTACTTGTGCCAGTTACTGTGACAGCTCTTTGCCCCTCTCATAAATATGTAAAACAGTCAATCCTTTTGTTATGTAGCAGCTCTTGTGAGATTATAATTTTATCTGGATATCAGATCCCAGCACTTTTGTGATCTAACACTTTTCTTTCCTTTTTTTGATGACTAGGTTCGAGATGGTGACAGTGAGATGTCTCCTCTTATTAGAAAAATCTGTCATAATATACTCATGTCTGCAATTACTTCTACCAGCAATGGTCTCTGGATCAAATTCAAGTCTGATGCTTCTGTGCAAAGAACTAGCTTCAGGGCTATTTATCAAGTTGGTAAGTGGAACTGGTCATTTGCACAGTGAACTTAGCTGTAATTTGGACACTTTCAGTCATTCCCATGATATATTATTCATATAATAGGTTAAACACAAACTTCAAAAGAAAGGAGAGAACAGAACAGAGTCAATTTATTTATTTAAAAAGATGTCTGCAGTAGGTTTGCTGTAGCCACTCCTAGCATGCTTGGAAACATGCCCTTTGTTGCTTCTGACTTTGAGATTACCTCAGATGGTTAGAGCACAGTGCTAATAGCAGCAAGGTTGTGGGTTTGATCTTCATATGGGCCACTCATTTAAGAGTTGGACTTGAGGGTCCTTGTGGGTTCCTTCCAATGCAGAATGTTCTGTGATATGATATTAATGATTCTGTGATATGGTACTAATGATTTATCACTTGATGCTGACACACCAAAGATGTTATAGCTTCAATTCTGCCTAAATCCTTTTACTTTCATTTTGCCTGTCTTTAAGTTCTCAAACACCAGTAAGCCTATCTGTGTCTGTGAAACAAATGGGTCAAATCCATTTGTTTTCATGGGCACAGTTTGGTCTTCTGTGCAAGACCAACATGTTTATGCTATACCTATAGTCATTTTTTCTTTTAAATATGTTCCCTTGTGTGATCTGTAGTAGCTACTGTAATAAGATAGTTTAGGGTTTAGGGTTGGTTTTCTTCTAATTTCATAGTGTTACTTGATACATATCATACATCATCATTATGATACATTCCTTGAAATAATTCATCACAATTACTGATTCTTGGTGTCTCTTGGCAGCCTGTGGAGGTTCCTTGTCTGGAGCAGGCACAATCCATTCACCTTACTACCCCAGGATGTCCCCTCACCCAAGGACCTGTGAGTGGATCATCTCCCAGCCAGCTAACAAAGTGGTGATTCTTAACTTTACTGACTTTGACATTCGAAATACAACCACTTGTGATTCGGACTACATTGAGGTAAAGAACAATACACGTGTACTATGAATAGTAGATACGTATCTGCAAGTTCCTTCTAATACTCATCTCCACCAAAGCAGAAGTTCTTGACAGGCCAGCACTCCTTCCAGCAGTCACAAAAGCTTTTCCAGGTTCATAATGGGATCCCAAAGCTTTTCTTGGTTCTCCAAAGATGTTATGACTGTTTTGATAATCAGAGACAAGTATCAAATTTCTTTAAACAGACAGGATTGGTTTGGAAGGTTTTTGTGCCATTTACTGCTGAGGGTGTAAGATCTCATCTTTTATTCATCTGACATACTTTGTGTGGGACAGTGCTTCTCTGATAGGCATAAGGTTATATTTTATGTGCCTGTAGTAGAAACCACACTGAAGAAAGGGTAGGGTTGACTTCCTACATATCTCTTTGATATAGTTCTTATGAATTACTTTATGCTTAATATGTGATTGTAAGAAAAATTTATATAGGATATTTTTAATACACTGTTCTTCAGGTCAGAGATGGCAACACTGGAGACTCTCCTGTTTTGGAGAAATACTGTGGTACAGCTGTACCCTCTAGAGTGCAATCCACACGGAACAATCTCTATATCAAATTCAGAGCTTCCTCACTTACCAACCTCGGCTTCAGAGCTCAGTACTGGCCATTAGATACAGGTAAGGACTGTTTTGCTGTTTTCTGTGTAGACTGTTGGGACTTTCCAAATTTTCCCACAAACTGAAAACAACTGGCAATCAAGTTTTAGGATGGCGTGATGGGAGATAAATTCTGAATCAGTTACTGTGTAGTATGCATCAAGGAAGAAAGACTGAAATTTCAGAAAGAAAATTAACCGATTTTATGAGTGCTAACTTTTTTTATAAACATATCATTTAACCTGATGTTTTAAATCTCTGCAGTATGTGGAGAGACTCTGACTGCACCATCAGGAACCATTACAAGTCCTGGTTATCCAGATGTGTACCCACATGGGATTAACTGTACCTGGATTATCAACATTCAACCTGGCTACTTTATCCGCCTGACATTCACTTCATTTAACTTGGCATTTGATTATAGTTGCAGAAAGGATTATCTTGAAATATATGACAACAGCACTGTGCAAAAGTTGGGAAGGTAAATATGTCCATTAGCCTACAGACCTGTGTTACTGTGGAGTGAGCGCTCTTCTGTGGGTCTTGATACTCAATTTGCTTCCTTAAGTTTTGTGTATAGATTAGTTTTCATCACGGAAACAATGGCAGCAATTCCTCTGCTAAGATAGCAAAGGCAGCTTGCTACTTGCCAATGGAATGAGAAGCACATTTAATAAATAATGTATTGGGAGAAACTAAGTTGTGTCTAAAGGATAGCTTTTTTAAGGACAGGTTTCAACAGCTAGCTTTGTCCCGCTCCAATAACATTTTGATTTATGGAAAATAAATTGAAAAGCATTAATGTATCTTTGCCCAGAAAAGAGAGGATTTTAAATACTTGCAGAAGTGAAAGAAAGATTACTTAAAAGGCTGTATATTTGGATATCTGAAAAAACTAGACCACAACCTGCATTTTATGGGATTTAGTTTTCATTTTCTTCTGAAACCTGGCTTTATCTTAGGGAAGAATATTTTCTTTTATTCCACTTCTCCAATTGGTGTATACACAAGGTTTTCTTGCTGCCCTAGAATTCATTTGAACTACTCATTTGAACCTAGAACATTTGAATTACTTGGGAACAGTATCCAGCTGCAGCTATAGACTGGAAAATAGTTGGCTGACATGGCAGTATTTTGGAAAATAAGGAGCAAATTACTCTTATAATGAAGAGCATTTTGCAATCTTAGTGTTTGGCCAGCCACTCTGACTCCTACAAAAGAACAGAGTATTTTGTAGGTACAGCACAGTATAAATGCAATAAGAATTTGGCAATTTTATATAAGTTAGAATTTCTTCTCTGATTTTGCCACGCTTTAGATTTGTACCTTTGTACATGCAGTGTGCTATTTAGTGCCATGATACAGGGTATATGCCTGGGATCTGTACTATCCAAAGGAGAGAGTTGTGTATGTGTAGCTTTTCAAACTTCACAGGAAAGCTGAATTCTCTTCCAGTGATATAGATGCTTTATAAAGTACTGCCATTCAATTTGGGGTATTTTTTTTCTGCAGATACTGTGGAAGATCAATTCCACCATCTCTCACTAGTGGTGGCAATATTATGACGTTGTCCTTCATGACAGATCACAGCATTGCATCTGAAGGCTTTTCAGCTAATTATATCTCCCTGAATGCATCCAAAGGTAATATGTCAATCTGTTCATTATGCAAATTAAATGTTTTCAGCTGTCACTGTAAATAACCACTACAAGAAACAGAAACATTATTTTCTGTGTTGCCAGAAGACTTCCTGGTGCCTCTTCTACTCCTTCTTAGTCATTCTGCTTTATTCAAAAGCTTTTTTTACTCCCTAGGAAAGCGGAAAGCAATTTCTGTAAGCAGCATTGTTGCTTTCTTTAAAAAGTCAGTAAGAGCTGACATGGCAGAACTGCATGAATTATTTAGGAAAAGTATTTTCTGAATTTTCTTTGTCCATTCTGAACTGAGTATGTGTGATCTAGGAACCTTAGTGACCACGAACAACTCACTTGAATGGGAGACTCTTGAGTGCCATAAAAAATTAATTTAGTCTCTGTAAGTTTCAATATTGATGGTGGGTAGAGAAAGGTCAATTAGGATGAAATTTGATAAAGCAGCAGAATAACCTGAAAGCACAAGCGATTTTTTCATTACAACAGAGTGTAACATTTCTGTCTCCACCAGAGTTCAAGGCTCCTGTTATGCATTAAATCTCTTCTTTAAGTATTTTCTAAAGGGCCAGCACTTACATCAGTGAGGTAAAGGAAGAATTCTCTCAGTTCTCTTCTCTTTTGGACATTAGGAGGATTTTTTTCCCAGAAAGGGTGGTTAAACATTGGAATGGATTGCCCAGGGAGGTGGTGGAGTCACCATTCCTGGATGTGTTCAGGAAATGACTGGACATGACACTTAGTGCTATGGAAGGTAAAGGGATAGGGTCTGCCTAGCAGAACTAAACCACAGAAAAGGCAGAGTGACACAAGGGAAAAAAAAAGTAAAAATGAGAATGTGTTTGTAGCTGGGATGTTTGTTATCCATCACTAACCAGTTTCTATGTGGTTGCTGTGTGTGAGTGCAGACTACAAGGGATTTGTTAGATGAATACCAGAAATTCACTGTACTCATCTACGCAGCCACAAACTACCAATGGCTGTTCATTGTTTCCTCTTAGTTTCTTTATTTTTCTTAATTCCTGAATTTATTCAAACTTTTTAAAAGCAGCAAATTTTCCAATTCTTAATTGCTTTCTTGGTGACATCTTGGTAAAATTGGCTATTATTTTGTCTCTCAAGCATGTGTGTAGGTGAGACCAGTACAGATTTTGCTACTGTGGTTTTATTCACTATGAGATAACTTACAAATCCAAAGAAACCATTGTCTCAGCTGCCTTTGTTTATATTTGAGTTATCTGGCATTGAAACCAAAAAGCCAGTACAAACAATTAAGATTTAATGAGAACTATTGCAAGGAGGACATTTCTATTTCTTAGAAAGTAATAGGCAATAAAACAAGTTCTACTTTTAAAAATATTTCCAGGAAAACTGTGTAGTTTGAAATCTGAATTCTTACTAGTGAGAAATTGTGAAATTATCATCCTTATAAAGTCTTTTTCTAGCCTTTGTTTGCAGCTGCAAACTAAAACTTCTGTAAATATCATTGTTGCTTTTTAATCTGGTATTTTTTCTTTTTAACTCACCTCCAATTACTATTTCACAGATGGATTGATTCCTTCCTAAATATTCTTATAGCAACTTTTCTCAGAGTCCATCAAGATCAAAGTATTCTTTACTCAACATTAATCTATATTTCTGTCTCTGTTGTAACTGCATCTGTTTCTGCCATTTCAATGCTGTCCAGTTTCATAGTTCTGCCTCCTCTCTTCTGTATTCCCCTCCTTTACCAACAGCACTGCAATATGTGTCATGTGGAGCTCCAGCTGCATCAATGCTGTCCCTGGAATGTTTTCAAACAATGCCTTAAAAATGCACATCTGCTGTCTCTTCAATGCTTTTAATAATTATATAATAGATATATATTATATATAACATATATAATATATATATGTTATATATAACAATTATATAATATAATATGTTTATATGAAATGAGCGCTATGTAATATCTTAATCCAAAACTCAACATCCAGGATTTTGTTTTCCCATAATGAACACTAATATCTTTACTACTCTTCAGCCAATCTGCACTAACTGTCAACTCATTCTCACTCTTGAAATTATCTTTAGAGTAAATGCTTTTTAATTTCAACCACTACGGCTTACATAAATATGGCAAAGTGGGAGATAGCTACTGAAACTGAGAGTAATAAACTTACAGAGAGGCTGAAACTATTATTTGGTTTTTTTTTTCCAAGATTTGTTTCTTTTGGTCCCATACAAGCAGAGCAGTACGATAAAGTTTTCATAGATACCAGAGAGCTAAAATTCTTTATTTATTAAGAATAAAATGCTTTGAAATTTCTGTGGCCTAAGAGAAGGCAAACACGTATGTGTATGCAGATTTTGCTGTGAGAAGCAACTACTCACTTCCCTGCAATCATATAAAGTTTAGTTTTCCCACTGTGAGATGTTTGGGTCTGATCTTCATCTCATGTATATCCAGTTACACTAAGGTAGCAAATTGCTAAGCCTGATAACGTCTGAGATATATACTGAAACTTTTTTTTTCTTTACATCTGCTGCTAATTTACAGTTTTTCTGCTAAAGAAAATATGGTTCTAATAATGTTTCTTGTATGATAACAGTTCTTCATATTTTTCAGTTGTTTCCTTAGCCAGCTAGAGCACAACCAGTATTAGAACTTGTCAAAGAAGTTCTGGTTCATATTACACATTTCAATAGTCTTTTGCCTGGAGTTATTTCACAGAGAATGAACTATTGAAAACATGGACAAGATTGTCCCTCCTCCCCCTGCCAAATAAACTGGAGTTTAAAAAAGAAGGATATGTAGGAGGGAATTTTTTTCAATGCAAAATTAAACTGATTTTCTTCTCCATGCATTTGGTAAACAATGTTTTTGTTAGCTAGGCTTATCTGTGATATATTAAATATTGAAAAGTAGCCTGAAAAGAATAAAAGGCAAAACAACATTTCATGTCCAAAAAAAAAAAAAATTGTTTTAGCAAACAATTGTTTTAGCAGTCTGCCAGCTAGTAGCTGTGAATAGCTCATGTAGCAGCAATACAGATGGAAATCCTTCAGTCAGACATGCCCACAAGATACTAATTTTAAAATGTGTATCAACCACTTTAACTATAGGTACCTTGGATTCTTAGTTCTTTGCCGTCCTTCTGTCATTTAAAAGGGAAAGTCACATGGAATACAAGGTAATATTTTGATTTGTTTCAAAGAGTCCAGGTCTCAACTACCAGACAGATGAATGTCACAAAAGCCATGTGTGTGTTATGGTAGATTTTATGGTTGTTTTCTGCCAATTTTGGCTGACCACATCACAAATAACCCTTGTAAAAATACAAAAAAAAAATTTTGAAAGATTTTAGTCTTTCCTGGAACTTTTGCTCCAAGTCTTGATAGATACAAGCCATAATTTTCCAATAGGAATAGTATTGGAGTCAGTGCTATTATTTTTTTCTCTCAATTTCTTCTTTCAATTTCTTCAAATAAGTGGGAAATCATCTGTTTTACTTTGAATTGGGGTTTTGGCGGTGTGTTTAATGAGTCTGTAGGCTGGTTTTCTGTTTGTTTGGGGTTTTTTAATTTGTTTATTTCTTTAGAGATGCTTCATTTCATTCTTTCTGCTAGGAAAAGTTAACCTTAACAAGGTTGTTAGCAGATTACCTTCCTGCTAGTCCTTTTATTCCTGGTCTTTCTCTGGCTTTGGTGAAAGATAATTTTCCCCATTATCATCCTGAATTGTGAATATTATTTATCAGGATGGGTAATCTGGTTTTAAATAGCTTCATTGTGGATTATATGTTAGTTACAATGGCTGTTTGGAGAAGCCAGAGTTTGAGAAGGATGAGGAAAGAGAAGAACTTCTGTGAATCCATGAACTTAAAAGTGCACCTGAAAGTGTAGTATAGATTTGTGTGTCTTCTTCCTTGATAGCTGAGTACAAGTTGAGATCTTCATTCCCATCTTCCTGACTGAAACCAGTAATTATTAGGAGTATGATGCCTGGCTTTAATCTTCAGCTGAACAAGCAATGAGGAGAATGAAAAGTAATGTCCGACAAATAGGTGTGTGCGGAGATGTGCAGAGAATGGTTGAACGAGGTTGACAGAAAATAAAGTTGACATCCTATATGTGCCTTGGGCATCTGCTCAGCTCACCCCAAGTCTCAGGAAAAAGGCTCAATTGGCTGGCACCTGACAACTTTTTAGGCTGCTGTAACCTGGCAGTGTTTGATCAGGGTGTTAGTCTGCCAAAATATGTGAGTACAACTCCGCAGTATGCGTGTTTAGGTGTAAGTCAGCAGAAGGCAGACAGAGATTCTATTTGAACCATCTTACCCAGTATTTTGAGGGAGCTTGGGTCTAACATGCTACAAAAGACCTTTGTGTGCCTCCTAGGTAAAAACCAAGCCTGTTAGCACCTGCCAGCAGCAGTAACAGAAAGCCCTGAAATGCAGATGTGCTTTCACATTGCCTGTGGAGAGGCATATACTTCATGTGATAATTTCTTCTTTTTTTCCCTAAACATGCATGGTACTATATAAAGTTTGAATAGTTAGGGATCCCAGTTTTCCTTTGGTACAGTGAGATTGAAAGAAAAATCCCATGTTACTTACTGCACTATTGTTTGATTTTTGATTAATTAGGATTGTGGCAACTGATTGGTATCTCCTTAGGGGGAAAAACATGGATATAATTTTCTACATTATGCATGATTGCACAAGTGAGTAGTACAAAAGCTGGCATTTTTCTCTGCTATTGGCTATTACAGTGGGTTACTGCCATTTATGGCATTTTTTTTTCAGAAAAGCTAGTACATTCAGTACTAAAATCAAGAAGGCAGATTGAATAGCTTTCAAAACCTCATACACTGGGCAAAGCAAGATGTGTGATTGTCCTCAACAATTGCCTCCTTCTGTTTTTCATGAGCTGTAATAAGTGTCTTCCAACTAAGCTGAATTCATGTTTTTTTCCAGACATATAATAATCACATATGCTATTAGACTGCATTCTGAACTTTGGCAAAGGAGTCAAAGTAGTTTTTTTTTTCTGTTAACTTTGCTAAGTGTTCATGGAAGGGTCTGTTATATCCCAAGCACACCCCCAAATGTTGTTAGAGAGATGAGTGCTAAAGGGGAATGCCAACTCTCCTGTTGAAAGTAGAACACCATGAATTAATCCAGTTACCAGAAAAGAGTTGGCTGTCAAAAAACATGCGTTCATCTATGCTTTTCTAAATCCTCATAGCAGCCAGCATATTCCATCTATACCTGGATTTATTTCACTGTAGCCAGAAGTCTAACATTTATAAGGCAGTCACTGTTCCATCTTCTGTATTTAGTATCCCTTAGCTCATAAAGAAGATTGTTAAGTGAAATATAAAACAGTACAGAGCATCCAGTTTAAAACAGCACACTTGGGATATAAGTTTCTGTCTGGGTTCCTCCCAGGAAGAAAAACTTTGGTGAGGGCCAATTCTGTGGAAATTATTAAAAGGGCTGATAAAAAAAAATTGGCTTCTGTAGTGCTAATTTTACTGTAAGGGTTCTTAT
This sequence comes from Leptocoma aspasia, assembly GCA_013399835.1. Lineage (NCBI taxonomy): Eukaryota > Metazoa > Chordata > Aves > Passeriformes > Nectariniidae > Leptocoma > Leptocoma aspasia. The sequence continues at coordinate 670,990 of VXAX01002958.1, read as the reverse complement.
CTAGTACACCAGTTTTAATATTCTCCAGGTTGAAAACTGGTATTCTTTGTCTCAGCCTCTGAGAGAGTAAGTAATGACAGTAAGTATACACAAGTCAGACATCTATCCATCCAAAAGCGGGAGGAAATAATTAGTTAAAAATAAGCAACCTAATAAATATGCACACTTTTTTTTTTTAAATTTTTTACTGCTTTTTCTGTAGTGGTCTGTTAGGAAAACTTGGGTCACATTTCTAAGTCAGATTTCTAACCCCTCAGTCAGCATTCTCAAGAAAACATATGACTTGAGGATCTGGGGTTTGATGATAAGCCCTACATATCACAAAACACCATGGGAGCTGGCAGCACAGCCAGGGCATTATAAGGATTTACAAAGCAGCACAAAGCTCTTACAGTGACCAGGACTAACCTGCTTGTTATATGTGTACATTAAAGCATATCTGTGATAGAACACATAAATGACTAAAATTCTAGATGAAGACTTTCATAGATAATGATTTTAGGTAAACTAGTGCATGAAACTTTTTTGATTTGTCAACACCAAAGCACAAGCCAATGGCAGAAAATTATTGACCTTTTTCTGTGTCCTGTTTCTCTGTTCTCCCCATGATGAATTAGGAACATGAGTCTGGGAGCTAGCTTTGAGAGTATTTATCCCACAGAAAATGTTTCCAACAGAGGCCTTCCAGGTGACCCAGAATGCAAAAAAAACCATTAAAAATACATAATTAAAATCAAAAGTGTTTTGGTAGTTAGAATGGCCAAAAAACAGACATGGAAAGGATCAGCCTTAGACATGAAGGGCCTGAAGTGTAGCTCCATCCCTTCCCCCTAAATTGTTATGCAATTAAAGAGTTAAGCATAAACATTGCTACACTGGAGCTGTGTTAGAAAGCAGATCTTAGAGATCTGTGGCAACCAGCTTAAATTAGTGTAGTTGAACATAATATTTTCCTTGCTCTCTCAGTTCTATTTATAATTAGTCTAAACCTGCCTATTCAGTACGAACTATTTAATTTCTTATACTTGCAAACTTTAGGACCTGAAATGGGGAAATGGAGGACCAGAATGAGTCCCCAGGGTCATCAAATCCAGTCCACAACTTTATGCCACTCCCCCTGTCCTTTTTTATTTTAGCTAAAAGCTACATAATGTGGACCCCTCCTTAAATTAATCAAACTGTATCTCAGGAACCATTGGATTGTTTTCTCCTTTCTGCATCTGTTATGCTGATTGGATCATTGCTCTAGAAACTCACCCCTAACAAAAACTTTCTCCTAATTTCTATGTATCTTTACTCATGGACATTTTCTAACTTCTGAATTTGTCCTGTCATTGAGAATGTGTTCTATTTTTTCTTTCTTCATGCCTCTTGATGTTTATCTGCACTTGCTAAGCCAAACAAGTTAAGTTCTTCTAGTGTCTCTTGCTTACCAATCTAGTAATTTCCTGCTATCTCCACAACCTCTGTCTTACTTGTTCCCGTTTGATTTTCAGAAGATCAGTGCCCATAGTTATCCACACATTTTTGCAGGTGACATGTCACCATTGCCGTGTGCAGTGGCATCAGGATTCCCTGTTTTGCCTGAAAACACCTGGCACAGATCACATTTCTTCTTGCCCTTTTTGCAGCCATATCACAAACTTTACTCATTGGCTGTGATCAGCTAAAAGACAACACTTCTTCTTTCCGAACAAAGTTTCATACTATTTTATAGTAAATATTTTTATTTCTAGTCTTTATATCTGTGCTTTAAAAAAAACTTCTTTTTAATTATTGCTTAGGTTCTACCTCAGCATTAGTCCACAGTATTTTCTTCTTCCCAGCTCATATGTTGCTCACAAAAAAAAAAAAAAAAAAAAAGTAGTTCTTTTAAATATAAGACCTTAAGACCTCCTGTGTCCTCAAATTCTAAGGATTATACCACTTTCCAACTTACTGTCACTTATAGCCCAGAAAATGGGAAAAGAAATTAAGAAATTTAGATATAAAATCCCCTTTAACAGGTTTGGCCATGGGGAATGCTTGAAAGCAATGTAGCTTCTCCTCCTGGCTAGAAACTATATTTAGTTTCCATCACCACTGCTTTTCAGAAATTCAGGAATCCTACCTTTCGTGTTCACCAAGACATCCCTTTCAGTTTCCATTCTCTGCTTACTTAGGTTTTAGGACAAAGCCATCTAGGCAGCTGAAACTGCTTTTATGTTGTCTATTTATTATAGAAACAGTGTTCTGGTAAAAGCTGAACAAATCAACTCAAATGTAAGGAACCCCATGAAACAGCTGGATTCTGGTTTTAGTTTATACTGTTGACATTCAGCAGTAAGATGTGCCCAGGAAGAGTTATAATGCACAGGAACACAGGATGTTTGCTCCTCTGCCTGTTGAAAATAGAAATTTCCTGTTAATTTAGCAGACATATGACATTAATTCATCTTTGTTTCTTTTCTATTCAAAGTTTGCTCGCACAACTACACTGCTGAAACTGGAGTGCTAACGTCTCCAAACTACCCCAATAACTACCCTGTCCGGACTGAGTGCACTTACACCATCACAGTGGGAATAAACAGACAGATTGCGCTCAGCTTCACCGACTTCACCCTGGAAGGGAATAAACGCTGTACAGAGGATTATGTGGAAATCAGGCAAGGCTAATTATTTCTTTTGTCCTTAGTACTGATTACCACGTATGTTGTCCAAACCCACTTAAGCAGGTTCAGAATCTTTAGTTTTACCTATACCCCTTGCTGTCAATGTGGGAAAAGGACTTACCAGAGAGCTTTAAAGGCTACCCCTTCTTCTTCTCATCCTGCTCTGTTGTCAACTTTCCCACTTGATAAATTCCAGTTCTGAGAGCAAGTGGAGTGTGTGGACTGTGCTCCCATGCACTGCATTTGGGTTGTTTTCCTTAGTACAGAAAAAAAGAGTTTTATTGTCTGTTTTGTGACATATTCTCCATCATATTTGAAAAGTTGTGGCAATCAGGTGAAGTTCCAGGTGACTGGAAAAGGGGAAACATTGTACCCATTCTTAAAAATGGTAGAAAAGCAGACCCTGGGAGCTATTGACCTGTCTGCCTCACCTCTGTTCCTGGGAATATCATGGAACAGATCCTCCTAGAAGCTCTGCTAAGGCACATGGAAGACATGGAGCTGGCTGGAGACAGCCAGCATGACTTCACCAAGGGCATTCTTGACCAACCCAATGGCCTTCTGTGATGGAATGACTGCATCAGTGGATGAATGAACAGCTACAGATGTTATCTGTGTGGACTTCTGTAAAGCTTTTGACACAGTCCCCCACAACATTCTTCTCACCAAATTGGAGAGAGATAGATTGGATGGGTGGATGGTTTGGAAGATGAGGAATTGATTGGATTGTCACATCAAGAGGGTAGTGCTCAGATGTGCAGATGGAGATCTCTGACAAGTGATCCCTCAGGGGTCTGTTCTGGGATCAGAGTTATTAAATATCTTCATTAATGACATAGATAGTGTGATCAAGTGCACCTTCAACAAGTTTGCAGATGACATCAAGCTGAGTGGTGCAGCTGACACGCCTGAAAGACACGATGCCATCCAGAGGGACCTAGACAAGCCTGACCAATTGGCCCATGTGAACCTCATGAGGTTCCACAAGGCCAAGTACAAGGTTCTGCTCCTGGTTTGGAGCAACTCTCAGTATCAATACAGGCTGGGGAGTGAACAGATCAAAAGCAGCCCAGGGGAGAAGTACTTGAGGGTGCTGGTGGATGAAAAATCAGAGAGGATCTGGCAATGTACCCTTGGAGCCCAGAAAGCCAACTGTCCTAGGCTGCATCAAAAGCAGCGTGGGCAGCAGGCTGAGGGAGGTGATTCTGCCCCTGTGCCCTGCCCTGGCGAGAGAGACCCCACCTGGAATGCTGTATCCAGCTCTGGGGACACCAGCATAAGGACACAGACCTCTTGGAGCAAGTTCAAAGGAGGACCGTGAAGACAATCAGAGGGCTGGAGCACTCTCATATAAAGACAGGCTGAGATAGTTTGGATTATTCAGAAGAAACTTTTTAGAATGAGGGTAGTAAGGCACTGGAACAGGTTGCCCACAGAAGTAGCTGATGCCCCAACCCTGGAAATGTTCAAGGTCCGGCTGGACAAGGCTCTGATCTATTTGAAGATGCCCCTGTTCCTTGCAGAGTTGGGTAGCATATGATCTCCTTAAATGCCCCTTCCTAGTCTATAGGAAGTCTAGTCTATATTCTCTCTTCTGTTTTATGTTTATATTCTTTAGACAGCAGCTACTCTAGGAGGTAACAAGAGGAGCATGTAAATAATCTGCTATATTTTCTATACTTGCATCACCATTAAACTTAGGATACTAACCTAGTGATTTCTAGGAAATTTTACAGGACAGAGACAAATAGAAGAAAGGAATATTTGCAGAAAGGTTACCTGCTTACAGTACAGCAGCACCAAGTGCATATCCTTTCTGCTGTGTGGCTGCAGACGGATTTGCAATTTGTAGTGTTGGTGCACCCATTCCTGTCCTCATGAGCCAGCTCTCTGGGTGAACCATATCTGAAGAATGCAGTGTGTTTTTTCAGTCTGAGCATGCTAAGAGTTTCCATTACCTCACTAAGCACCATGATAAAGCTCATCCTGAATGTTATACCAGATATTCTGTATGGGTTATTCCTTGGTAAATAGTATCTTCTTTTTAAAACCAAACAAAAATCTGCTTGCTGAAGTTGCAGTATTGAGATTCTGAATTCCATCTGAATTAGCTGGGTTTTTTCAGCTGTTCATGCCAACTGGAGAAAGTTATGAAAACCTGAAAAGCTTTTTCAATATTTTCTAAGTAAAGCATTTCCTTTTTTTTTTTCTTTATAGAAAAACAATCTGAGATTAAATTCAATCTAACTTTATTTTAACAATTAACACTTTAATTTGGGGTGACCCAAATTGTAAACAGGGTGATTTTTTTTTCACTTTTTCATCTTAGAAATTGAAAACATTTATTTATAGCATAAATCTAACTATCTAACTCTGTTTTCATTGTGGAGTTCAGCAGCATTAAACAGGTTCTAAGATATGGACAGAACTTTCTAAGTGCAACTCAGCACATTGCTGCTGTCATAACTGGATTTTTAGAATGTCTCTTCAAACCTGATACTGTTAAATGGGGTAGCTACACAAGTCTTAGGTGAAGTGCCACTCTCATTTCTTGTCCTGAGGTGTCCTCTGATAAATTGCATTCAGTCAACTAAGAAAATTGTTCATCTGAGCACAGCTGCAGAGGCCAAGATGCAAGTGAGGGGAGGATCTGGCACATTTCTTCCACTGCCAGTAACATGATACAGCAGCAAGCAGTTTAAGTTGGGAGGATGACAAGAAAACCGTGGCAAAGGCTAAGTAGAAATTTTTCTTAAAAGCAGCTGTAAACCTGTGAATATGCAATTAAAAGTATTATTGTCCACTTAAAAAGCATCATAGGAAGGTCACACCCATATATAAATATAAATTATCTGTTATTGTCCTACTGATCTGTAGGTTGTTTGTAGTATGAAAGTGCTTAAAGCAATTGATAAGCAGGTTGTCACCCACATTTTTATTCCCATAAGGCATATGCAGGAGGCGAAATAGAAAATTAGCTGTGAATCCTGATTACAGTATTAAAATAACGTTACTGGAAATATTACTTAGTTTAAAAACAGGAAAATAAGTGGTTGTAGAACCAATTCTGAAGACTAAGAAAATATTTCAAAACATGCATCACATCAGTGAAATTAATTCAGAAATAAATTCCCATTTGTATGGTGGCAAACAAACATGGGTTTTTTTTAAAAAAACCCATGTTTAAAAAATAAGTCAGTTCATCTAGGTTTGCACCACGTTAAAGAGTGAGGAGTGAGAAAATTACTACTTCAAATTAGAAGATTACCTTTGGTTGCTCCAATGATTGTCACCTGGTAAAATATAGAGAATATAGAGATTATAGTCTACCTGAGACACTTCTCAAGCTGTGTCATTGTGTTGACACACTCAGGCTGCTGAGATGAGGGAGTGACATACCAAGCAAGCAGGTGGTTGTGGTAGGGCTTATTACTGCAAGTAGCAAGACTCAATATTTGGTAGCAGTATTTCTGCTGAAGGTGAAGAGCCAGGATTAGTCTTTCCCAGGCCTGAATCACAAGGTTTTTGCTTTGCTAGCATTTCTCATGGTATCTCTCTTTGACTAAAGGTTTTTCTTCTTTACCATTCTAGAGATGGAGGTTATGAAACTTCTCCTCCTCTTGGAAAATATTGTGGTACAGACCTGCCTCCTGTTATAATCTCTCATGGTAACAAGCTGTGGATAAAATTTGTAAGTGACATATTTGGCACAAGAAAGGGATTTTCAGCAGAGTGGGATGGTACCTCAGCAGGTAAAATGACTGCATCAAGTATAAAACTATTTTACACATCTTATTTTTGATCTTTTCTTTGTAATTAATTTCTCACCTTTTCCCCTCAATTTTTCTGCTTCCAATATTCTAAAGTCTGTCTGCTAATTATATAGTGACATGTATGCATGTTCTTAAGAACAAAGATATTTCTTGATCCTTGGGCTTTCTTTTTTACCACAGAAAAGAGCATACTATTCTCTAGATACAAAGTAGCTTCAATTTTCTCTTATGTTTAGGAAAGCAGTAATTAAAAATTTAATGAAGAGGTTTCTAATTTCTTATTCTTGTCTATCAGAAGCACCCTTCAAATTAGATAGTTAATACTTCTATTTGCTATGGGCTGGCTTCTGCTTACTACATTGATGGCTGGATGCAGATTTTTGGGGCATTACTGAAGATGTTCAGGGCGTGTGAAGGAGGTCAGTAGTGAGAATTGCACACAGCAGGTTTAATTCTCTCCTCTTCTAGTTGTTAAATATTGGTTTGCTTTCTCTGCTATTTTCAGGCTGTGGTGGGACTTTCATAGCAGCTTCTGGCATCTTCATGTCTCCCAACTACCCTATGCCATATTACCACAATTCAGAGTGCTACTGGCTGCTCAAAGGAAACCGAGGAAGTCCATTTGAAATCCAGTTTGAGCAGTTCCATCTGGAATATCACCCAAAGTGCAGCTTTGATTACCTTGAGGTAGGTGCCCTGTGACACTTTGCTCCACAGGAGGCAGATGAGTATGCTGAGTACAAAGGGCAGGAAAAACACAGGCCTTGGTTTTCAAATATTCCTAAATGAACAGACTCAGAATAGGAAAACTCAATGTTGATGTGCTACCTTCATCTCACAGAGCCATGAGAGGCAAGGCAGCAGTGTCTGTGTAGCTGCTGATAAGAAAAGCATTTATATCTAGATAGAAAGAATTTGATAGAAAGAAACAAGAATCTGCCTGTATCTTTTAAATTTTCTGTGTTTTGAACCAAGGCCTTGGTATGCTTTCTTAGTAAAGTGGAAGAAACACAATGGTGTCAATAACCATATTGTTAATACCAAATTTCATATTTGAATTGTTGCATAAATTATTTGAATATTTCTAATGAAATTGAAATGTGTTCCCCTCTTGATGACTAAGCCCCTAAAAACCCACTAGTATTCAGTTACTGGCTTCCTGTTTTTGCTTGTTTCTGAAATGCCTGCCAGGCTTCCTCTGAGCAGAAATGGAATTTAACCTCTTGTATGCCCAATAACATTTCCCTAAGCAGACATTTATCAGGGGGAAATTCAGATTTGTAATGTCTTCAGCTTTATTATCTTTTAATTTTTCTTCTTTGTTTTTGTTTTTGTATTTTTTTTTTCTTTAGATATATGATGGCAACAGCAGCAATGCTGGACAGCTAGGTAAATTTTGTGGGGATCAGATACCACAAACAATCTATTCCAGTGGAGACAACATGTACATAAAACTAAGAACAGACAACAGTCTGCAAGGTGGAGGTTTCTTAGCCAAATACAAACAGGGTAAGTAAAGGAAGATGAGATGTTTCTACAGCTCATGTTGTCTGTGAAACTGCTTGCAGCCCATGATCTTACATATCTATCAGCACAGTAAAATCTTTAGAGCGTACCAACGACCCAGATTTTCTATTCTGGTACAGTTACAGAACACAGAGCTAAAAATTATCTGCCCATCTACCTGTGATGGAGATTATCTCTTCCTTAGGAGAAAGCTAGTAAGGTGGCTCTATTTCTATTTCCTGCACCAGTGGCACTTACCACTCCACATTTACTCAGAAAAACAAGTGCTCGAAGTCCATAAAAGGTGGATTTGACTGTTCTTGCTCTTCTGCTCCTTCAGGCTCCTGAATTTTTAAAAGAGAAGGCAGATATAGCAAGATTCTCTGATCTTAGAGCTGCTTTTGAGGCAGGATGACAAAGGATAATTGAGTTTCTATCAGTCAGACTGCATCATTGTGGGTGCTTGGGATAATTTAGCCTATTGGGAACATTTAAAAAAGTTTCATTTTTTATATCTTGTGGTAAGGTAATACTTTTCTTGCAAACATAGTTTTGTAAAATTGTACTACCCCAGAAATATCAGAATAATAGCATTTGGAGAAAAACACAAGAAGACACATGACAAAGTTATTTTATTCCCAGTCATAATCTGAATATAGTCTTGGTGTTTACTTTTCTCTTTATACACTTTATGGTTTTTTTATGGTTAAATGCAGATTGGAAAATTTGTAATTTCATCACATACAAAGTGATTTGCAAGCATCTTTGTGTCCTCTAAATATAACATGCCCAAGTAACAAGGATTGTTGTAGGTTTATAGACGTGAAGTTGTTCTAGGTTTGGACAATAGTAAATGGATTACAAAAAACCAGAGCTATTCATCCATGTGTGACACATGCAGTAATTAGAAGAATTCCTTACAGATATCGCTACACATTCATCCACTATGTACTTTTCAGACTGCAATGTCAAGAGGATAAATTAGAAAAGGTTCCCCCTGCCTTTCATTAATTAAACAGAAAGAGCACTTTCAAAGCACTCAGATGTAGAATCTGAGCTATCAGATAATGTGATTTACATTCATATTTAATTCCTGAAGATGCATCAGAGAAAGCTTTTAATGGTTTGCCCAAAAGCTAAAATTATGTAGGCAGTATGTTGTAAAATAAGGATGCTTAGGATCCAGATACATTTACATGTACATGAAAGAAATTTAATGATTAATTGGAAAATGTTGCAAAGGAAAACATGGTATCAAGTTACCCTTTAAAGGCACCTTTGTGCCTGATATGTTTCTAACAAATCTTGATGGCAGGGGCTAGCAGATTTTACCCATCTTGCATTGTTCAAAACTCATTTTGTGTTCTTCATCCTGCCCTTTCAAAAAGTCATGTGCTTCAGTGTAGCTTTGCAGGCAAGCTCCACTCCACCTGACCCGGACCTTCAGCTGTATCCCAAGCATTTTGAAATACTGAAAACACAGACCTTTAAATCATTTGGATAGAATAAAAAAATGTACAGGAGGTAGGTGTACTATCCATGGTGACAGACAATAGAACACTTATGCAAGCGAATCTCAACTATTTCTTCTGTTTAAACACTGCAGATCTGCACAAACCAAACAGCCTGGTCTGCTCCCTGCCTCCTGCCCACTTCCCTGTGCATTAATTACACTGCTCTGCTCCCAATACACATTGTATGCTCTCTCCAGACAAGGGATTGCCCACACTGATATTTTCTGTCTTTAGGAAAAGGTGGATACAGCAAAATGAGACTCACTGACCTAATGCCATAATTGTAATTTTGCTCTTTATCTAGTTTAGTTTATTTTCATTTTCTCTGCCCTTCAAGGAAAGCTCTTATTATTGCAGGTGAGTGTCCAGTTCTTATGCTTGGATGCTGTTGAATATCTCACAAGAAAAATCATGGCTCCTTCTTAAAAAAATTCATTATCACATTCTCTTGCTGTGGCTAGAAAGCCCAATACTACTAGTGTACTTACCATTGGTTGTTTTAGCCAGGGATCATAATTTTTTCCTAGTTAGCTGAAATAAACCACTTCTATCTATTAGTCAATATTTGTTGAACACCTCCCCAAATTGTTTCAAATGACAGGGTACATTTCTATGATTAGCTAAAAAAAAAAAAAAAAGAAGAAAATGTGTTTTATGAATACCCATGTACTTAGAGTTAAAGAAGACTGCCCAAAAATATGTATGTACTATATATACTGATGGGTCTGCAAGTGTCAGAAAAGGAGGTCATAATAATACTGAAAGATTCAAGTTTGAATACTGGAATTTTAGTTGAAACATACAAAATATGTTCTTCAGTAGGTCACCATTCTCTTTCTGCATGGCTTCTCTAATCTAAAGAAAAATATTCTCCCCTTGTAATGCTATCAGTAACATCAGTTAGCAATTTTTGAGATATTGGATTAATAATACTGTGCAAAAATAATCTATTACCCCTTTTTTTTTTTTTAGTTTGCCATGAAGTGCTGACTGTTAATCGTAGCCGTGGCATATTGGAAAGTTTAAATTATCCAAATAATTACCCATTAAATGAGCACTGCAACTGGACTATCCAAACCACCAAGGGGAACACTCTCAACTATAGCTTCACGGCCTTTGATTTAGAAGTTGGATCTGACTGTGATCGTGACTTCTTGAAGGTATGTACCTAGATTCTAGAAACAAGAAAAATCAAGTCTTTAACAACAAAGAAAAACAAGATTGCAGAAGAGCAAGGGGAAATTTATCTTACCTAAATTTAGCCATTAAAGCTCAAGTGTGAAATCCAAACTATTTAACCCTGTTTCCTCAGTGATCAGTAGTAAGTGGAGCATTGCTACTTTAAAACAGGTGTGTGCCTCTGAGATGATGAATCACTCTGCAGGTGGCTAGGTTGGTACAGTCTAACTTCCACCTTAGATTAGATGCACTGGCTTTTGTGTCGTGATTCCAGCTTCATGCAAAGGAGGGAGAATCCTGAGATTAGTAAATGGATTGCAAGAAGGCAGTGAGCCAAATAATTTTCCTCTTGTTTTTATCTGAGGAGAAGTGAGGAATGTTCAAAAACTTTGATAAATGTCTACATTTTTACAGGGGAGGGTTCCTGTGTCTCCTATTTATACTTTACATAATTCAAAACTGAAAAGTTATCTTCTCTCAATTTTGTACTTAGTACTGTAGGATATAGAGCGTAGTCATGATCACTCTATACTGTGGATTATAATCTCCTGCCTATAATTTTGCTGTTTTGCTGGACTAATTCATCCTTCAGATCTCACCCTTGTACAGAATGCCAGCACGGAGCCCCTGTGCTCTACTTAGGTTTTTGCACAAGAGGAACTGAAATTTAGAGAAATCTTAGAGAAGACTACTTACAGCCAGGGAGAAGACTATGGAATAGTACCTGTATTTCTGGGAATATTTACACTCAGGTATTGGGAAAGGTTCAGCAACAGACCAGTTGATGGCCTAATCTGTTCCTTCTGGATGTCCTCCCTCACTCCCTCTACCTCGTTACTATGGCAGCTTTCCCAGCTCAAAATTGGTAGTAAATTGGCAAAAATAGTGTTCTTCCAGCTTTCTTCTCTTTGTGGCCAAGAATGGAAAGAAAGAATATACTTGTGAAGAAAATAAACAAGGGAGCACTGTATTGAGAACTAACTATTAAGCCTTGGTTTGTTTTTGTGAGGAGGCTGAAAAAGAAGCATTGGAGCCAAGTGGAGAGGCCAGTGCTAGTCTCAAGATGCCTAAGGCCTTGACCCATGGAAAGCAGGAGCCCTGCACACAGTAGCCAGCCTGTGAGGAGCAAGAAACTTGCCAGAAAACACTATTGTAGACATAAGTCAAGGGTGGAGGAATAGTGCCAGGGGCAAGGACCTTATCCAAAGCACTTAAAAGAACAGAAATAAAACATATTGGAGAGAATGAGGAGACAGGAGCACTCTTTGCTTAACAACTTTTTCAGTGCTTTCAATCAAAGAAAATACAGACTGAAGGAGTTAAAAAAAAAAGAAAAAACAAGGGGAAAATAAAGTCATGGAAGTATGTTAAGGAGGCTTTTATTCACAATTCATGTAACGTTACTTACAAATCTTTCTCCAACTGCCATTAAGAAATACCACTTGGAAAAGATGTTCTCATTTGGTTGTTGCATGCTCCACAAATATGTGCCATAGTGTAAAAAAAGAAGGAGGTTGAACCAGACAGGGAATTGAATAGTGTTTGCTCCCACCCTGCATCTTGCGAAAGGGGAGCATATTGGCAAGGCTGGGAATGTGCTGTGGTGTAGGGGAAAGGGGGAATCATCTGGAACAAGTGTACAGTTCACTTTCTAAGCAGACTGCAGATATTTGGGACTTTTCTGTTTGAAATCCATGTGGAGTCAGACACTGCTGCAAATAGGAAGAAAAGGATAATTAAAAGAAACCTTATAGCCATTCAGCTAAAATAAATTACTTTTCTGCCACATGTCAGTTTTGAAATTCCTTTATTTTAGTGAGGTCTAAGAGGGGAAAGATCTGATGCTCTCCCTGAGTATAATAGAGACAAAAACCTGTTCACTGTAGTCTAAGTAGGTGATGCAGGGACCATATGCCAGAGTCCCTCACCATTTTCTTGAAAGGAAGTGAGAAGCTGCTGCTCAGACACTTTCTGTGTAGCTACACTCATGAACCAGAGTGACCACTGGTGCTGATCAAGTGCTCTTTTGCCTGGGAGCTTTTAAGTGTCCCTTCCCCCATCTTGTTTTGGGTTTGTGGCAGCAGCTCTCCCACCTCAGGTCCTTACAGCAGACAGCCAAACTCTCTTTGTCTTTTCAGCTCTGTGGCAGCTCTGACAGTAGCAGCATGCTGCTCTGTGGCAGCTAGCAGATGGCAAGCTTGGTGACAATATTTCCTCCTACTTGCTGGGAAGCTGGGGACAGGAAAGACAAGAGTTAGCTGTTAGGTTGGATTAGGTGATGATCAGCAAGGAGCAAGGAAAAGTGGTATATGATGCAAAAAGGACAAGGCTAAATGTTGCAGAGGTGTTATGGCAGAGACATGACCTGCCTTAGCAAACTACAGCCAAGAAATAGCAGTTGCAAAAAATCCCCAAAAGTAGTAAAGCCGTTTTTAAAAGTTAGTGTGCAAAACAGATTTATGGACATGTGGACATATTTTTGTAGTCTTAAACTAAAGCTCTAATGTTTTTGAAATCTTGCTAAATTCTGAAGGGGAAAATCATGGTGCTTGGTGGGGTGGGGACAGCTAGGCTGAGCAAGCTGTTTTCCTGAGTACTGCTGAACTTTGCCTGCTGGACAAAATGGTTTTGGTCCCAGTCTTCATACTGGAAAAGGGCCTGTTCTTCAGCTTTGTGTTTAATTATGACCGACACTCTGACCCAAACCCACATAAAAAGAGCATTTTGTCTCATGACTAATCCAGTCAGATATACACAGTTAAGTAGCTATTTGCTCCCTGGCTTAGTCCACATGTGAGTCAGAAGTTATAATGTGTAATGTGTAAACCAAACATTCCTACACATGGGTATTCCTAGTGATTTTCAGTTACCAAAGATATTGTCATGCCATAGAGCAAATAACTGTTTCACATTATGGACAGGAAAAATATAGCCAGAGGTCCAGTGAGTATGAGTAAGTACAAGTACAGTGCATGGTTCTTCCAGACTGAAATTCAGTCACATCTGTACACTGAGAAGTCAGCTGTGTGTTGTGTTACCTATTTCCTTTTCTCCTTTGATCATGGGATGCTTCTTGTCAGCTAGGCCACCATTCCACCAGCTGGCAGGTGTAACTCATGGTGAACAGCATTCTCTCTCTGCAAGGAGCACTGGGTGACTCCAGCTTGGTCTGGTCTGGGCAGGACCTGCATCTCCACCACTTTAGCATATACAACTCTTTATACCTGTGTCAAGTAGGAAGGAAAAAACTCTGACTTTTTGGCAATTCTCTGTCTCTGTGTGTAGGTGCCAGAAACTAAAAAGGGGCAATGTGGGAGGGAAGCAAAACTGCAGTTTTTTATTATATCAGTCTCTAGCATGAATCTCATATGAGCACTTACCAAGAAAATGAGCACTGTGCAGTGTTTCATGTCCTGTCAGAGGATGTTGGCTCATTGTTAGTAATGCTCATAGGATGTGTGACATTTTGGAAGGAGTTTTGCAGTGAAGTTGCAAGAATATGAGATTAATCGCTTCTGATAAAGACATGTACAGAAGTGACAATAATAAGATACAAGACATGTCAAATAGCAGACTGTTTACTGGTGATGCTACACTAACTGTAATTAGATTGGATGGTCTTTAACTTCTATTGCTTGCTGTGCCTTGGCTAAATAACCTGACATTAGTCTTTCTAGAAAGAGTCACGGGGCTGTAAGTAGTGAGATATTGCAGGCAATGACATAGAAATGTCATTCTTTCCTCTACATTCATCAGTTTATTAGCTGAACAAGCATATATTTAACTCCCCATCCTTAATGATTAATTACCTTCTTATTTGGTATGGCAGAACATAATCTCTGAGGAGGCAAAGTAGGAAGAATATCATGGTTTTGCCCTGAAGATCAGAGTCCTGCTGTAGAACTGACATATACTCCTTCCTTATACAAGAAAAATATTATTTGAAAACCACTGATCATTCTGTCTTTCAGTGACAATGTCCCTCTCTGTTCTTCTGCTCAGAAAGTACTACTGTGCCTTGATGTCCAGTCTGTTTAGCATCTGCTTTTATTAATTACAGGGATGTCATGGTTTAGGAATGATATTCTTGAATTTATTACTCCCACTAAAGCCATGCACTGCTCCCCATTCCCCTTCCAATTGGAGGCATAAAAGGTAAAGATCAAGGGTTGAGATAAGAAAATTAACAGTATCAGCAACAATACTAATGAGAGAGGGTAGAAGAAAAGAATTTATTTATACAGGAAAAAAAGACCCCAAACTGTAAGAGACAATACCAGACAGCTCCCTCTGCCAGGTTTTCTAGGCCAGAAGGAACTCCTTCTTCCTGGCCCTGTCCCCTGCTCCTGGCAATGAAATGAGGTGGTACAGAACAACCCCTGTGTCCTGGCCATGCCCCCTCCCACCTACTGCAAATATTAACTCTGTCCTGGCCAGAGCCAGGACAAGAGCAGACCTTGCCCAGCCTTTTTCAAGATGCCAGTAGCCCGATAAGCAGAGAGCAAAATTGTTTCAGGCAGCAAGACGAATTTCAGAGGTCTCTGTCCAAGTTTCACCACTTTGGTCTGTGCATCTACTGTCAGTGTTGGAATTATCATTGGATTAATGCAAAATAACATCCTATGAGGGCAAACAACTGCCTGATAACAACAAACACCTTTCTTCTGCTGCAGGCCAGGACAGTGTTCCACTTTGGACCAGAGCACTGCCTTGCTTGCTTACTGTCAGTGTGCTTAAGCAGCCCAGACTCTTTCAGCAACTAGGCTGAAAGTGGTTAAAATACCATTGCACGATTATGTGAGGAATATCATCGAATGAATACAGTAATTAATATGGCATCTGCTCCTGAGAGCTGTTTCATTTCCTTCTGGTCGTAGCAGGATATGTCTTTTTCCCCCCCTTTTTTAAACCACAGTAGCATTCCAGGGATGTGCCATAATATCCTTTTTCTCCATTTGGGAATACTGCATTAGATAATTGTTGCTCACACTCATCTGGTCATCCTCTTTTTTTATTAGCTTAACATAAAAATACCTTACCCTGTTTCCAGTTTTACTCCCTCTTGCAATTAGTAAATATGCTTAAACTATATTAGGAGATTACCGTTATTATATTTTATTTATGAGTGTGTCCTAAAGTGCTGCAGGAATTCTTCAAGCACAGGGGATGGCTTTTCTTATGGCCATGCATTGATTTACAAAATGTCACTGGTAGTACACCTCCCTGGAGAAGCAGATGATGTATGAAATATTCCCACCCAGGTCCTGCACCCAGACATCAAATCACAGCCTGCTGGCCAGGCTGCAGTGATGTCTATTAACATATTATCATGCAAGCTGGCAGCACAACAGCACATCCCTGAATTCCTTCAGAGGGATATGGGCTCCATAAGAAATCTTTCAGTGTAAGACTGTAAGGATAAAAGTGACAATTCTCCTCAGGTTTCTGTGCCAGTCTTCACCACTGGTATACTATGAAATCTTAGCCCATGCACTGATTTTCAATGAGAGATATGGATATTTAAAAGGAGAGTGTCAGGCCAAAAAGCTGTCCACCCTAAGCAAGACCAGCTCAGTACTCCAATTTTTTGTTTGTCTAATTGCCTGCATTGCCAGAATCAAAGTACACTTTGGCTTTGCTATTTGAAAGGTTATGTAGAAGCAAAATTACAAACGCACACAAAACCCCCGACCCCTCACAACAGCTAAATTTGTAGCGATGACAGGGTGATCTGGTGCCTACAGAAACCTCAGCTGACAAGAAGCGCAAGTGAAGCCAGCACAGACTCCTCTTTTGGACTCACAAAATGAGTCAGAACTTGGTGGACTTGGTGTTTCCACACCCTGCCAGCTCATAGCAATGTGACTTAGCCCGTTCCTTCAGAAAAAAGCATGATACAATGAAATGACTGTGAAATACCACCACATGATGGTAGTGTGCACGCCCCTTGTTGGAGAAAGAATATTTGGGACTCGTCCAGTTGCAGCTGGATTCTTGTTTCCTCTGTTCTTCTTCTGTATTCTAGATTTTGCTGGAAAGCCTGGCCATTGTCTGTGAGACTCTCTGCTTATCACACTTAGCACAGGCACTGCAATAAAAAAGTTACATTGTGGCTGGAGACACTCCATTTAAATCAGTCAAAGATTCCCCTCATCAAGGGGAAGAACCCAGACAGCTCAGGAAAAGCCACACTGGACTTTTTGGAAGGTCATGTGCACCCCCTGCACTGTTCCCATAAGCCAGCCTGAAAGCCTAAGAGGCAGGAATCTTTCCCTTTTCCTCTGTCTCCATTTGCTGAGACCAAGCTGCAACTCTTCATAGTGTCCACAGATATGCATGGTGCAAATTTTCTCAAATAAGGGGGAATTCCCAGAGCCCTTCCTGCCCTCTCTGGCCCTTTATGGTGTCAGTGTGATGTTCCTTCCCCTTACAGGTCAGTTCATCTGGGCTGGCAAAGCACAGGGGAAGCACAGCCCTGGGCACAAGTCAGCAGCACTGCAAACTGCTCAGACCACCCTGGGCTTTTCAGAGCAGGCATGCTTCTCCACCCCCTTAAGCACAGTCCCTCCCTTTGTAAGGAGCTTTTCATATAGATTTCTGCTGAAGAATAACTTTGGAAATATTATTGTCCCAAGCTCAAAAGCAGTCCTGTTCCCTCCACCATGAGTGGATTCTCCCTGCAGAGGAACCGCCTCAATTTCTGCTTTGAGGATAGCAGTCACTCTACCAAAATAGCAACAGCCTCATCACCAGGAATGTGATCCCACTGCCACAAAGGCGTGGATCCCCAGGCAGTCCCTTGGTCAGCAAAAGCTGCAGAGACACTTTAGGAACCCATCTGGATTCTGTCCACCACAGCATGCAGATTAGAAGGAGGTGCCTTCCCGATAGAGCTTTGGAGATTTAGAATGGCATGCTGAACAAATAAGGCTTTGAGTGCAGATTTTTTGGGATATACTAACTGTGTATGTCTCCTAGGCATTCCTTTCTTCAGCAACAGCTATTTCCTACTCTTGTATCTAACACAATTTTAAAATTTAATCCAAAGATACACCCTGCATTTCTTTCATTCTTATAATTCATTCATCACTAACAAAAAATATTGGTTTCATATAATTTCAAGAGATAAACCTTCCCTAGAAAGACAGGAATGAGCAGATATGACTGTAGTTTAAAATCTTTGTTGTCTTTGAGAAGGAAGTAAGTGCTAATACAAGAGGTAAAAAACTATTAAAAAAAACTCCAGTGTAATGTGGACTTCGGCATTGCTCAAAATTTTCAAAGGGCTCTGATTATTTCAGGCTCAGGTTACAAGACAAAACACAGACTCAGATAAAAGTCTTACTATTAAAAAACTAGT
The DNA here is from genome assembly GCA_013399835.1 of Leptocoma aspasia. Taxonomy (NCBI): domain Eukaryota; kingdom Metazoa; phylum Chordata; class Aves; order Passeriformes; family Nectariniidae; genus Leptocoma; species Leptocoma aspasia. The sequence continues at coordinate 653,007 of VXAX01002958.1, read as the reverse complement.
CACTTATTTATTTCCATATGTTAGATAAATCCCAGCAAGATTAACTAGTATGCCTACATGTCTAAGTGATGCCTGATGTCAAATTCCATTGTACTATGGAATAAAATGGTTCATTAGTGAAAGTGTGTCATTGTGTGGAGACAAGAAAGGTGCCTATGGTGGTCAGAGCAAGGACTTTTATCATAGTCATCTAGGGCATAAACATATTTAAATAATCATATTAATATATTAATTAGAATGAGTTCTTAAGGAGGGCCTTTTTCTAGTGGCAGTTGCAAACTCTTCTTATCATCCAAACACAAACATAACCTCATTTTGTTCTCCTGTTTGTGCAGAAGTGTCAAGGCTCCATGCAGTCAGTCACTCAAAGTCTTAAACTGCCTTTGTTTCTGTGAAACAAGGTCATTGTGGTGCTCAGCTAGCACATTGGGCCACATCCTGGAGCTTTAATTTGTTTGGCTTTTCCTCTGGCTGCTTAAGACCTGCAGGTTCTTAAGTTTACACTCTATCCTTTCTGGAAGGAAATGTGTTGTCTGGAAAGTAATTGGTTTTGTTTGTGTTAATTCTTGTTTTAACAAATAATGGTGATCTCTCTTTAGAGTGCACTTTGTTACTTTGATGAGCATTATATTGTCTGGTTTATGCTTCTTTTTGTTTTCTGCTAATACATTTGTGGCAATGCCACAAGAAAGAATTTCTTTTCCTTTCATTTCCTTTCAGGAAGAGCTATTCAGAAACCTGTAATCACTGCCTCTGGTGTTTAGATTCAAACAATCCCATATCAGCTTTTCCACTTCTAAGAGGAAAGGGATATTTGCATGTGTCAGGCTGTCCTAGAAGCTCTGACCATGGGTGGGATACTTGTGACTCTGCTGGTCTGATCCAAGGCAACGCCTCCTGTCCTGAGTTCTGCAAATACAGCCCAGGACTGTTGCTGCTGGTCCCTGTATAAAGGTTTTCTGACAGCAAGTAGTTTGTTCCAAGACTCAGTAGGAGATAATTATTAATATAATTATAATATTATATATAAATATTATAATGAATTCATTACATCTGATGACAGTATTATTTACAGTACAATGAAAGAGAACTGTCAGTATTCATAGGATAGATTTTTCCCTCATATAAAACTGAAAGTTTGTTTTTGAAGACCATCACCTCTTGATCAAGGCTATGTGTTATGACTAACTAGTGAATATAAGGAGCTTTTTTCCAGAGCTGATTAGGCATGGGCTTTTCCTCGGCAATGTTTTTCCTGATTAAAAAAAAAAAAACCATGCCTTTTCAAAGAAATAACATTCTCCAGGAGAAAACTGTTATTTTGCCTTAACAATCCCTCACCCCTTACTCCCCTGCTCCCCACCCCCTAGTTTTCTGCCAGGAAAACTGAACAGATGGAGTCTAACTACCAGTCTGAAAGGCTCACTTTTGCAAGACAGAATAAGCTTGACAAGGCACTCGGCTAGAAAATTGTCCCTACCTCACGTATGTCCAAATGGAACACATTCCAAGTTTATTTTCCCCATTTTTTATAGAACTTTATTTCTTCCAAGTAGACGAAACCTCATTTTCCAGTCAGCTCAGTCCTTGAGCCCCTGCTCCAGTTCTGGTAATGAGCTTTTCTGTGACACAGGTCATGCCCTTTTGCTTTGCTCCTCCAAAGAGAAGGGAACAGCTGTGGCCTCCAGGGCATCATTATTGGTGTTAGTGACATATTTCCAGGCTGAAGAGTCAGGAAAGCCAAAATGCAATACTGGTGACCATGGGGTTGCCCCAGGAGAGCCACCCAAGCCAAACCCTTCCTGCAGCTTTTGCTAGTCCTGCTTTCCCAACCCCTTTCTAATGTACAGCAGATGGTTTTCAGCTGCCACTTCCATGTGGGGCAGTCACACAGCTTGATTCATCCCTTAGAGAACTGGTACCTCCCCTTTTTACCTTCATGTCAACCTATAGACCTGCTCCTAGGGAGCCTGGTAAGGAGTTTCTTCTAACAGTTATTGAGCAGTGCCTAATAATTCATTTGAATGTAGCACATCCTACCTGGAGGCAGTGCTGGGGTGCAGGCCAATGGAATGGAGCACTCTGCTTGCTGCTGGGCAATTGCTTTGGCTAAAAAGCAGGGGCTGAGGATCTGAACGTGTGTTGCAGGTGTTTGCCTGTTTTGCCAGTTGAATTGTCTGCCAAATTATGAAGCACTTGGATTTTCTGGTGGACGCTAAAAGGTCTGAACAAATAAATATATTACAAAACCAATATATACACAGAAGGGGAACAAGCACTTTCTTCCCAATGGAGAGCTGTAAGGGAGTCAAATCACCAGTTCCTGAAGTCAGTATGGTGCAGAAGTGACTAATACACCGCCCCAAAATTCAATTGTCTTGCAAAATCATAAGGAGTATCTTGCCTCATATAGACTGCAGAAGAACCTTCCCTCGATTTGCAGCAGTTTAAGATAACACAGCTGACAAAGCAGGACCTGACACAAGAAACATTATCTCAGAGATCAGGAGAGAAATTATGCCTCATGAGAGCTGTGTTCCAGCTTCAGTTTCACTTGCCTATGTTTGTGTGAGAGCAAAAGGTGGTTTGAGAAGTTCAAAATGCCCTGTGAAAACACACAGCTGTTCCCTTCATTTAGAAATGAAAGACAGCTCAAAAAAACCCAGCTGTAATTCTAGCAGTCGTGGTTCTGCCTCTCTCAATGAGTTACAGCTGGCCAGGCACTCAAATTCCCTGCGAAATGCTGCTCTGAACTCAAACCCACGGGGCAGCACGGCATGAAGGGATTGCCATAGTAACCATGCTTTGTGTCTAGAAAAACTGATGGACTGTTTTCAGAGGAAATGACATTGAAATGTGGCATTCTCTGTCTTAGATAAAAATAATACTCCCATGATGAATCAAATTGCAGGAGACGCATGAAGCAATTTTTTTGTTGTTTGGATTTGGAAGTTTCTAGGTATGATTTAGTCTGTAGTTCTTTAGAATGGGTTTTCATTTGTAATCACTAGAGCTAACAGTACATTGTGAATATGTATCTTGACATAGTTTTAGCTACTATTCAGAGTGATCTCCACATTAATTCATTCTTCACCATTCATATTTTTCTGGTGTAAGATTTCCATGGCTTGAAGCCACAGAAATATGAGTAGTATACACCACAGATTTGTCAAAGGAAGTACTATTAAATAATCTAATTGGATCTGACTTGATTTCATTTTGGTGAACTTATGCCTTGAAAGAATGTGTAAAGCTCTCACCCTGGCTTGGAAGAAAGTCATAACTGTAATGATGAGCATGGAACAGCCCATCTGTCTATCAGGTGGTCCTTCAAATTTTACATGTGGAAAGAATACAGATTGATATTCAACATATTGCCATCAAATCTTCAGGACAATTTCATATTTATTTTCAAACACATCTGATCACTACCAGCAATGTGTCTGCAGTTAGAAACTTTCAGTCTTTTCTGATTTCACCAAGAGAAACCATACCAAATAGAGTGATAGTTCTCAATTTGCAATACACTTAGCTTGCTTTGAGCTTTTCATTGTATTAGGCTGATGGTCACCAGTCAAGAAATAGGCCATGGAATATTACCATAGAATTATTCCTACAATTTCCCCCCAACTTCTGGCAGAACTAACTCCATTTTTTTTTTTAATTAAAAAAAAATTAAACTGGATGGTCCGCTAGAGGATTTGAAACCATTTGAGTTGATTTATTGGCCCCAACTATGTTTTAAATGAATAACAAGATTTCTGAAGATTCTGCAAGACCAGCATCTTCAACAGAAAGGTTGGAGGTTAATGACTTATTCTTATATGTGAGTCTGCAAGAAAATATGCGCAAAAATTAGTAGCTAGCATGGTCAATCAATATTTGCTGAAATGTCCTATTTCCATAGTATGAGTTATACAGTCCTGAACATAGCAGAATTCTTAGTGGAATCAAAGATATTTGGAAAAGAGATTTGAATGGAGAGCAAAGACAAATAAACGTTCATTGTTTTTTCTAAAGGTCATAGATTTTATTCTTTGCATGGACATAACTTTACAGTAAAGGCTTCAGAAGAAAGAAAAGTTTTTGTTGAAATTCTGAAAGGAAGTATGGCAAAAATGTACAATGAGAATGTTCAGACATGGTATCTGTGCCAGTAATTTGCTGGGTTGTGTTAGGAAGATATGCTTTGTGAGACAGAAGATCAGGCTGCTGTTTTCCTAAACTTTAAGAATCATAGTAACCAAGGTAGAAACAATAAAGCAAGTCCTAACTTGAAAATAGCCAGCAATCTGATATTCAAAATCAAAAGGCAATCTAGCTAAAATGTTTCATTTTTACTAGCTTTGCAAAAATTACATTCTTCACACCTGAAAAATGACACTGGGGCATGGGGTATTTGGTGAGAACACAGAGGAATGTTCAGTGTGATTTGCTGGATTTGAAAAAACTTGCAAAACTAGGATTTGAAAGACCATTTAAACCTGTCTAGAGACACCAAATGTAAAGAAATTAAAAAGCTCTAAACATTTACTATCACCCCATCAAAATATGTATTAAGTGTTTTCATTTAATTGTGAGTATATGACTGACTTCAGACATAATTTAAATATTTAAATACAGAAATATTTCTTCAGTATTTTGTTGTTTTGATTGTTTGGTTGATTTAGGACTTTTTTAACAGTGGCAATATTTTAAGAGTAGGATGGAGGACTCCTCATCTGTATTTGGAGAACAGAAAGATTTTCAGGCTGGCTACATCTGACAATACACTGATTGTCAAAATACCAGCACATAGAGTATGAGAAGGAAATCAGAAGCACATAGAGTATGAGAAGGAAATCAGAAGCATGGCTCAGTACAGTTTTCCTCCAAAGCAAGACTTTAGCATGACATTATGAAACCATAAATAAACACACATGAAATTTCCTTGTGTTTTTGAAGATTTACTTTACTTCTGGTTTTCAGTTTGTCCTCACTACTGTGGGAGGCCATTGTGATGCTGACTGTTTGATTTTCTCCATCAGAAGCCCAGGCAGTCCTCATCACCTGAGTGCAGTCTTAAACAGAAGAAGATGTAAACAGAGTTGTCACCAAGGGTTTGGAGGCACTCAGCACATTAGGTGCAGGGGCAAATCAGACCCATGACATCCTCTTTTTCTTTCTATTTCAGTTCATTGCCATTTGCCCTTTATCTTCCTCCCCAGCAACCCCCAATACACACCAAAACAGAAACAGCAAACCCTTCCTACTGCACACAGTGTGCAGCCAGGTTTAAAGACATATTGGCATTGTAGTCACCCATCATTTTACCCAAATCTTTCCACACTCCCCAGGCTCATATTGCTGTACAAGGGTGGTTAGTGGGAGAAGTGTCACTGCTTTTTTTTTTTTTTTAATCCTGTACAAAACATTGGGGAGCTGCTTATTGGGGAGCTTCTTTTTATTCACTGGTATATTTTTTTATTTCATTTCAGCTCTATGATGGGCCTGATGCACAAGCCAACCTGATAGGCACTTTCTGTGGGCAGTCTCTTCCGCTGGCAGGGAGCACTACAGGGACCAGCCTTCATGTGGAGTTTTACTCTGATGGACTGAATGCTAGAAGTGGGTTCCAGATGCTATGGCATGTTAACGGTAAGTTAGCCAGGTTTCCTCTGGGAGGTAGGTTTCCTTCCCTGTATGTGTAATGGAGTTCCAGCTTATGCCACTCTATGCCATCTAAATAGAAATAATCTAAATCCATTGCATTTACTCATAATTCTTCAGATACTTTCCCAGTGGGTGTTTCTGCACGTGTACACCGTCAGCTGATTGGAGATTGAGAGCTATTAGTCAAATATGCTTTCATTTCCAGGAGTAGGGATGAGGGGTATGTCCAGAATTTCTGTAATGAACAGGAGATACATGCTGTCACAGGTAACTGTGAGTGACTTGGGCTTTTTAATGGGAACATTCAGCCCTCAGTTTTCCCCATTTCTATAGACTTCTGTTTTCTGTGCAGGCTTCTCTCTAGTTTAATTTAGTGGTACTTGTTTTCTCTGGTAATGTCCACTTCCAGCTGCCCCCGCCCTATTTCTCTGCATGAAATAACATTGGCCAGGATGTGCTTTGGGTGTTTGTTCTCTTGTTCTTGCATGTCATGAAAACTGTCACAGGCCTTATTAAACAGGCAAGCATGCACACCAACTATAAACAAATCTGTTAATGATTGTACAACAGCAAACTATGTTTGCAGTTTCTTTATAAGTGGGGCTACAAATGTAATATTTTTCACTCTGCTTGCTTAACAGCAATTGTGGACTGTAACAAGTTTAAATCGTGTACCATTGTACATCCCACCAAAGGGGTTCCAACCTTGAAAATAACGAAATTGCCCCAGTTGCCCTCTCTGTCTCATCAGCCCACAGCATTCAGGTTTGACAGCATTGTGAAGCAGCTGAAGCGGGCTGCAGAGGCCCCACTGTGGGTTGCTGAGGTGCAAGGCATGCTGAACAGGGTTTGAATGGAAGCTCCTTGCTCCTACCACAGACTGCTGGGGCTTGCAGGCTCCCAAAGGGCTCTGCAGGCTGCTCAGAGGTGCCCTGCATTCAGTGGGGTGAGTGAAGGAGCGTTTCTGGGTAAGGGAGGGACACATACCGGGGAGTGGGATGTGTCGCAGGAGCCAGCAGGGGAAGGGCTGCAGCACAAAGGTTCCTCCTGTGTGCTTTGGGGTGATGTCATTCTGGAGCTGCACAAAAGAAGAAAAAGCAAAGGCTTTTATGAACAACCAGATGACATCAGTTCCACACAGTAGCCATGGTGCTGGGTTAACTTGCTTTTCTAAAGCTCTCAAAGCCTTCCAGAATCTGCCTGCATGGTAAACACTCTTGTGCTTTCCTTCCTTTCCCACCCCTCTGCAGTCCTTTGCTGCACTGACATTCATTTCTCTGTCAGACAGCGCTGCCCTTCTGTTAATTCCTGGGCACTAAGCTCCACCCTAATGCTGCACAGGGCCCAGACTGCTAATGTGGGGCTGTGTCTAAGCAGCAGACCAGGATCTGTGGGGTCAGATAGGCCTGGCTCTTAGGGAATGTCACTGCTGGCTCAGAACACCACAGCTGTGACTTCTGACAGCTTGCAATGTGAGTGCAAGTTCCTCCAGAGCTGACCACAGCTGTCATCTTTTTGTTCATTCCAAAAATTTCCTTTTCTTTTCTCCATTGGTGTCATGCACAAATACAGCTATTCCTCTTAGTCTTGGTAGCTACATTGCCTGGTTGCCCTAGAGTGGATAAATTAGATATGTCCCTGTGGTTGGGGTATTATATTTACCTCTCCCTTCTGAAAATCTTTCAAGTTCATAAAAAAAATTCCACTGGAAAAAGTCTCCTTGTCTAGGGGAACTGATCAGGAGATGCAGCCTTTGAGTTGGGTATTTCAGAGTGAAGCATTTGGGTCCCTTCTTCCCTGAGGGCAAATTCCCAGGGGAATCTACATCCAGATCTGGTAACTTCTCACCTGACAAGAAAATAACAGAGCTACATATATTTGCTGAGAGAAGAGCTTTTATTTCTGCTCAAGTGACAAATGTGTGCTCTAGAGTTCAAGCTGCTGTGAACTATTTCTCAGGGTGTCCATGTGCTCCTTAACTGGCAGTTGTGAAGCCTCTATGAGATACATATCAAGGGCATTCACATGTTTTGATGGTAAAGAGAGCCGCACTTATGTTTTCCATGTGCCTGATACAGCTTGCTTCAGACAGTCTTCCCAGCAGCTTTTTCACAGCTGGGAGGCAGTAAAAAAAAGACAAAAGCTTACCTCATTGGTAGCTGATTTGAATAGCCCCTCCTGCCATACATGAAACAAAACTCTTTTGATTTAAAACATTTGCATCCAATCTTTCCAGCTGCTGAGGAAACCTGCTTTAAAAAGTGGTTTCTTTGAAAACCTAAAGGCTTTCACAAAGGCAGAATTAGTAACTGATCTTAGGAGAATGCTGTTATTTATGCTTAAAAGTGTCCTATGTAATCTTAACTTGGATACAAAGCTCTAGTGCAGAGAAATCAATTTAAAAATTATTGTGGTTCTGAAATAATGCTGTTCTTCTAAGGGAGTTTCATTGACGAGGATGGATTTAGAATTGATTTGGCTAAGTCACTAATGTTTTCTTCTGCAGTCAAGGCCTCAAAAGGATTATTTGCCAGTGGAAAGCTTGAATATGCAAGGTACTTACTCTACCTTCACTCTGTTTTAGGAAGCTTAATATAGGCATATATGTATGGGACATATACTGGCCCTTTGAGAAAGGACAAACTTGTGGTAACAGTCTGGATATTGCAAAGATGGAATGCCAATCAAATTGCTTTCCCTAAAAAAAAAATTTAGGAGGCCAGGAGGGCAAAGGTCTCTCAGTGCAAAATTACACCAGTGACAACTGTCATATCTGAGAAGGCACATATTTCCTAGACCCATCACTTACCTTATTAAGCAACGTGCATGTGGGACCTCACTGCTTTATATATACGTCTGCATTTCGTTAGAAGCTCACTTATTTGGCTGCTTGATTGTCAGTAGACCTTTTAAATTTAATTGTCTCTTCTCAGCATAGTCCAAATTTGCAGCAACTATTCTGCTTTCTGTTTCACATTGTCAGTATATGTGTCAGGTCAAATGTTAAATAGTTTGTTATTTCTTCAGAGAAGCACTACAGAAACAGAGGTTAGATGAAGATGCAGAAGCCATTCACTGGAACCATTTGTCAGGCATCCATTAGGATTGCTGAACAGAGTATCACCCTGCAGGTCAGCAAGGGAGCTGAGGTCCAGATTTTCTAAGCCTGAATCATTGCTCTGTTGCTTATTTCTTGTGTAACCTTTGACAAATTGCCATTTTTTCACTTTCCAAAAATGACTATTCCTGTTCAGTGTCTTTCTGTCACATTAAGTCTAAGGATGAACAAGGTCTGATATTAACAAATCAGAAAGCAGAAAAAACCCAAAACAGTATCTCACTTGAATTTTTATTCTCTTGCATAAACCTCTACCACATAAATTATTCTACTTCATCCATTGGACAATATTCTATAACCAAACCTACCCAAGAGAGCAAAAGTTTTCAGAATCAAATCCAAATTATACTTCACACAAGTATTATTGTAGTACAGGCAAATGTTTGTAGTACATGCTCCTTGCAGTTAGAGTCAGCTTACATTTACTGAAATGTTTCACCATGAGTACCACAACTGGAAAACCCTGTATCCTTTCATTTCCCTAACTTTGATTTTGCAGGAACAGTGCCAGTTCTCTTTAACCTTTGTGGATGGGATTTTTCTAACATGTGGCTAAAACATACCCGTGAATAAATCTGAAAACCTAGCAAATAATAGAGTTTTCCACAGATTACAACATTTCTGTTCAGCTATAATTATTTATGAGAATAGGGATTCTTCTTTGGTTAATGAACACCGTCTGCTAACCAGACAGGCAGTAATATGGAAAGATCTGTAAATCACCCCTTGCACAATTTTCAATGAATACATAAATTGTAGTCAGAGGAAAGCAAAACCACCAAATATATGTTTCCTAAGTTTTCTGTTTGTTGTCTGATTTCCTAGCAACTAGCACCAGAGTAGGTAGTAGTTTTCAGCATTTTTCAGGGGAATTCCAGGACGTTTACACTAATAAAAGAGTATCTCCCCTTTCTTATTTTTTTTCTCTGTTTAACTGCAGGGCTGAAATGTCCAAAATTACTGCAAGGAGGTTGGCACAAACCAGTCATATTCTGTATGCAGTTCAGCTGCAAGCACCTTTTCCACAGTGCAGCTGTCTGCATCTCGCAGCACACAGCAAGACCATGTATTTCTGTGCTGAGAAAAAGCTTTTAAAGATGTTTCACTAGGAGCAGAATGGCTTGGTATTATTCACTATTATTTCAGTGAGAGCTGAAGTAATGCAGCTATTTATAGGTTTTGCTTCTGCATTTTTATTTATCCCTAAAGACCGAATTTTTTCTTACTTTGTTGCTATAAACAGCACAAATTCAATTTATTTCAATAGAATCCAAATTTTATTTGATGTTTGCAGACAAATAAAAACATTGAGAAAAGGTTTGTATTCATGTAACTTTGTAATCAAAGTTTTGTAAGCATTTCAAAAAGTTCATTATTTGAGTTTTCTCATTTTGGCATTGTAATACAGCAAGTGAGTTTAAATTTGGAACACATGTTTTAATCTCTTAAGTATTTATGTAAATATTTTTTAAAAGTCAACTAGCATCTATATTTTCAGTAAAGCACAACAGAATTGGCTCTTACCTCATCCTTATAAAGAACAGAAACATCATGCACAGACTTCCTGGCACTTGGCCAGAGAGTTCAGAGATAGTGCTTCTGCTCTGATGTGGAGGTTTCTTGTGGCATATGCTGGTGAGTCAAAAACTTCAGGTGTGAAGTTTGCATATTTGCAAAGATCAGTGAGGTCTTTTTTCAGCTATTAGTCAGTGAATGCTTAGGCATAAACTCAAGTAATTCTGATCTTTTTGCAAACAACTTATAAGAAATTAATCTCAGAGACATAAGCTTTACCTCCATTTTACTGGAGCACTTTAAAAGAATCACTCCATGAAAAAAAAAAAAAGCCTTTTCTGGGAACATTTTTAGTTGGAAGAAAAGAAATGGGACATTAAAAACAGTTTGACCTTCTTAGTCATGTGCTTCCAGAGAATATTGATTGAGCTCAGAGGAAATATAAACCTCTCTGGAGAGGGAGTGTGACTAATCTGAATGCTACCTGCAAGGGTTGCATGGAAAAAAGGTCTGTGCCTCAAAGAAGAGCACACAAGCTTTCCACTCCTCTGAGCCATTTTATGTTTAAATAAAAACCATCTTTTGTGGCTATCAGGAAACCCTTAGTAGGAGAAGCTGAGTCATAACTGCCTGTTATGTTTTAAAATGTTCCCAGCTTTCTTCTGGCTGAGATAAATAGCAATGGGCTTTGTTTTGCCTGCTCCAACTCCCCTGATCCCTGTTCCCACCCCCTCAGGAGCCAAGCCATTAAGTCTGTTTGTTGAGAAATCTTTCTGTTTCCCAAGCTGGCGAAGAGGCTTTTTCCTCCTGAGGTCTGTCTTTAGTGGCTGTAATTCCAGCTGCTGAGAGGAAAGAGAGTCTGCAGATTCCACTGTAAGGCTTCCCTGATGATGACACCTTTTCTTCTCCAGTTGTAAAACCTCAACAACCTGGTTTCTTTAGAGGAAAAACAGGCCATCTTCTAATGGCACTGGGAGAAAAAAGGGATGGTGGTTTACACTGAAGCTTTCTTCCTCTCCATCTCACTGATGAAATGTTCACAGATATCAGAGTTTCAGGGAGGGTTAACCTTTACCCGTGCTGACAGCCTCAGGGAAGGAAGTGCACTGCCTTTTTCTCCATGGGGATCGAAGGCAAGATTGGTTTAAAATACACCTAAAAACTTCTTTAGTTCCTAAATTGAGATGCCCAGTACCTTGACAATGTAGCTTTGTGACTGCAGGGCAAGCCACTTCTGGCTGCTCCACGTGCAGCAAGGTGGGGAAAAGGGAGAAGAACTAAGCCTGTGCCAATTCACTTGTGAGACAACTTCAGTTATGTAAAGGTTTACCTGGATTAGTGGGAATTCTTTTGTTTAAAAAGGGCTTTTCTGTGTGATGGACTGAGAGAGATCAGTGTTACATAGCTGGCATGGCCTCACATCTGTATGTAGATGTGTCCTTTTTTAGCTTAAAATAGATTCTTATAGCTTTGCTCCCTTTCAGACCTGCTGCTCTTTCCCCTCATAGATTTGTGTTTTGCAGTCCTAGAAGTCCAATGGCCAACTATGAGGAAGTCAAAGTCAGGTTTTCTGTGTGAAGCTGAAAGACCCCATGGTAGAGATGATGGTAAATGCTTCTGGGACTTAGCAGGCACAAGTTTGGCATGAAAGACATTAAGGAAAATATTTGCACTTAATTAAAAGTCTTGATCTACAGCTTCCTGAAATATGTTTTAAAGCAGAGCAATGGCCAAGGACACCTTATTCAAATTGCAAATTATTCTTAGATTTAATAGAGATTAGAGGACTTTTACACATCTGTGTGTATATGTTGAGGAGATCAAAGGGATATTTTATTTGGTTTATGTAATGAAATATCTCCTATAAATACAGGCTCTGATACAGATGCTATTTATCACTTCTGACATACCACAGTATTTGCCTCCGGGAATGTAGAGCTCACGGTTTGTTAGATGGTTTTATTAAGTATTTTGGGGCTTTGCAATGTGACAGAACCTTTCCTCTGGAGATGAAGCCAAAGAGATTGATGGAGTGTGGGCATTACAAAGCTCAAGTGACCCTATAAATTCTGTGTAAGCAAAATATTAATGCCTAAATTAAACACTTGGGGGGCTTGTAATGTAAAGAGCAAAAGAAATGCTGCTGGAAGGCAGAGTGGCACACACAAAATCAGATCAAAAACAGAATCCTTTTTCTTTCTGCATGTGACAGGTACATAGCCACTCTACTGGCTTTTCTAAAGGTAAGGTTTCACTATGAATGTAGCTGATCTAAATCTGCCCTGATACTGCGGGGGCTGCTGTGCCTTCCTACCCTGTTTATGCCTGAACTTGGGGACTGAATCAGGAAGAGCATCTTCCCAGGAATTCATTAAAGAGAGGCTAGTGCTACACTTAGCACATCTCCATAAAGCAATGATAAAACTAGTCTGAGATGTTCAGCTGCTTTGTCCTGTTAAACCAGGGCCTGCATTTCATCCATTGTTTTGCTACTATTTTTTTTTTTTTTTTCAATCTACCTCATAGTATGTAAGAACTTAGTCACCCCAGGGTCTGGGGAGTGGTGTTAGGACAATACTTTCTTATCTGAAAAGAAAATACATAATTTTCCAAACACAGCTTGTTTTACAATTGCACTGTTCCAATTGAATAAAAAAAAGAATATTAAACCCACCAAGTGTCAGAGAGCTGGTTTATCCACTGTGATCTCGCAGCTTGTAATCATGCTCAGTAGGCTGAGGCAAATTGCATTGTCTTTAATTTTATGATTTCTAAAACAGTGGGAAATGGCATTTTTACAACAATAGAAAGACCTCTCTATGATGACTTAGCTTGTGCATTATTTGAAGTCAGTAAGAGCTGAGAATGGATCTGATTTAGCTTTCTTGAACTGATAAAGTTAGAAGCCAATAAAAAATTTTCACTTTTTTCTCTGTGCCTCAGCAGTCAGAGCAGATGCTGAGGTTTGGTACGAAATGTACCAAAACAGGAGGTGAAGTACTTCCTGCACAGGCAGTGCAAACAGCTCCAGCCTGCCGTTCTCTTCCCGGGTTCCCTGTGACAGGGCAGACCTTCCACCCAGTGTACACATTTATCAATGAAATGGGTGATACTCCCTGTCCTGATCAGAGCTGTCAGTGAATTTTTCCAGACCTCCTCACCGACAGGCTGCTTTGCTTTGTTGTCAGGTTGTGGAGAAGAGCTCTCTGGGCCTTCTGGTTCATTTCACAGCCCTGGCTACCCCAACAGATACCCAAGCAATAGGGAATGCATCTGGTACATCCACACAGCTCCTGGTAGCAGCATTCAACTCACCATTCACGAATTCGACATTGAGTATCACCCAAACTGCAGCTATGATGTTTTGGAGGTAAGAGCATGAGTTTTACTCCTCTAAAATACACAAGTTATATTAATTTCTGTCTGGAACAGATAATCCCAGGAACTGCAGATGCAGAACAAACAATTCTACCACAATTTCCCTTTTCTGCTGAGGGTACAGTTATGTTCAACAGGTATTGTCACAGAAGCCACAATGTTATTATTATTTTTTTGCTTTTATGTCTTTGGTGACTGTATATCTTAATCAATTATGATGTTACACACTGTATGCTTCCTAACAAAAGACAGAACTGCTTTGAAAAACTTAGTCTTAAAACCCCCACCTTTTACAAAGAACTAAGTGTAGGGTGCTGTACCGTGAAGATAATTTCCTGATGTAAAGGAAGATGATGGATGGATCACTGCAGGGGATAACTCAGGTGAGACCTTGTGTAGGGCCTTCCAAGGATGTGGGGAGATTTATAACCCTGAGTGATGAAAATTATGAAGAATCTTTGCACTCAGAAAAAAAGATAAAAGAAGAGGCAATATCCTAGTCACCTTAGGGTGCTGGAAAAAAGGAGAAAAGGGGCCTCTCTAAGGATGGTCTGACCTTAAAGATACCCATAAGACTGGATGACCCTGTTATATATGATATCTTTTCACTCATGCTTACCTGGTTGGTAAGCAACCAGGTGACCAATCTCAGCTAATGGAGTTGAATAGACTTCCAGTACAGGAAGAAGGGATAGGAAATAATTTCAGGAAGAACTTTAGAATTACAGACTTTCTTGACTGCTCTCACTAGAGACATTTGAGATCACTAATGGAGGTACACTTGTTGTGACTTTTTGTCAATGTTAATACATGGGTGACTTTTTAATGTTTTTGTAATGAATGCAAAAGATTGATTAAGAGAACTTGTACCACTCTGCTGCAGCCTTTCTTCTCCTCTTCTCCTGGGTGGTGTGATACCGCATACAGTTAGACAACTTTCTGTCCAGCACCCACACCTATGCTCTGCTGCCCATTCCCACATTCTGACTTCTGTAGGATCTGGGTATAAGGAAGTTGTTCCATGAATTCTCCATCAGTAGCATTGGCAAGTATACCTGTATGTCACATTGCTGACACCAGAGACCGTGAGTAGGTGACCTGTACTGGCTGGTTTGGGTATTGATGAAGTCTGTTGTATTGCATCTCCATTGTTCTTTGTATCCAGAATTACTAGATTGAAGGTAATCTGCCTATAAACTTCTGTTATGCCTCTGTTGCCCAGAAGAATTCATTAAACAGCCTCCAAATCTAAATTTGCCGTGGATGACCATTTCTTGAATACTCCAAGGACAATACCTACATCTGGAGATGGTTGCTCAGGAGCTATCATGATCCAGCAAGAGTACAGATGGCTGGCAGTCATTTGTTTGAGAACTTATTGACTGGGAAGGTAGCTGGCCTAAAACCAGTTGAGTGGGTTGCCAGACACCAACTGCTTAAAGACACTGTTTAACAGGACAGCAGTAGTTGGCTGCTCTGTGTTACTGAGCAAGGTATTCACCTTAGGCTTTGGGTTTCCTTTCTTTGCCATTTGCAGCTAGGTTTTGCTTCTTTCCAACCACACTGATTCATCTGCACAGATGTTCACCTTGCTGCTTGAACTCCCCTGCCTTCCTGCCCTCGGAGTCGGCATGCTTCCAGTTACTTTTCTCCTGACCTTGGTTCATCCAGTTCCCAACACCTGTCTGATCTGCTGGCAGATAACCTAACATAAATCAACTTACAGGGGAAAATTGGTTCATGTCTTAGTGCATGATCAAAGGTCCTGCATGGCAGCACAGAGCTTCCCCTGCCAAACTGCAGGCACACGGTGAAGCTTTATGTACCTTGCCACATACATATTTTCTTGCTTTTGTTATAAAATTCAATCATACCATGATTGACATAGTCTGAGCAGAACAAGTATGACTCAGATTTAGTGGGGGGAAAAAAAAAAAAAACCATGGCTAGCCATTTTCAGAAGCTGCTTTATCTTGCCACCTTCTTTCCTGTAGTTTCTATGTATGTCCAAGCTGAAAACCACACACGCATTTAAGTTCGCAGAGTGTTAAAAAAAGAAGTTACTGGTGTGCTTTTGATACTGTGTGTTTCAGTGATCACTAAGGTTCCAAAGGTCTTTCACTCTCACATTATCTTCCCAAAAGTATCCTGTCTAAATATCTTTGGGGTTTTAAGTCTAACTTTTCTCATGGTTATTCTCCTGATGTCACGTTTTCCTTATCTTTGAGTAGTAAGTTCTACTGCTTCCTGCTCTCTTTTACTTCAAACAATTTTCCAGTTTTAATAGGAAGTCAAAATCAGTACTAAAGTAGCTCTGCATTCTGCTGTCCCTCCATGTCCCATTGAGTCTGGTACCTGAATTAAGATGTCCTGTAACAAATACTTCCCAGTGTACTAGTTTGAAGCACAAACTAGCACACCCAGCAATCACAAAACTTGCTCTCCTAGATGCAATTTAGCTTTTGGTTAGGAATGGCCTCATCCCTTTGAGCTGGCAGTGAATTTAGGAAAATTCTAAGAGATATTTCTCATTGCAACACCCTTGTTGCTAACTTCATTTTATATCATAGTTTCTTGAATATTTCACCCTTGCACATTTGTCTGAAGCATACTTGTTCTTGTAAAAGGCAGTGTCTCCCTTCCCTTTTCTTTGACAATGCCTCTTAAACAAGCTGTCATTTCCATGTCAGTATCCCAGGACTGCCATATGTTTCACCAAAACTGTGCAATAATAGTTACATTAATTTTTTTAAAATGTGAAATCCTCAGGTTATCCCTATGGCTCAAGTGTTCAATGCATTCTCCTTTAATCTTTCTCTCAGTTTCTTTTATGACACTGTTGCAGGCTGTCTTTTTTTCTTCCCCATCAAACTCCATTCCTTTTATAAACATCCAGAAAGCAAATTTAAATTGCTCTTAAAAATATTTTCTAGAAATGTTTCATGAAAATAGAAGACCTTATTTTGGACATAATGAAAGAATTGAAATAATTTTTAAATGGCTTCTATTGAAATTACATTCATAGAGGAAAATTACCATGCCTGCTTTGAATAAATTGTGACACATAAATGATGACATCTTCTCCTTTAGCATGGACCAGATTTTTACAAACTATAAATATATTCTGCCTCAGCAAGATGTAGCCCTGAGCTAAAAAGAAAGGAAGACTGTCAGTCTATTGCACTTCCAAGTCAGATGCTCTGGTCTTCTCATTTAAATATAAAGAAACATCAGGTATTACCACTGTTCTTAATTCTCTGTCAAAGCCAGGCTGTTTCTTTGCTGGAAGTTACATCTGAGCAGGGATCAGTGTTATTCCCAGAAAATCTGTGTCATGAGGGTGACCAACTGCATAAAAACAGCTTTCTGTTGCTCATAACTCTGGAATGCTGACTGTTAACATTAAATGGAGCTAACGGGGCAGAAGCAAATTATAAGAACAGATGAAAACCATGGGCTTTATGGCAGTCCTGCAGCCCTGCTATGCCCTCCAATACCACTTCATCTTGGGACCAGGTACTCTGGTCAGACTAGATGTTTATTTTTTTTTTCAGCTCAGGTATCCTATCGCTCTTTATGAACCACACCCTTGAATTCATTCTTTCCATCCATTCTCTTTTCCCTCTCCTTTTTTTCATGTGGTAACTATTGGTTTTTCTCTTTGTAGCCAAATACAATATTTTATTGTTATTTGTCATGGAAACACTCAAACTTGTTTTTATTCCAGCCCTTATGAAAGCATCTGATTAATTGAACTGGCCTAAAGGAGAAAAGAAAATACACTCATAACTATAAGGAGCATGCTTCTGACTGCTTTTTATTTTGAAACTGTGCAGAAGCTGTTGCTGAACAGTTAACAATGTAAAGGAGACCCACAAACTTCAGATTTCCATCAGTATTTCTTCCCTATCCCTAATTCTTTCCCAACAGGTCAATTTGAAGTGTTCAACTTGGGCCAAGTTAATTTCTGAGGTAATGCTGCAGAAATCAGCAGGGTTTATGTCAGAGCTGGGTTTGGTTCCCTTGCCCATGGTGTGCAAACAGCCCCAGAGAGCACCAGGGATGATATGGGAGGCTGGTCCATGAGACTTATTAGATGCATATTAGAAACTCCTGCTGCTTCCTTTGCCACATAGCTTCCCTAGGCTGGCTTAGATGATTAAGAGCATGTGTTCCTGCTAGAGCTCATGCTGTGGCTCTGACTCAGGGAATGTACCACAAACACATTTTAAAATTCACATTTGGACAGACTTCTGACAAATGCAGCAGTCACTGGGCCTCACAAGCAGCCAAGCAGTAAGATTTTTCTGAAGACACTGAGCTTCCAGCGGACAAACAGGCTTCCCCAGACCGTGACAGCTTCATTGCAGATTCTGAATCTGAGCTGTGATTTCATCCATACTGACTTTTGAATGCCTTGAGACGATCGATTGGGCAGAGGAGCCATTATCCATTCAAGTCATGCAGCCTCCCTGCAGAATGCAAAAAAGTGCTATCTCAGTCAAAATAAAAATGTCTAAGCTATTAAGCCTGTGTTATCAGCCACCAAAGCAAAATACTGTCTTTTGAACATCTAACAGACTATGATGTTTATAGAAAAATTAATTCCTTATTTCTTCCGGGGATGCAAGCCTCAGTTCCTGAGGTCTCACATTAACCTGGAGTCACTGAATTTTTTTTCTGGTTAAAACCAAATTATTTCTCTTATATCTCTAACATCAGAGCAGTGCCAGGCCCTCTGAGTAGTTAGTGAGCACACAATTAATCAAATTATGTAACAATGCAGTACACTTAGCCCTGAATGTGGGGGGACTAGCTCAGCTCATTGTTAGACTTGCTCAGATATTTAGCTTGGACAGAACCCAAACTACTTCTGGGGTTTAAAAGTGTCTGACAGAGCTTATTAAAATATTGAGTTTCCCCTCATCTTGAAGTGATCATAGGAAAAAAAAGGACACATATAAAGCTGTTTCTAACAGTACTGTCACTTTCCGAGAAAGATGTATAGACTGCTTCTTTTAACTTTTTTGATGTTTACCAACCTATTAATTTTTGGAGTGGACTTGAGGTGCTACATTTGGAAAATTCTGATGGGATTTGTTGCCTTATATTCCTATTCTCTGCTTTTGGGTGGGTTTTGTTTGTTTGTTTTTGTTGTTGTTGTTTTGGGTTATTGGGGTTTTTTCGTTGTTAGAACTTGCTGTTATCTAGTTTAGTTTTGGGATTTATACATAATATATGCTTGTAGAATTAGAATCTTTCTGTTACTTGTTTGGTTGCTGAAACACAGCAGCACAATCTTTATTTGGGGTATCTCTTCTATAGTTTTCATATCCAAGGTTACTGCCAAGATGACTTTTGCAGCTGCAATCCTACCAGGGACACACCAGTGGAAGATGGTAGACTGGTAGTATCAGGTGCCATTTCATTAGCATGCAGGAAGCCAAGAAAATCCAATCATTGAGGGCTCTAGGCACCAAAATCACATGTGAACTGGAAATTGCACAGAGCATGTGTGCTTTCTTCAGCTTTGAGAGGGAAGACTAGGGAAGGTGGGCCAGTTCTACCACTTAAAAATGTGTTCAAACTAAAATCCTAAATCCCTTCTGGAAAACAAGAAACAGGGTTAACAAAGCTTCAGCACTGCCATGTAATTCACTTCACTTGGTTTAAAAATGCATTGTAAGTACATAATACTGCTGTGATGCTTAAGGGAGTGGTGGTTCTCTGGTTTATGACTGCCTGAGGTACACTCTTCTGAGTAGGAAACAATTACTCTTAAAAGCCAAAACCCATCTTTTGTGGCAAATATGTATGCTATATATCCTTGCTTCCAAAGAACATTATTAAAATGTAGTTTACTTGACCCAAATCCAGTATTTTGGATATTTATGCTGCCCTTGAAGTAAATAAAGTTGCAATGCTTTTTTTATCAGAAGGAATTATGAAATCTGCTCCCAACTTAAAAATCATCTTTAACTATGCCTCTAAATATCAATGGTGCAAATGATCAGCACAGGTTCCTGCAAAAAGAAGCAGTTTGTTTGCACAAGGATGCAAAAAAAAATCTGGGTTTATATGCCCAGAGAAACAAGGTGCTAATTCTGCAGGGAAAGGGAAGAAGAATCTGGCCAAGTCCCCAAACAGAAAATTCTATTGAATGCAAGGCTGTTCTTAAATAATCTAGAATTTTAAACTTGGTTTGTACAGGTGGTTCAGATGCCAAGTAACTGCAGAGAAAATTACTCTATTAGCTGCTTTACATTTTAACATGTTGAATTTTTTTTCCCCCTAAAAACTAAACAGTTCTCATGTACTCTGTCTGACAGAGACTCTCTTTTGAAAACTTTGACAATATTTCTTCCTTTTCTAGGTCTTTGGTGGCCCAGATTTCCTCTCTCCTAGGCTAGCCCAGCTGTGTGTTTCAAGATCAGCACAGAACCCGCTGCGAGTCTCCACCACTGGCAATTCAGCCATTGTCCGTTTTGAGACAGATGCAGCAGAGACAGGGAAAGGTTTTAATGCCTCCTGGCAAGAAAATCCAGGTGGTGAGTACACTGATTAGTACCAAGAGAAATTCAGGAAGTCTGAAAATTGAGGATCAGCCATGCAAGCATTCAAAGTAGTCAAACAGCACAGCTGAAAGAGAATTTGGGTGATACTGCATTTGGTAACACTAAGAGATGCTGAAAAACACACTGAGTTAAAAATTGTCTAATTATCTGAAATCTAGGCCTATTTATGTATTTTGTTTAGGTTTCTTCTCTACATAATTAATGAAGACATTCCTGCAATGAGCAAAGGATTTTACATGCTACCTCTTCTTCCCACCCACTTACCCATACAGAGTCCTTTATTCACTGAATGATGCTTTTGGTTTTAAATGGTAAAGTGAAAAATAGCTGAGAACATGGCTTAACTTGAAGAACCCAGTGGACTGGAACCCAAAAATATTTGGAGTGATTAGTAAATACTTGATCTCTATAAGGTTCATCCATCCCCCAATGTGATTATTTGTTCATAGCCTTATTGGTAATTAGTAAAAGAGATATGCTTAAAAGACTCAACCACGTCTCTACCTGGGGGTTCTTATAAAAAGGCCAATTATCAGAAAATAATTGCAATGAAAAGTGATGAGAGGCAGATTTTAATTCTTGCAGTTTTGCTTGATTAAGCACACAGATTCATTAGTTTGTCAAGGTTTATACTTCTCCTCTCTCACAAGTTTTATGAGAAAGGCACAAGATTTTTTTCTTAATAAAAGTCTACAATAGTCCTTTGAATTAATCCCCTTCTGAGATCTGGCAGCTTATTTTTTCTACTTAGGCCCCCTGAAGCTTTCTTATCCTTTTACAATGTCTTGCTTGCTGTACTCCAACCCCCTCTGGCCTCTAAAATACCCACTCACCAGAATGCAATAAGGGTGTAGTTTTTTTATCCTTGCTTTCTTTCTCCCTCCTCCATCTCTTTTCAAGATATAAAAGTCTATTTGTCTTAGTCCTGTTGAAATCCCTGGTACTCCCCACGCAGAATCCATCATTCCAGGCTATTTAGATATTCATGAGCACCAGATCTGTTCTGACCAGAAGTACCTGAGGGTGGAGTCCTCAGGAGGCCTTCAACTTCATGGGTAGAGAAGTAAAAATGTGAGGTTTGCAATTGCTGCACTGCTCATGAGTAATGAGGAGCTCCCAGGTCTCTCAGTAAAGAAGTAATTTTCTCACCCTATGCTCAGCTAGGCCTGGTTATTGCTTTCTCAGTATGCCAGGTCTCTGGCATTCATATGAACAGTGTTTTGGATTGCTTTTACAGTACCAGCACTAATGCTTCAGCCTTTTAAACATCTGCTACCAGCTTGGAGCTACATTACTCAGAGCAGTGTTGTTGCATATTCAATTATAATGATAGTTTTACTTTTCTAAAAGGAATTTCCATTGATTTTTGTTGCACACATCAACGGTTGCAGCACTCATCTTACAAAAGCTCAATGTTGAAAATATAAAGGAGATGTTCATAGTTTAAAAATAGAGCTGGATTCTCACTAAGGATAAAAGAAAGGAGCTTGTGATTAAAACTGGTTTTGTCTTTTTCAGGCTGTGGTGGTATTTTCCAAGCTACCAGTGGGGAAATCCATTCTCCAAACTATCCTCAACCTTATAACAACAACACAGATTGTTCCTGGGTTATCCAAGTTGACCACAGCCACAGAGTCCTATTGAATTTCACGGATTTTGACATTGAAAATCACCATTCATGTAACTATGACAATGTTGAAGTAAGTAACAAAAGGAATTTCAAAGGTTCCCTTAATTAGTCTGGTGAAATGCTTGCAAAATAACCTCATACACAGATAACTGTTATGATGACACCCTTTCCCATTTATAGTGCAGTTTACCACAGCTTGCTCCAAGCCATAGGATGAACTGCTGACAAGTATAGCAGATTGCCCACACCCTGCTACAAACTCAGGAGAGAGGGAGTCTGCATCCAGAGGGAATTGTTGGCTGATTTTCTTTATGTATGCACTGTTTATTCAGGTGCTCTGCAGCTGTCTGTTTAATTGCTTCATTAGACCCTCTGTCTAAAGCTCTCTTTAAAGCTTCACATTGCTGCTGGTTTGTGAACTTTTGTTGGTATCACAGAAACTCAAATTGCTGCTCAATCAGTGCACAACAAGGAGACTCTCCAAGTCTCCTCTTGGCCTTCTGGGAGCAGGGACATGAAATGCTGACCACCGATGTCAGATTGCACTTCACTCACTACAAAGGCATGTGTGATCAGTACCAGTCAGATAAAGCACAGTGGCTGTAGCCCAAAATCCAGCTTTCCTCTCGTTGGTAAACTGTCATTCACAAAGAACTCAATTTGGCAGGAGCTGAGACTCTTTTGAAAACAGCATCAGTTTTAACAACATTGCCTCGTAAAGCTTTTTTGTACTGAACTAGAAAAAAAGGAAATGTGTCCCCATTTTGCTGAGCAGAACTGAAGATTTCATTTGCCCACAAAGCGTCTTTGTACACTTGCTGTTCTTTTTTTTTTTTTTTCTGGTTATGAACCATAAGGAAATATGGTTATGTCTTGTTATTTAAGTTATTATCTACATCAGGGGACCCTTGGAAAGGAACTTTCAAATCTGCTGGGCTATGACACAGGAGTAGAAAGTCAAAGTGCCTGACAGAAACACAGGCTATCTGAGATGGTTGTATTTGTATTAATGCAAACAATTCACAAATTAAGGGCTAAATTCTGAAAAGGCCTGATATACAAGTTTCTCTTCTAGACCTGATGCCAAGGCATGTTTGCATGTATCTTAATGCTTTATGGAATACTCAGTTCCATGAGCTCCTTGCAGCTACAAGCACAAGTCTCCCATTACCTTTACAGGGGATACAACATTGAATTTTGAATCATTGGAAAGAATCATTCCCTCAGTGGCCAGAGGAGATTGCTGTGCCAGAACTCTTTGCATGAACAGAGTCTGCAGACTGTGTGTACTGACACCCCTTGTTCTTCAAAGCTATAGGAGTATCTGTTGTTTGCTTCTGCATTTTGGTTTTTTGGGGGTCCTGAAGAAGGAAGTTGCCCATTAGCCCCAGCTGTACAAACACAACTGGAGATTCAAATTTGATGCAGAAATTAATCACTGCCCACCAAGTAGAGTGTGGTTTGAAAATTGATGAGGGGGAATGCTGGCTTGAAGCCAAGATATAATAAAGGGATCTGAGGCCTTGGTGTATGAGGTAGAGTTTTTCAGTGCCCATGTAGGGGAACCAGCAGGGCAAGAAAGGAGTAAATGAGGTTTCTTTCATTCCTGGTATGCCAATAATAGGAGAATCACTTGTTACCAACACCTAGATATGATTTGTGTTCATCTCATTTCAAGACTTACTATATGCCTCACACAAGGGTGAACAGAGTGAGGGGACAGAGAGTGGCTGGGAAATATAAGTAGGTGTCTGACTGTGAATGGTTTAGGAATTGCATTCCAAAAGCTGTGTAAATGGAAAATACAGGCAGCTAAGGAAGCAGGTGGGTTGTTTTTCTCTCCCTAATATAGGAACAACTACCATGTATGAGTAGCACAGAGGTTCCACCCTTTTCTGTTTCTTGAATTTTTACTTATCTGTAGGGATTTTATTTGCTCTGTGCGTTCTCTTGGGGCTTCCCTCCACCCTCGAGTGTACCAATGGTCTTTTCCTTCACCCTCCCCCCTCTAGATCCACTCATTTTTCCCTGCATTGTGACTCAAGATTTTTTTTTTCAAATATTTCTATCATAAATTCCTTTCTATGGGGAACACATGAAAATGTATTTTTTTCCTCTAAGGTTTTCCATTGCACGTGTGTTATGTGAGCAAAGTGGGAGGAGGGAAAATACTTGTGTCTGCTGCTTCTTGGCTATGCTGCAACTCCATAAAGCCCAGTGCATTTTTTCTGTTCTGCATAGTGATTTCAGATGTGAATCTGTGCACAGATCTAGGTTCAGCCAAATGCATTCTGAGCCTGTGATGGTAAATCATGGAGTAACTGCCCTGAGCTCCCTCTAGAGCCAATGGAGGGAGTGCAGAGAGCACATATTTAACTCATTTAAATTTAGTTTAAGTTTTCTTTCTAAATTTAGTTGAGTCCTCTGTTTCTGCATCTCAGTTTTCTTCCTTATTTGCTCTCAGAACAGATGACCATCTCTTCTTCTGTTAAATGAGGGTGTATAGCCTTTCTCTAATCTCAAGTCTAACTCAGTTATATTATGTAGAAAGCATAAGATCTTTGAGAAGAACTTTTTATTGTTATTGTCACCATACTTGAGTAAATTTTTAATTCCTCTCTGTGTACCAACCCCTGTTACTTCTGTCGGGAGAGTGTGACTCACAAAAAATTTGTTTATTTGAAGGAAAATGGAGGGAAAGAAATTGTGAATGCACCAGTTGCTGTATTTTTAGACCATGTTTAACCAATAATGTATCTGATGCTATGCCAGGAGCTCAGGTCAGGAAGAGTTTCAAGTATTTGGAGACTGGAGGAGGATATGGCTCAGAAAGCAGTGCTTGTAGCACAAGGTCCTGAAAAGGGGAGTGAGAAATAGCTTATTCTGTCCAGTGATTTGATTAAGTAAATGGTTTTTTTTCCTTTCCTGTTGCAGTATAACAAGTAAAACACAGGAATGCAGAAATGTAAGCTTCTGGGAGATAGAGAGGAGGTATGACTTCATTTATTCCAGGTGCTGCCAAAGAGGATCTTTTGAGAGAGAACAGTTAGAAATATGTGGAGGTTTTTTTTGTTGTTGTTGTTGGGTTTTTGTTGTTGGGGTTTTTTTTTGGCTCAGAAGACAAAAATTTACATCCTTTTGTCATGTGTTAGTGCAAAATTCAGGACACATTTGAAGAAGAAGGCAATGAGTCACTCAGTTATGTTCACTGTGGAAAGGGAATTTCTGCTATGCTCAATGCAACTGAAAACTTGGCTTCTAAGTAAGCAGATGCATTGGTTTTTCTTAGCCATGCAGCCTCAAAAATGCATTTCTCAAATTTTTAAAAATAACTGTAAGAAACTGCAGAGACTCAACTCTTTCCTGAACTAGTGTGTGAATATTGTGGTTTCTGATCTAACTGCAAGCCTGAAATCCTCCTGGTTGTATCCTTAGCTGGGCAGAGGCATGTAGATCAAAGCCAGCATTTTACCAGGAGTACTCAGGCCCTCTCTCTATGCCCTGTCAATGCAATGCTTCTTCTCAGTTCTAGCCTTCAGATAAAATCCTCTCACTACTCTCTAGGGAAAGACACTGCCTTAATTCCTAAGGGTGATTTTTTTCCCCACATTCCATGGTTTGTGGTTTTAAACTCCAGGCAGTCTGATTTATATACAGAATATATGTGCAGAGGAAGAATAAACACTGCATGCTGTGTATTAGAGGGCTGATTGTGGCAGGCTGCCAAGAAAGAAGAAAAGGTTTAATGGATGGATGTTTTTGGGTGTCTTTACCAGGTACTCATTTTAACAGCCATTGCAGACTTAATACTCCATCACAAGATCCCACACAGCTAGCTAGTGTTCACAGAATCACAGGGAAATGTTTAATTCATGAGTACAGCATTGACTATGTAGGGTATGTCAGGGGATTAAGAAGGAGTTTTGTCCCTTGTTTCTTAGCTCTGAGGTTTATTTGAGACAGGTCATCTTTCTCTCAGCTGCTGGTTTGGTTTTTTTATCTCACTCATGTGTTCAAAAGCCTTTGAATACTGGAGGCAGAAACATTGCATTGTGTTACACAGTCTAGTTAAAAATTTCTAATTCGTTGGTGCTGCCTTGCACAGACTTGCTAGAATGTGAGGCATTTTGAAGTAAAGGAAGACATTCTCAAAAAAATTACATGTCTTCTAATCTGATGGCATTTGTATAGCTTTTATATAGCTTTTAGCATCCTGACTCAATTTTTGGTCCTATACACATTTTAATCCATATTTTTCTCCATTATATTAAATGATGTGCCTATGGCAGGGCAGGACATTAATGCTGAAACAGGAACTGAATTCAACTGCTGTTGTAGCCCAAAGGCTCTTCCTCTGTGGGTCATGCAACTGTTCTGGGAGCTCCAGTGCCCCTCACTGCTGAGGGCAGGCACTTCTGAGACTGTCCCATGGCTCCAAACACAGCAGCAACAAACCACTTCTGCTGGAGCTCCAGGAAGATTTAATGGGAGACTGAGACTGTGACTATTTTTCTCTCTCTGTACTTTCTCTTGTCAAAATTTTGATGTTGCTAACTAACTTCTCTGCCCTCTTCTTGATTGTGAAACAGGAAGGAAACAAAATTATCAGCTGTAGGGGGGGAAAAAAGAGAAGGAAGCCTTTTGTGGTAAAATTAAAAGTGAAGTTTTGTAAACCTATCTACTTTCTTCCTCTTTTTTTTTTTTACTTTTCTTTACCCTCTGCTTAAATGGCACTTCATGTATGTGTATGTCATTCAGGACTCTAAAGCTTTTATAAAACATAGATATAGGACTCTGATCCTTGATGCTGGATCTAAAAACCATAATCCTAGTGACCTTTTATCCAGAGTCATAGCTCTCACTGCTGCACCAGTAGCATGTTAGGGCCAGTTTGGAAATCTTTACTGAGACAAGATGTAGGGTTTAACTGAATGAAAGCTATAGGGGAGCTCATGTTAGCCATTAACAGAAAACAAAAAGCATATGGGGATATCTGGATTGTTAAAGGAGTGTTGCTTCAATACCCAATATACATGAAAGAAGATGTTTACTTGGGGCATTTCTGTTACAAGAGTCACAGTAGCTTCAACCTGAAATATATGCATTTTTTGGAAATTGCCACTTAAGACAGGCAATGTACAGTTTGTTTGCACTGCCCATAGCAGGACTATATAAAGATCAAAATTTATGAAACATAAGAGAGGGAATGAAATAAAAGTCTTCTCAATACTCCCATTGAAACCAAATACTTCATTTGATCTTTTCATAACAGGTATTTGATGGTCCTAACAATGAAGCACCACTTCTTAAAAAACTCTGTGGGACACAGCATCCTCCTCCTATCACATCTTCCAAGAATCTGATGTACATCCGACTGCACTCTGATAATACCATCCAGCACAGGGGCTTCAGTGCTCACTTCACTGAGGGTAATTTCATCATTTACATTAATGCATATTTATCTAATCACCACTTTGTATCAGACACAGTCTTTTAGCACAGCTGATAATGGAAAGTGTCATTTCTACCCATGCAGCACACCAGTGTGTATCTTCACCAGGAACAAATTTTTCCAAATTATAGATGAAAGACTTTGAAGTCCAAGCATCAACTTAGGTTCTTCAATTGGGAAAAAAGAAATAATACTTTTTACAGCAAGGCATCTTGCACACATCAGCTACCTCTTATTCTTCCTCCCTAGATGGTTAGCTGTCCATAACTGTCCTGAGAAAAATGTACAACTGGCAGTTTCTGCAGACCTAGTGACAAAATAACATTTTATATGCCCATCCATGCGCATGAATCTGAAAAGCTATAAAAGAATTCTGTGTGTGGCTGTTGATGAAGTCCATGGATTCAGGCCTGCACACCCTGCCAAACATCAACTATCCAATTTGTGGTGGACTAATTGGTATTTTACATGGTTTCCTTTTTAATGAAAAATGACACCAACTGGGCAGAATATTTTCATGAAGTTACATGCTAGTTGATACCTGGTGATTTGCTTTTACTTTTTCTCAATAATTTGGGAAACAGTTTTTCCCCAAGATACAGACATTTAATTTTTGCAGAGAAAATTGGTTTCTTTCATTTTCCTCTCAGGATTATGTTTCACTATAAATTATTGCTTTTCCCAGAAATGTTTGTTTCTTTGAAAATATTGTGAAAAATTATAAAGAAAATGAGGATTTTGTGTCAACAAAAATCTCAGAAACCCCAGTTACTGATACTAGTTAGATACCTAATTAGGCATTTCTGGCTAACAGCTGTGGGAGCCTAAACTGTTCAGCTTCCTCAGAACACATTTACTGGATTCAGTACTGCACAAACCATGTCTGGTGAGTGAGTGCTCCCTGCCTAGGATGTTAGCAACTCAGCTTCCCTCTTCCTGAGAAACCTCAGTTAACTAAGTCCCACCTTTTGTTTGGTATTTTAGGCAGCACAGCACAATGAATAAGCCTCACTCTTTAGTACTCATCTCTTCACTCTGCAGTTTAAAGCAGGTGTGTGTTAAACTCTGACCTGGGCAGTTTATGAGCAGCCAGTGAGCTTAGAGACGAGGCATGGCAGCACTCAGCACTGTCAGCCAAAGTTCTGCAGTCAGTCAAGCACTAACATGTGTGCAGCACCTCACACAATTGCAGTTTTGCTGACACAGCTCACAAGAGGATCCTGCCAATGCAATGTGGGGCTGCCCTGGGGAAGGTTCTGGACAGTTACTGATGATTTTTTTCTTCCTAGCTGCCAACATGAACAAATGACCAGAGAAATGGGCATATTGCACTACCCTTAAACCAAGTTATTTTGGCCCCAAGGTATCTCTTCTGGGCTATGAAGAGATGAAAACTATCAGGTCTAAAGTCACTCTGGCTTCTTGCAGATGGTCAGCCAGGTGCAGCATGGCATGTGGATCCAGGTCAAGTGCAGTGGTGGGAACTAATCCTTAAGTGTCTTCTTCTGGTTAAATACTATTGCAAATTTTATCCTCATTTCATGCTGATGTACCATGTTACACTTTATGCATTCATTTTCACTACAGAATCTAAGCAAGGTATATATAAATACTTATATATGTATCTATGTCTTTGTGTTTCGTTCTAAAGCATGTGGAAGTTTCATAGAGTCAGATTCAGTTGGGGCAGCAATTTCCTCTCCTCTGTATCCTGCCAAATACCCAAACAATCAGAACTGCAGCTGGATTATTCAGGCTCAGGAACCATGTAAGTAAAAACATCTTTTATAGTTGGTTGGGATGACTAACATCCTCATCTTCTTTTCTGTAATAACAATGCAAAATTCCTCCTTTATTTCTTTAGGAAGTTCTGCATCCTGGTAGCTGGTGAGAGTGGCTCTCCCAATCTGTCACAAGTCAGATTTCACTGTAAAAGATTAAGTGCATAGTGAGGAAAACAATTTACAACTTTGTCATCTTAGCCAATTTACTGTGACCCAAGTGTTACAATTATAAATGAGGTGTTGAATACTATGTGAAGTTGGATTCATTTGTGAGAAAATCTAAGGGTTTGCATATAATTAAAGCACTTGTATTTAGCTGACCTTATTTTGGTCTGGAGTTTTCAAGCTGGAGTTGTGTTACATGAAATTTATGCTGTTAACATTAAAAAAAATTAGATTGAATAATGAGAAAAGGTACACAGAAATTTTGATTTAGAATACAAACAAAATATATAAATATTTATAAATATATAAATAAAACTGTTGTTTTGTGCATAGATACACTCTCAGCTATTCATAATTTTACACAGATCTATGATTGATCATAAAACATCGAAAATTTTCCATCAGATACTGCTACTACCTTTAATACCCTTTATTACCTTTACATTGTATAAGATTCCTAAAAATAATTTGTATGTGTTAAATCCTATAATAGTGTCCTGGTATCCTAATTTTAAGCAGAAACCGTTCTACTTCAGTTGTACATATTATATTTAGACATCATTGTTAAGATCCTAGAATGTTTAAATCATATTTACAAGTTTATTTTGCTAGTTTATAAAACAAATATCAATTTGCCAAGAAAATTCCAAAACATAAATCAGGAGATAAGCAATTATTTTTAAAGCATAGTTACTTATACAATAGGATGTCCATGAAAAGGGCATCTGAGTTGTTCATCGCCTATACAATGTTTATTTTTAAAGACAAACTTTCCCTGGATTCATATTGAAAACTCATATATGACTGCTGTCTCCTGAATTACATGAGTATGAAAGACCATAAAAATGTTGTATAAGAAGCAGTGACTTCCTCCATGCCTCATGTTACAGCTCCATGTGTCTTCATCACGCCGTCGCATGGCATTACATAAATAAATAGCATAAATACATTGCATTGCGTACCCATGTCCAATAGATTTAGCCAATGGCAGGCCACAGCAGAGTTCCTGCTCTGCTTTTACTGGGAAGGCCAACAAGTCTCCTGCTCTGGCCACCCACTGTGTTTTTCCTTTTTGCTGTGTATCCTGAGGACCTGCATTGATAGCTGTAATTGATTGACCAGGCGGGACACAAAGGAGTGCGGAACATGCGTATGCAGCTGAATGCCAGTCAGGGCACCCTGCTGAATGCAGCCTGGGCTCCATGGCTGTCATTTCAGCTCATTCAAGCCAATTAAGTGGCGCTCAGTGAGAAGCAAAATATTTGTGTCAAATTCAGCTTGATCAGTGTGGGAGAAAATTAGTTATCATCTATATCATGAGACTCTTTCTGACCTACACAAACTGCTTGGAACCCTAAGGCCAGTAGTAACTACTGTCCCAGACTGGTGCCAAGGACAGAT
This sequence comes from Leptocoma aspasia, assembly GCA_013399835.1. Lineage (NCBI taxonomy): Eukaryota > Metazoa > Chordata > Aves > Passeriformes > Nectariniidae > Leptocoma > Leptocoma aspasia. The sequence continues at coordinate 622,337 of VXAX01002958.1, read as the reverse complement.
TCTCTTCTGCCAGCTGTGACTTTACCTTTGTTTGTATCAGACAAGCAAGAGTAGTAAGAGAGTCAAAAATACCCTGAATCAGAAATCCTCTTTTTCATGATAGCCTGCAGTCCAAGAGTGTGGAAAATCCAATTCTGTACAAGTATAGCTGAGGGTAGTTAATGATCCTTTTACCAGTCCTATTGATGAATATGGAATGTTGCAATATGATGAAAGAAGCGGCTCTTTCTAAGCCTGGAGCAGGGCACATTTGTCCAGATCTATGGTATAGATTGCAAAGGGACAGCAGGTCATGGGTGTGTAGAAATAAGTTTTGTTTGTGAATGTCTGTAGATTTTCTCTGTTTTATTTGCTAATGTTTTCAGTATATAATTAAGTTGTCCAGAAACAAGGAAACTTAGATCCATGTGTATATGCTAAATCCTGTCCTTGTAATGTTGATTGAACTAGAAAGTATTGAAAGGTACTGAAGATGTTTACTAGGACCTTTGCACTAAAGGTTAATGCACTTACATCAAATTCATCTGATATATAATGAAAAAACTACTTCAGATGATATGCTTTAAGGGGACTGATTGACTTCAGGGGAAAAAAACCCCATTTGTTTACATGTAATTATTTCTCTGTGAAATTACTAACTTCTTCCTAAATTTTTACTCTTTGCTGTTGCCAGTCAACCACGTCACACTTTCATTCACTGACTTTAATATTGAAAACAACAGACAAAACTGCACAACGGATTTTGTGGAGATTTTGGATGGGAATAACTATGAGGCTCCTCTTCGAGGTATTGTACCTTTCCCTTGTGTATTTCAGATATATAGAACTACACCCAAGGTAAGCAGGAGAAGATTTTCTGTTCATGGTCTCCTGCTTCATGGATTTGCTTTGATAACAGAATCTCCTTGGCCTCTCTGGCCATAGGAAATTGAGAAATAAGTCTTCAGTGTGAATGGCAGAGTCCTCCCAGGCTCTGACTATGCTCCTGCTAACCTGCAGTTTGGTGTTGACTTCAGCTGCCTTTTCCTTCCTCCTCAGCTGAACAATATTGGGAACTAAGAAACTCAGTTTAAACCAAATTTCCAGTTCCAATTAACTGCACAAAAACATAGCATAACTCACAAGCACAGCAAATAAGCACAGTCCATATGAAACATAGGTAAGGAAGCTGCAGATTTCTGGGAGCAGAACGTGGTTTTTTGTCAAGCCATGGAAAGCCTAATTCTTGTGCTCTTTCCTGAGTTTTCAGTAGCTTTCTTCTGACTTCTCTGGACAGTTCCTTAAAGTGCCAGGAGCAGCCTGAAGCAGCAAAATTCAGAGCCCTGGCCACAGGGTGGTCCCAACTCTCCTTGAATCCCTAAGGCTGCCTTTAATTCCTTTCTGGAAAATTCAGAATATCCCTGTCTTATTATATTCTCCCTTACTCTACTTTTGTACATGCTCCTCTGTTGGGAATGGGGCTGCAGTCAGTTTAAATGGTTTGTAACTAGGAGCAGAATTCATTTTTTGTCTCCTATCCTTGGATTTCACTTGCCAAAAGAACTTTTTAGTAAGAAAGACGGAGAAAAACATTTCAGAAAAGCATATTGAGATTGTCATGGTTTTAAGCTAAAGGAAAGTAGATTTCAACTACATATAAAGAAAAAAATTTTTACTATGAGGGTGGTGAAATACTGCAACAAGTTGTCTGGAGAATTGGTAGATGCCCTGGAAACATTCAAGGTCAGGCTGGATGAGATTCTGAGCTACCAGATCTAGTTGAAGATGTCCGTGCTGATTGCAGGGTGGTTGGACTAGATGACCTTCAAAGGTTCCTTCCAACCCAAAATATTCCATGGTTCTATGATACTAGCTGCTATCTTTCTTTTTACTGGCAGATGCCTTTTTGACAGATCATGACTCATATTCCTAATCCCCATTACAGGAGAAATGGTCTGTTATTTTCAGTTGCTTTTTTCTTTTCACAGAAACCAATTGAGTGAAATGGAAACCGTTGTTAGGCATATTTGATAGGTTTGGTTGGGGTTTATTTCCAATTAGGCAGCAATTCCTCTTTTTTTTTTTATTTTCATTGAGGCAATTCATTGACGGAATAGCCAGGGACAAGGGTGTTTGGAGTAAACAAAGTCCTTTTTCTGTTAAAAAAAATGCCATGAGAGTAAAGTTTTGTGCAAATGTCATGGAGTATTTCTTTTTTATGTAGATTGAATTAACAACTGCAATTGTACGCAACAAACGTTACTCGTGCTTGTTGTCAGGCATTAACTTCAAATGTTAGATTAGCAGTACTAATTACATGCTGAACACTCATTTCCCTCTGTTCTGCTCTCTTTCAGGCCGTTACTGTGGCACTACTGTGCCACATCCTATCACTTCTTTTGGTAATGCCTTGGTGGTGAATTTCATCTCCAACAACAACGTTACTGCCAGAGGCTTCCATGCCACCTATGTTGCATCGTCATCATGTAAGTCCATACGACAGGTGCTACTTCCTTATGCCTCTGACTTTTAGGAAAAAGAACAGATCCTTTACCTCTTTTTCTCTCTACCATTCAATTTTTGAACCTCTCCTGTTGCCCTTCCTCTTTTTGGCCAAGGTCTCAGCAAGTACATCAACAAGCTAAAGAACAAAGAGACAAGGAGAAATGCTTTCTTGATTAGCAAGTGCTCTATCTCTGTCAAGCTTTTTGTTGGGGTTTTTTTTTTAATGCCACCCTTTCCAAGCCTCTGCTGTCTCTTTCTTGTTGCAGCCTGCGGGGGTACTTTCCACATGGACAGAGGAGCTTTCAACAGCCCTGGCTATCCTGAGCCATATCCGCTCAACAGCGAATGTGTCTGGACAATCCTCAGCTCCCCTGGCAACCGGCTCCAGCTGTCCTTCACGCAAATGCATTGCCAGGGGTTATTATTCAGCCTTTAACAGACCTGAAGGAAGGATGCTCTGTGTTTATTAGGAAATGTAATTACTGAATGATAAAGCTGAAACATATTTTTAGAGTAACTTGGAAAGAGAACACAGCAGGGGTTAGTGGCAGCTTGCAATCAGTGTTTCCCTCTCTTAGTCATTGCTTATATTAAGGCATATATAGCATTATATAAATAGGTGGTTTATTATTTGAGAAGCACGGGATGCTGAAGAAGCCAGTTCTTACTCACTTAGAAACAAGAAGAGGAAATTTAGCATCACTCTGCCTTTTCTTTACAAAAGAAATTCCTATAATGTAAAGATTCATGTTAGTGTTTGTTATATAGCTGATTAATATAAAGGGCCTAGTGGGCTGAGGTAAACCTCATGAAATTTAGCTAAGTCAAGTGCCAGGTCCTAAACCTGGGTCAGGGCAATCCCAGATGTGCCCACAGGTGAAGTGATTGAGAACAACTCTATAGAGAAGGACTTGGGGGTGATGGTTGATGAAAAACTCAACATGAGCCAGCAGTGTGTACTCACAGCCTAGAAAGCCAAAGGAATCCTGGGCTGCATCCAAAGGAGTGTGGCCAGCAGGTCAAGGGAGGATTCTGCCCCTCTCTTCTGCTTTTGTGAGGTCCCATATGGAGCACTGCATATGGTTGTGTTGCCCCCAATTTAAGAAAAACATGGAAGCCATGAAGCTGAANGCCAGATTGGATGGGGCTCTGGGCAATCTGCTCTAGTGGAAGGTGTCCCTGTCCATGGCAGAGGATTTGAAACTACTTGATCTTTAAGGTCCCTTCCAATGCAAAACATTTGATGATTCTATTCTGAGATTCTAAAATTGATGTTAGACTCTTCAAAATTTCTCCAACAGTTAAAACAGAGGAGCTACAACAGGAATCAGAATATGTGGTGAAATTTTGTTTTGCCTCCAGTAAACTAACTTTCCTTTGAACACTTCTGACAGGAAAGTCATGTGGAGAATAATGTGAAGTCCTTTACCAGAGCTGTTAGGTCGTTCTTTACCCATGAGGTAGATTTCTGAGCCTCTCTGTTTCCGGGCATCAAACAGTGGCTGCTGCCAAGAAAGAGAGCACTGACCTTTAGCAAAGCTTACCAAGAATGAGCAGGAAAAGAAAACTAACTCTAAAACCTGCGTTTGCAATTAATCAGAACAAAAGGAAAATTTTTCTGGTAACACACTGACTGCATAAGGCACAACTCGTTAGGCATGTGCTGATTCACTAGTGCAATAAAAAGGACATTCTATTCCTCCACTACTCACTGAAGCAGAGAAAAAGCACTACAGCCTGAAAATATTTTCCAAAAGCCTGGAAACATTTTTCAAAATGTTACAAAATAAGCAGTAACTTTTCAGAAACAACCCAAAATTCTAATGTGAAGTAGAAACTTTCAGTGGAACATACATTCACTTATATAAAGTAACACTGAGTAGATGTTAATTCTTTTTCTTCAGTTACACATAGCTGAAAGGCAAGCTGAAAATACTGGAAAGCATGGAGTAATTGTGTTAGAAATTTAATTTAATGTTAGGGGGTTATAAAGTTTTGTTGGCATGAGGCATTAATTTTCTTCAGCTCAGTCTGAACGGAAACGTCTATCTTGCAACGTGAGGGTTAGCTTTAAATTGTTCTGAAATATATCCAGATGAGTGGTTGGAACCATTTCACAGCATGGTATGCTGAACACATATGGTTATATTCAAATCTGAAAGGGAGAAGTTCTTACCAGAGTATCAGAAAGCATGAATATTTAAGGCATTGGTTATTAGAGGCACTCTCTGGAATCCTTGCTATATATTCATAGCCTGCTTCTGAAAACCATGTTGGTTTTTATAAAAGTAATTCACTTAGAATAAGAGATGATTTTTAGAATGTATTTATCATTCAGCTTGATGCAATAATTAAGAATTATAATTTGATTACTATATCTCATTCCTTTTCTAGCGTAAAAAGTAGTTTAGAAGAATTGATAACAGTCCTTGTTATTATTTTGCAACCGAGATATGTAAAAGTCAGAGAGGCTGGAGAAACAGTAATATTTTATAATTCTGAAGAAACTGCCAAGGGATTTCTGACCTCTGAGGTGTTAACTACAACTAAATCAGCAATTGTTTTCTCACCACAGAGTGTGCTGAAATAATACACATATGAAGGGGTTAAAATACTCTCTGCACCCAACACTCACTGGATTTACATTAAAAATCTAGATGATATCTCAGGGCTTTCTGAGTGTCATGGTTATTCTTGGAGAACAAAGACATTTTAAAAGTGTTTGAGAACTCTTTAAAATGTGTAACTTTGCACATTGAAGCTCTGTTATAAAATAAGGGGCTAGAAGGTGAGTGCCCTGTATTGGTGGCCTTGGCAGGTGCTGAGGGTTTTGTTGCTGCCCTTTTCTTAACTCTTACAGTGGGATTAATGGCCTGGCAGGCCACACTCTGAAGTATGTGCCAGTCCTATGTGTGCTAATGCTCTTCTACTGCTATTGAAACAGAGCATTTCAGGTGGAGAACAGTAGAGGCTGCACCAAAGATTACCTGGAGATTCGTGAAGGGAGTGATACAGGCACACTGACAGGACGATTCTGTGGGAGCTCCTTCCCTTCAAATTACACATCAACTGTTGGACATATCCTGTGGGTCAAATTTGTCTCGGACAGTTCAGGCACGGATGTTGGCTTCAGGGCCACCTTCTCTCACTGTAAGTAGATGTAACTTGATTGAAAACTATTGTTCTTTCATAGTACTTCTGAAATTATCCTAAGAAGTGATTGTTTGGCCCTCTAAAGTCTATTAGAAAATATTTGCTGATGTGAAAAAGTCTGTAAGTTCACTTGAAAAATATTTTGTAAAATATCTGCTGAATGTAAAGGGGTGCTCTTAAACATGCCAGAACAGAATTTGTGTGCATGTAAGTATATAATATTTATTAGGCAGTTGGCAAATTAAGAAAAAAGTATTTCTTTCCTAGATTTCCATTTTGCTTTTTGAGTGTGACAGTGTCCGTCTTCTGGTTTGGATCTAGATGCCATCAACCAGGAAGCAGAATTAGAAAAAAGGAAATTATGCCAATTTATAGATCCAAAATTTCAAGGGACCACTGCCAACATCAGTCTGACTCGCTGCATGAGCAGACTGCTGAATCTAAACATCCACAGCCATTTTGATTGTGCAAGCTAAACTTCTAATAATTTTCCTTCTTTTGAGATTTAACTCCTTTTCAAAATGAATTATCAACAGTTCGGACCTCAATGAAGTTAGAAGCATTTTTCACCAGAACACACACAGGCATTTAAAAATAAAAATTCTTTAATGCTTTTGGGTAGAAATGAACATAATGTAGTCAGAGTCATGGAGGAGTTTAGGTGTGCTCTCTTCCTGCTTCTCCTACATGTAGATCCATATGGCTGAAATGGGTAATTACCTTCAGAAAAGGGAATACTGCATCTCTCAAAACAAGAAAATAATTAGATGTGCATCTTAGAACTGACACTGAGACATGTCTTACAGCCTTACAGCACTGTTTAGTCCTAAAGTAGATTAAGTCAGATGGGCCCCCCAGTGTTTCTTTTTCTCTACGTGAATTAGAGGCATTAGTTGTCTCTTTCTTGTTTTCAGTGTATGGAAATGACATTGTGGGAGACAGAGGACAGATAGCTTCACCACAGTGGCCCAGAAGTTATCCTCACAATTCCGACTACCAGTGGCGGATAAGCGTTAATGCTTCACAAGTTATCCACGGCCGGATCCTGCAGATGGATATCGAAAATCATCGCAGGTGCCAGTATGACAGCCTAAAGGTGATTTCATTCTCAGAAGTTATTTTATTTCAATCAGCTTCAGTAAAATGGATGAATAGAGAAACCTACAAGATGAATGGGAAGCATTTCTGAGAATCTGGTGTGGCTTATTGTTTTTGCTGTGTTGTCCTTTCAATAATTACTATTTATAGGAAGAGTAACATACTCTTTGGCTCCCTAACAGGTATTTCCAATCTGTAAGTTTGAAATTTACTAAAAATAAGTCTGCAATGGTATGCTCCTGGATATTACTATTCAAGAATTTCAGGTCAGATACCAGACTGAAATTTGCTCCATGCTGGTTCAGTTAAGGACAACAGTGATATTAACATCTCAGTACTTCTAAAAATAAAGTTCTTTTAAAATCCTACAAGGAACAATTCTTTACTTGCCCCTTCTTTGCTCTCTGCGTCAGTAATTTGGCTGCTGGCAGTAGAGGGGTGCCTCTTTCTTCCAGTTTGATTGTTTTTCTGTACCCCCCTGTAATACAGTCTGGCCAGGTTAAAAAATAGAATAATTGAATAGTTTGGAGTTGGAAGGGGCTTTTTACAGGTTATCTAGTCCAATCCCCTAGAAAGAAGCAGGGGCTTCTTCAATACAGCACTCATGGTGCTAAGCAAAATGAATAATAGAGAACACAACTTCTTTCTGAACTTAGCTAACATAACCACTTAAATAAGGTATATCTTCTTGCTTTCTTTTTTTAAAGCAGTTAATTCATCAATTATCCTTTTTTATATTTGAGAAAGTTAATACTAGTTTAATATTTTGGTTCATTATTAATTTACTGATATTCAAATGTAATATTGATGTTCAATGATGTTCAATAACATTGACGTAATATTGATGTTCAATATTGATAAATGTAATACTGATATTCAAAATGTAATATTTCCTTTTTTCCTTCAAAAAGGAAATAAAACTTTTTCTTTCGTCTCATGTCATATATTAACAGCATTTTTTCTCCTAACTCAGTCTGCCTTTCTTTGTCCCTTTGAAAGCAAAATTAGTTTCTTAAACCAGCTAGACATTTAGTGAGTGTAAATCAGCCTGACCTTTAACTTGACTCAAGGATCAGATCATTAATGTAAGTTAATGTTTATTTAATAATTCCTAGCTTTCTCTACTGGACATTTTTACTGGGTGGTAGATGAGAAGAACAAAATAAGCCTGAAACGTGGCAAAGGAGAAACATGTTGTAACCAGCTAAAATTTTGGGTTATAAATACATACAATAAAAAATAATATTTCTGCATATTTATATGATAGACTTCGAAATACACATGTTCCTCAGTGGGTGGAAAAAAAGATAAAAGAAAAAAAGAAAAGTAATTACTTTTCTTTCCCCTGCATGTCATGGGGAGTTTTTTTTCCCATCAAGGATAAAAATTGTACCTTTGGACTTTTTTTAAAGTGGGAGGTCATTCTACATCCCCAAAGAGCAGCACTGTGATAGGGAATGAGGTGAATTTGATGACTTCCACTGAGATCCTTCTTCTGTGAAAGCTTCACTTTTAACAGCATATAATATAAAGGGAGATTTTGTTCCCTTTTTATAAGAGAGGTTTCTCTCTAACTTGGATTTGTTGAAAGATCCATTACTCATTTAATAAAGGTAATTTTCTCCTTGGAAATTTGCTGAGTATGGGGCAGATGAAAATCTGGCTCTGTGAGGAACAGCACTGTTCTTCTCTCTGCAGGTGTATGATGGGCCCACAGTTCATTCTCGTCTTGTTGCAACATACTGTGGTGCAGACCCTGCTTCTTTTGCATCCTCTGGCAGTTCAATGACAATCCAGTTCCAGTCAGACTCATCTGTGACTGGAAAAGGCTTTCTTTTGGAATGGTATGCAGTGGATGCTTCTGCTGTTACACAGACCATTGCTAGAGGTGGGTTTTCAGTGAGTTGCACAGTTACAAGTGGTACAGCCAGTGACACACTCAGCTTTACTTACAGAATTCCAAACCAACTTCCCCATTAGAGAAAGCCCAAGTTATTTCAGTGGCATTTTAATGAAGCATTTCACTGTCTTTTAGAAACAATTTCTAGAGACTCTTAGATATACTAATTTACAGTGTTCTAAAAATAAGCATGTTGCTAGAGGATAATTTTTCTTTACAGAGGTATTTAATTAAATCTAAATATTTGTTATGCTTTCATGGAAAATTATCCCTCTTGAAAAACCATTCTAAATCATTGGCCATTGTGATATGAAAGGAGCACAATAACTTATGTTAAACTGTGCTAGATGCTCTTAGCTATTCCTCAAGATAAAATGGTCACATCATTGCTGCAGCAGGTGGCACAGGAACATCCTTACAGTCGAGGATTTTCAAGCTTTATACTTCCAATCCAAACTGAAGTTGAAGAATTCCTGCATTACTCTAACCACACACATCATCACTGTGCCCTCATTGTGCTTTATTATAGGACTGTCATCTTATATTACATGAGGGGTGTATTCAGTTTAAAAAGAGGATGATTTCTTTTTTTGTCTTCTTGTCCATGACAGGCGCATGTGGAGGGGCTGTAACAACTGAAGAAACACCTTCATTCCTCTTCTCACCAAGATGGCCAATGAATTACAGAAATCTTGAGGACTGTACGTGGCTTGTCAGAGCTCCTGGATCCACTGTGGAATTCAATATCCTGTCACTAGACATAGAATCTCACAGCTCATGCAACTACGACAAACTTATTATCAAAGATGGTGAGAAGCCAATCTTGCCCTACCCTGACAGGATGCAGTAGAGACCCAGGGTCCAAATACCTCAAATTCTCATCTCCACTGATCTTAAGCAATCTAGATAGCAATGGAAACATGCCCTAAAATAGTACTCTTCCTCTATTCTGAAACGTTCTGCTAGTTAAAATAAAATTAGCAAAATCTAGCAAAATATTTGGTGATCCATAAAAATATTTCTAAATCTGTAAGGGGTTAAAGGTCTTGAAAAGCACCTTCCTGAAATTGTGAGCCACAGCAACAAAGAGGCAGATGTGGACTGATCCAGTTTTAACGCTAATGTGTTCTTTTCATCTCAGGAGACAATAGTCTTTCCCCAGTACTGGCTACTCTGTGTGGAAGAGAACCTCCTGGGCCAATAAGATCAACTGGAGATGCAATGTTCATCCACTTCATGTCAGATGCAAGTGTCACTGGAGCTGGGTTTAATGCCTCTTATCACAAAAGTAAGACTTGTTTCTCTTTTCCCCCACATAAATGTCTGCCTTGCTGCTAACAATGGGGTAAGAGACTCTGGCATTGTTAAGAGCTGTCTACAACTTAATTAATCACACACACATCTAATTATTCACTTCTCATGAGTATATGTTAATAAATGTCTGACTCTACAAAGGTAAAATTTGCTCTTTTCCCAGCAATATAATGCAAGAAAGCATGATTCAAGCTGACCAGTCACTTTTCAGAAGGAAGAAAAGCGTATGCCTAAGTTTATAGCAGCTCAGCTGAAGGGCGGAAGAATGCTCAACTAAGAGAAGGAAATAAATTACTCAAAGCAGAAAGAGACAAAGACAGAAAGCTGTATAAATTCTAGCAGGAATGTCAGCAATTTTCAGCAACAGTCCTCCCACATGAACTCAGGAATGATGACAGATTGCTGAATGGGCCAAGGCACCAAGAAAGTGTTAGAGCAACAGTGACAATCAGGGGAAGTTTTTCTGACTGGCAGCTGGAGTAGATGGCAATGTTTTGGTCCATGGCTAGAAGAAATGTCCTCAGGGTAATGATAAGCTCATGCCATAGGAGGTCCTTGACATTGCTGCCTGCTTATTCATCTGCGAAGTCTGAAAACAGTCTCATGGTCAGGAATTTTGGTGTATGTCATCTTGAAATCTATAAGCCTGTGCTTTGGGAGATCATTCATCATGTGCATTGCTATATGCTCCTCAGCCCTTCATATAATCATTCCCACATTTATTTTAACCCATCACATCTTTTAGGAGACAGGGTTTTTCTCAAAATGAATAGGTGAATATTTGATGCTTTTGGGTTTTTATTTTTGCTTCAACTCTTATCTTTTTTTTTCAGGTTGTGGAGGCTATTTGCACACAAGCAGGGGTGTGATAACATCCCCCAACTACCCTCAAAACTATTCTCCTAATCTAAATTGTTCCTGGCATGTAGTGGTAACCCCTGGATTTATCATTGCTGTTCATTTTGAACAGCCTTTCCAGATTATGAGTGAGGATTCTTCCTGCATCCTTGGAGATTACGTAGAGGTGAGGTTATTGGCTGGGTCACCACATCCTCAGAGCTATTAAAGCTACTGAATCTTAAAGATTTCAGTGTCAGTAGAGCAGCTCAAGATGTCATGGGGTGCAAACACCAAAAGAGAAATACCAAAGATGATATTTCTCTCTATCTGACTCTCTCTCTTTTTTATTAATGTGTATTAATTAATCACTAGTTTATTCATTTCCCCTGTGGCTGGAAGCATTCAGATAGTGTGTGCACAAAGTTTACATTCCAGGGCTGTTTGCTTGAGTAACATTAGCAATTTCTGTTTTAGCTGAAGAATGGGTTAGATAATGCTGCCCCACCTTTGGTGTCTGCAAGAGGGAATGGAAGGTTTTGTGGAAGCAGCCCCGTCTCTACCATGTACACCACAGACAATCAGCTGTTTGTCCACTTCACTTCTGACAGTAGGAATGAGGGCCAGGGATTCAAACTGAAGTACGAGGCTAAGAGTCTAGGTAAGTCTAGGTAACAGATTTAAATTCTGCAACTTATACATATATAACTTGGAGTTTGTCCTCTTAAAGGATATTTTTGTTCTAAGTCCCAACCCTGGTAAAATCAGATGTCTGCAAAAATGTCCTGTAGTGCATGGCTTCTGATCTGACACTCAGATTTCTCCTTTTTAAAGGCTCAGGCCACAGAACCTGAAGATATTAAAGACAGATTAAAAAAAAAAACAAAAAACCCAACAAAACAAAGAGAAAGAAAAAAAAGAGACCCTTTAGTAGGGACAGTTAGGAAGAGATGTTAAAAAATTCATACAGAAAAGGAAAAAAACTCCTGGAAACAAGAACTTTATTTTGAACATTTAATACCCAGTGCAAGTGCTAAATGAAGTTAGGAACTTTTCAGGGTAGTGTGTCTAGAAAGGTGGCAACATTTCTCACAAGTTTTACTCCCCACTGAGAAAATAACATTGATTGCCAAAGCTAACTTCTTTGAAAGAATGAAGAAAATGGAGACCCAGGTCCCAGGAGGAAATCATGAACTTGGCGTTTGCAGTTATCTCACTATGTTCATAGCAGATGCCACTTGGCACACCTGGGGACCTGTTAAACAATGTATCTAAACAACTAAGGCAACCTGTCAATCAGCTCAAATCAGCTTGATTTCTGCCTATTTTCCCTGCTGCCCCAAAGAATTAGCATTACTTCAGAGAATTCATGAGGGCAATAGGTGAAACTGAACAATAGCATTTCTACCACTTCAATTCATGGAACTTGAGTAAAGCCCCAGGTTAAACCACTTTTACTAGAATATAGAGAGGGTTTGGGACAGAAAGGTTCTGGTCAAAATAAAGATATTTTTGTCAGATAAAGGACCTGAACAATGCTTGCTCTGACTGGCATTCGTCACACATTCAGTATTATCTCAAACAGACATTTCAGTTCTTGGAAAGTAGAAGCTGGGAATGATTCACAGAAATATTGATGAGTCTGACTTGTGGACCTCCTAGCTCTTGGAACTTTGCATAGGAACAAGGCAAGAAATATGTTTTCTGCCTGTTTTATAAGTAATCCAAGGAAGAAGTAATAGCAGTTTAATTCAGGATCCTGAACACCTGGAAATGAGGAGGACTAGGTAAGCAGGAGCACAGGAATATAGGATTCTACTGTATTAAAATGTTTTCCCACAGCAAGCAATATGATGCATGTGTTTTTTGATGTGATTCTATGACATCAAAAGGAAACTGTGTTGGAATATAGTAAGTCATATTTTTGATGCCTCACCCATTTCCTTTTCATGTTGTTTTTTATTGGCAATCTTTTCTTTCCCAGCCTGCGGAGGGAACATTTATATCAATGATTTCAACCCCAGTGGATATACATCTTCCCCCAACTACCCGAGCACTTACCCTCCTCATGCTGACTGTGTCTGGACCATAACTGCTCCCAATGGACATGCAGTAGAGCTGCAATTTGAAGATCAGTTTTACATTGAACCTTCACCAAAGTATACATCCACATTATTTTGCCTATTTTTCTTCAGAGACTCCATTCTGATTTTTCTTTCTCTGTTACTTTCTCTAATTCCTCCCAGAGAACAAATACTTCTATATTTAAAATCAAATGGGTTTAAGAAATTTTTGAGAGATCATTGAAGCTATCAGGTCACTGGTTTACATCCCTAGGATTTTGCAATGTATAACAGAAATTAGTATGACAGAAAAAGTGGAAAAATCCATGATAGAAAGGTGCTTTCTGGAAAATCTGTACCCTGTAGTCCTTTCATATTCAGGTTTTCCGTAATTTGGACTCTCGGGTGCTTTTAAAACCAATGGATTGCCACCATGACACTTTGCCTCCCTCCTCCATTGCCTGGAGGCTAGTTTGCAATGGGTCTACACATTTTGCACTCCCTGCCTGAAGCATAAAACAAGGTTATTTTCCAGCTGATGTACCTTCATTGATAGGGCTGTAAGGCAAAGGTGAGCCTGTGAAACCACGTCCAAGAAAAATAGTAATGGAGAATCCCAAAGGTGTCCTTTCTGGCTTCCAGGACACTGCACCATTCTGAAGGCAAAGCTTATAGTTAAGATATTTTGGGTCTTTGTATGCCCACCTAATTAAACCCCAGAATTGAATTTTTATTCCCTTAATCTGTCTTCTTGTTGTTCCTTAATTCAACACTTCTCAGTGAGACTTAATAGGGAATGTCTGCTGAATCTGAATCTTGCCAAAAAGTATATTTAAGATGATCACAACTACTTTGCCAGTGATGTTCATATCCTTACCCAGAATTTGCTCCTGCCAGATCTGACCTGATCATAGACTGAGTTTTAGGTCAATCTTTCTCAATGTTTCTAGCACTTCTTTTGATTCAACAATTACATAACTGCAATGGATTATGATCTTGTTGATTCTTTCCTGGTCACACTGCATGGAAACCCATCTAATTCACTACATCTTCATGGCTTTGTGCATGTGCTGGAATGATTTTGAACCACTGCTGCCATACATTGAAAAGAAAATTGTCTCCTCTTCCAGCTGCACTTCCAGTTACCTAGAGCTGCGCAGCGGTGCTGACTCCAGTGCCCCCCTCATTGCCAAGCTGTGTGGAGGTTTGATGCCAGGCTCACAGAGATCCTCAGGAGCTGTCATGTACCTGAGGTTCAGGTCTGACAGCAGTGCCACATACGTGGGATTCAACGCTAAATACTCCATTGGTAATGCTGGCATTTATCAGTTCCTATGATTTTAAAGAAGATTTTAGTCTCAAGTGTTAGACTTCTGTAATACGGCTGAAATCAGACCTGTGGGATGGGTTCCTGACAGGAACATGCCTCTTTTAGTTAGTGTTAGAGCTAAGGCATCAGAATATCAGCATGTTCTGAACATAGCAAGAGCTGGAAATTAGGGGAATATTAATAGGAAAGAGCTCATAGACCAGCAGCAGCAGAAACAACTACTGGATAACCTCTTGTCAAAGCCAGTTGTCAAAGGAGCAGTAGAAAAAAGGTCAGTGTGGATAAAGTCATGTAATGTGGTTTGATTTTCAGCGTGCAAACTTAGTGTCACTTTCATGAGCAGGGTTCTGAAGGGGAATGTGAAGATCAGCAGTAGAAGAACAAATTAGGAGCTTCTCTATGTAAATGTAAATCAATATTATATATTGATATATATAAATAATCTATATAAATAATCTAGATTCTATAATAAAGCTGCTAGATAAACAGGGGCAGCATAATGATGGACTAGAAAAGGAATGAGCTACAAGAACCATTATTTGTCATCTGGGAAAGAAATACTTTAGTTACTTGTTCTTAAGCTGCAAAAACAGGGTTAGAAAGCACTAGAAAAAAATTAAAATTCAAGAAAAATAGTCCTTGATCAGATTCAGAATTATGCTACTTTTTTGGGTTTGATAATGTTAATAATTTTCAAAGAATAACAGCCATTATGTTAGTATCACTTATACAGGAAAGTTTAGGATTGTTAATTTCTCAAAGGTGAAGTAGTGAACTATATTGTTTTATACAGAATTTTGCTCATTGCATTAGATCTGAAACACTAAAGCCAAAATAGAGTGCTGTCATATTTCTGAATGTGGGAACTGAAGAAGCTTGCATATATACGTATATTTGTTAGTATATGAAGCCATAATTTACATTTAACCATAACAGATTTACAGTATCTTAGCTGAATGCCAGTCATCCTGAAATAAAGCACTAATGACTCACAGAACTGGCAGTATGAACACATACTGCCATGGAAAGATTGGAATTAACAGACACAGAACCCACTGCAAAAAA
>VXAX01002958.1:423393-607059 GCA_013399835.1 Leptocoma aspasia | reverse complement strand
AAAAAAAGGCAATAAATTCCACCTGGGAATATTGTTTCATAGAATCATAGAATATCCTGATTTGGAAAGGAACCACAATGATAATCAAGGTCCAATTCCTGGGCCTACACATGACCACCACAAGAATCACACCATGTGCCTGTAAGCACATGTTTGCTGTATGCCTTACTACTACAAACTTATGTTTGCAGGTACTGCAGAGAGACACAATTAAAAATTTATAGCTGTTTTACACACTGTGCAGTGATTCCTCACTTAGGTATCACAAGGAGTGAATGAGAAGGGATGAAAAGAAAAAGGAGTCTGAACTATAGCTGTTGACCCAAACCAGAAGTCAACTTTTGTCTGTCATAAAAAATTGAGATCCACACTTAGCAAGTTTCATTTCTTTTTAATTTACCTGTTACATCTTTGCAAGGTTTTCTGATAAATATGGACATAGATAGAGATTAGATTGAAAACTGTGAGTTTATTCAAATTATAAGAGATATGAAAGAGAGGAAGGGATGTTTGCAATGGCATAGTGTGTGTGGGCTTGAGGGGGGGGCTGTGAAAAAACCAAAATAAAACAGCAATCAGGACTGATTGAATTAGATTGAAAACATGGAAGATTTTTAATTGGAAGGCAAGTCCTGTCTTATTTACCACAGTAAGAGAACAAGTCAGTTGTACCTTACCTTTAAGTCTTGTTTAGGAGAAAGATCATCTCTCTGAGGTACTTTAGCTAACCAAATAATATTCTTCCTTTTGCAGCTCCCTGTGGTGGGACAGTGATAGGACAAACTGGTGTCATCGAAAGCACGGGGTATCCTGACCTTCATTATCAAGACAACCTGCTGTGTGAATGGTTTCTGCAGGGTCCCAGAGGCCACTATCTGACCATCAGACTAGAAGGCCTCGATATTCAAAACTCACCCGAGTGCACAAATGACTTCGTGGAGATCCGAGAATTCAATGCTTCCGGTCTGAGAATTACTTCAGTGTTTGTCTTCTCCTCCCTAGTACTACTATGAAACCTCACCAGAGGTTCCTGAAGGCATTTCTCTTTGGGTACAAAGAGAAATCTTTGTGTCTCTTTGGCACCTTTTCAATGTGCAGTATTTGCTTTTCTCTGCCTTGCTTGATGATGCAAAGTAAGGCAAACAAAACCCTTCTATTTGCCAGCACTAACTTGATTCCACTGGCTTACTCCTGCCTGTCCAGTTAAATTGGAAAGTGACCCTTCGATATAAATATAAATAATATATTGATATAAATATCTCTTTCTCTGTGTGATTTTTGCAGGAAATTTGTTGGGCAGGTACTGTGGTAATACTCTCCCTGCTGCTGTGGACACCTCTGACAGTTTTGCTTATGTCAAGTTTGTCACTGATGGATCAGTCAATGCCCGGGGATTCAGACTGCGCTTTGATTCCAGTACTGAAGGTTGGATTTGTAGGGTTGAAATATACTCTCAGGAAGTAACTTGTACCACAGACCATAATTGCACTAATAGAGCATATATTGTAGATCACTTGTTCTTGGAGTGGTGTGTATTTGCTCATAAATTTAAACTTGGGGGAAGTATGAATAGAGCACTCTGGCAACAACTTAGCTGAGCTGAAACTTGGTGGAGTGAGCAATCTCCTGCTATAATGAAAGTTGCCATTAGTGGCACAAGGAAGCACACTCTTCCACAACTTTTTTCTTCAACAGTCAGTCAAGGGATGTCCTAACATACCCTTCCCATATTCCTCTTTATAAGCAAGATAATTTATTCTGGTATTCAATGACCCTCACAGGGAAAAGTGTTTTCACATGTTCATGTGAAATTTGATGTGTTTCAATTCATGCCCATTGCCCCTTTTCCTGAGCACAATGACTTCAAAGAGCTGCTCTAATCAGGACTGAGGACACAGACCTACTCCTGCTTTACACTTATTTCACAGTCTTCAATGTCTATGCAATGCTTTTCCTACCAAAATATGGCTACTTTTTTAGAAATTCTTTGCAATAGTCATGTTGAAAAATCTCCTGTCAACCCTTCTTAACTCCTTCCAGCTCATTTAAATGTTCAGCTGAAAGCTTTCTTCATATTTGATTCTGAAATAAAACAACAGAGGGGGAAACAAACTCCAAAAGAATGTTATTCCACTCCTAGGATCCTATTATGCAAACTTAGAAGAGAAACTCTAATACCAAAAAATTTAATGTGGGTGGATGCAGAGATCTGACTATTCTGCAGAATCTGTGAGTGGGAGGAAAGGCACTTCTACTACATGCCATTAAACACTATCTCTCTATTTTAAAAGGAAACTGAGGGTAAGCTGGTAAAATTCTATTATAAGTTTCAGGAAAAATGCACTCTGTGCATATCCAAGACCTTCAGTGTTCCTTCCTCACAGCACAGTTTGATATTCATAACAAAGATAGGAAAAGCAAAAAATAACTGTACTGAAAAGTGTTGCTTGAAATACCTAAAAGCTTTTTCTCTACCTCTGTTAATCAGAATAGGAAAAATACATCCTCCCTCATTAGACACCCTAAGACCCTGTTTGTTCTGTGTAGCTCTGCTCAATCCTCTGAAAGTCAGAAATGTCTCAGTCTTGCCACAATGAGAGACTTGTGTATCATATGGTATCAAAGCCTGTGGGTCATCCAGATTTCTGAAGCCTGGGATGAGCCCAGAGAAGGAAATATTAACAATTAGACTAAAAGGAGTTGCTATGGTCAGTTAATACTCAGCTGCTTTTATGACTGAGTGATAAAGACTGACAGGAACTTGGCTGTTTAGACAAACATGTGGACAGGGTAGGGGGATCAAATCAACCTCTCAGGATCTCTTTTTCTCACAATACTGATTTTTTTTTTTTTTTTTTTTGCTACACTTCTATAAGCAATGCTTTATTCTGAGAATTGTACCAATATTTGGATATTTCAGAATGTGGTGGGGATTTTACTGCACCCGTTGGAACATTTACTTCACCCAACTATCCCAACCTGTACCCGCACAACCGAGTGTGTGAATGGAGGATCACAGTGGAAGAAGGCCGACGTGTCACCCTAACCTTTAATGACATGAAAACTGAAGAGCACTGGAGCTGCTCATCAGATTATGTGGCTGTGAGTATTGGGTGTAGAGTCAGAAACTGCTCTTCCTAATCCCTTTATGGAGAATTAATGGACATCATAAAGCCGAAAAGTCACTTATAGTCTATATATGGTTTTAAGACTAATCATAATTTAATCTGGGGAAAGCAGATAAATGAGAGAAAGTTATCTCTGTAGAGCATCTAAACTCATCTCCTTGTTTTGGAGTATGGAAATTTTGAAATTGTGGCCCAGGCAGAGTAGAAGGCTTAAAGGAATCACGGGAGTTGTCTTTTTATCAATTATGAAAAAAAATTCTGGGGTTTTTGAAAGCTTTCAATGTCTCTTTTCTGTGCAAACAAAATCCATCAGTCAGTTCCAGGTTTTATTGACTTTGGCAGTATCTACCGCTGTTGTTACCTTTTGCTGTCAACGAAAAATAAAAAAAGGAGAAAAAGAAAAGGACTGAGATTGCAGCAAGTGGGTACTCTGAACTAAAGATAGAGAAACCCAGGAAACTTTACTTGTATATGACTCTCCACCTCGAAGTAAAGGGTAGATATTCGTTATTTTATCAGGTTTATTTTTTACTTCTGGTTATTTAGTGAAAAAGATTCAAGCCTGGCACACAGACCTGGACCTGGTCAGATGTACAAATGTCTCAAAAATATGATTCTTCTATGAAATTGCATGAATGTGAGGTAGAGTTTAGCTTCCCACTTATTCAGATAAGCAGTGCAAACACAGGAATTGACTGTAGGATGATCAGAAGTCAATCCATGCACAAGCATGGGGGGCTGAAGTAGCTATTCATCCCTTGAGGTTTGTAGATGATGTTTCCCTTGTTTTTCTTCGCAGATGCTTTAGACAAACCTTTGGGAGCTGGCTTTTTATCAGATAATGATCCCTTAAAGGAAAATTTTTCCTGCCAGCTTTTATGCCTTCAGTACTCTAGTATATTCCAAGTCTCAGTGGGAAACATCATATCTGCCTTACTTGCACTGCAGGGTAGAAAGAAGGAATTTAATTCCTAGTCTAAAGGGTATATGAAGGAAATGGAGCAAAATATCTCTGGATCATCAAAAAGTGAAATGTTTGAAATAATCATAAATGCCCACCAGCACTCAGTATGTTGGAGAAGATTTTGATAAAGCTCATGTTGGCTTTAACAAGAATACAAAGATGATGATTTGAAATGAAATTAATATGATCAGTAGCTGGCATTATTAAGTGATCGAATATATAAATATTGAGCCAAAACTCACTATTCTTCTCAATTTAAAAAAAATTCAATTTCTGTTTGAAAAAGGAGAGAGAGAGGGAGAGAATATGTTTGTATTTCACCAAAATAAGCAAGCTATTTTTGATGTTTACTTCAGGGCCTTATCCACTCAAGGCAAGGAAAGTTTGTTCAAGGTTTGGGTAGATTTGAGAGCTAACCCCTTGTGAGGGACATCAGTGAATTTTGTATTAAAGATTGTAAACACTCTTAAATGATACAGGAGATGCTCATAAGACTGTATATTGGTGTCATAAGAGTTTCTTTTGACTCCACAGGTTTACAATGGGCTTGGGCCAAACTCTCCTCAGCTGGCCAAGCTGTGTGGGGAGGTAAATCCAGGCACTGAGGTGAAATCCACTGGAAACAAAATGAAAGTCATTTTGGTGACAGATATGTCCCATGCAACCAGAGGGTTCAGTGTCTCATATACCTCTAGTGAAGATGCAGGTAGTGTATGTTTTTGACTTAAGTTATTGATCTCTGGTGAGTCATTTCATAGCTAGAGTACTGGCACATATAAAAAAAAATTACCTAAACAGATAACAAATCTCTGATACCTCTTTTCTCTTTCATCTCTGGATGGGAATAGATATTTATCTTTAATTAGCTGAAAGAACTTGAAAAAAAATGCAGAATCTCTGTGAGCAATGGACTTCATGTGCCTCTGTATGGATCAGAGTGTGCTGTCCCTACTGATTTATTTTTTTGTACTTATTCTTGACTAAGAGATGGTGTGAAGTGGCCTTATTCCATGAAAATTTCAAAAAGCATACTGCTATAGACATATTGAATAATTCAAGTGCTTCCTTATTACTCAGGGGGGTAATTAATTTATTGTAGCTTGTGAAAGAGTGCAGCTAACCTACTTTTGCAAGCTCAGCCTCCAGAGAAGAGGCAGCTGGCAGAGCCTTACTACTACAGCCTTGAGCCTTTTGAACTTATTTCCCAACTCCCACCCCAAGCATCCTACTATGGCATGAGGGTGTCTTCCATGAAAATTTTTCTCTTGAGCCTAGAATTAGGTAATGACTAGGGCTGAGCAATACTGAACTGAAGCTGTAGTCATGTTTTATCAAAATATTAAATAATGCTTGTGGTATTGATAGTGCTGCTGAAATATTTTTTGATACTGTAAATAATTGTTCTTTGCTTAATATGTGTGTTTTTAAAGATTTGCCAATAAATTTCAGGGCACCAGGCAAGAATTCTCTTGTACACAGCAGTAAATTATAAAAAAGTAAGAAGATGGAAAAGGTTTTGATCTAATCAGCACATATGGTTTCTGATGTAAGCATAACTGAATGAAGAGGAGCAAGATTTCTCCTCATACGAGAACTATTACTACTTTAAAATAAACCATATTTTGTTTCTGCAGTTTGTGGTGGAACTCTGATGGCATATGCAGGTGGGAATTTCTCTTCTCCTGGCTATGATGGCATCACAAATTACACAAGTAACCTGAACTGTGAATGGATCATTGAAAATCCCTCCCACTATAACTCATCCATTTATATATCTTTTGAGGATTTCCACTTGGAACATCACCAGAACTGCCAGTATGACTACCTAGAGCTACGAATAGGTTTGTATGTTCAGCAGGAGAATGGATAAAGCCTATCAAGATTCTGGTTGTACAACTCTGTTTGTGCCAAATCTCATTCATAGGTATTTGCAAGGAGTGGCTGTTGTAGAATCTGTACATTTGAGAGTGTTCACATCATGCCTTCCAGGTTGCATTCATGATCAGAAGTGGGATTTCAGTTCCAGAGAAATGGATGCATGGATTTGGTCACGTGTTCTTTCAGGGGAGAAAATGGAAAACAGGATAGACACCTTGGGGGGATAAATAGTTTTGCTGTTTGCAATACTCACCTGACTCTCTCTTGACAAGGGACAATATGAATTTCACTTCATCTGCCTTGAGAGATGACATTTGCAGTTATCAAAGCAATTCATTTGGTCCACTCCCCATTCTCTCCCTGGTCCTGAAATATCTCCAGGGACATCAGGAATGGAGTAAAGAATGTTTGAATTATTCATAGCCTCTGGACTGCACGCCCACTTCAGATCCATATTTGTATTCTATAAGATGACTCTCCAAAAAGAAATCCATATTTCCAGTGAGAATACATTCAAAACACAGACAAAACACAGACTAAAACATTTTAAAGGAAAAAAAAAAAAATCACAGGATTAATGCACCACTCATATCCCTGCATATTTGAGCATCTTTATCTATCCACAAGAGCAAGCGACTGGAAATGTCACATTAAAGTCGCTCAGCTAATGCCAAATGTAGTATGAAAGCTGCAGCTGTCTTCTTCATGGAAAGGCTGTATCTGTGAGTCCCAGAGAGAGCAGGTTTTAATTTATCAGGAAATGCTTTCTGAAACATGTGAAAAGGTTGAGAGCAGGAATCTGTCACATCCTTATTTGCACTCATTTGAGCAAGAGCTTTTGATTGTATAGCATTGGTTTGTCCTGTCTAGCATAGCTCTGTAGCCTAGCAGTTCTCTCCCATGTATGCACTGGAGCTGGGAAATAATTGCAATAGAGCTGGGAAATAATAGGAAAAAAAAAAAAAACTCAGAGAAAGAAACAGTAAAATATATTTGCTTTGTTACTCATCCATTCCTGCTACTCTCACTTTATCATGAACCTCAGACCTCCAGGCAATACAATCAAAGAAAAGGGAAGAAATTGTAGTCTTGCTTTGTTCTACACAGTTTTGTTATCTAAACAGCAGTGTCCATTTCAGCATTACTAATGGACCTCCAATTTCACAGCTAGCTTGATATCAAAAGCAGAATGCCCTCATTCATCAGTGTATGCTGACAAGTAACTTTTAGTGAGCACTGAGATGCAGTAGTGCAGAATATCACTAAACTCAGGCAGGTGCTGTTTAAGACTCTTGACACAGCAGATGCACGATTAGGGAAAGGTCCAATTCTACTTTAAGTTACCCAAGAGACCCCAAATGGAGCTGAGATGTGCAAAATTATTTTGTGATGCCCATATAACACACTTCATGGTATTCAAACAAAAAAAAATTTAAAAGCAGAATTGACTGTAATCCACTGACTAATATTTAAGCTAAATAGATAAAATAAATCTTTCAAATTTTTTAGGGTAAGGTATTAAGTTATTTACTTATCATGCACGTGCATGTAGGTTGTATATGGTAATACAGCTGAGCATATTGCTACAATGAAATATACTCCTAACTTTTGGCTTTTGAGGAAGTCTCTTCATTTTGTCTTTCAGACCATTCCCTTCAGTTTGAATGAAATCTTACAGCACAATATTTCTGTTTTCTTTTTCTGTTTATCAACAGTCTAGATCTCTGGCCAGCTGGCCATTCATGAAAGCAATGATTGGTGTCACTTTTCACACTGTAGAGACTGAGTAACCTGGTGACATCTGTCACATCGTCAATCACCTCATAAAATGTACAAAAAAGAAAACCTATTTCACATACTAATGCTAAAAGTAGTTATTACTACTTTTTCCTGAAACACAATTTTCATTAATGTCTTCTGCTTGTACAGCTCAATATAATTTTTAGTGTATGTTATCAAGACAGTTTGTACCATTTCTCTGTGTAATTTGCATGATAGAATTTTATTTATCCCTTTTCACCCTTGTGCTTCAAGGCATTTCAGATAGTGGCTGTGTCACTTGCATGTGACAGAAACATAAAGTTACTCAACCAACCCATGACTTGGAATAACTCTGAAAAGGCTTTGAAGAGCACCCAAAATCCCCCTCTTGCTCTACTGCCTTATTCCCAAGAATGGCCTGCCCCTTTGTGCAGAGCTAGGACTTGCTTTTGAGTGGAGACTTTTAAGACCAGCAACCTGCTATTATTAGAGAAGTGTACTTTGGAATGGCATTGCCTGGATGTCACGAGGAATGCTATTACACTTACTTTCTTTCTTCTGAGAATTTATCAGTAATAAAAAGAAACTGATGCTTTTAGCAATGTGATGGATAGGAGCTCACCAACTTGAGCAAACATTCAGTGTCACTCAAGTACAGTGGCCTGTGTTATGCATTCCTTTTAGGCTTCAAGGATTTCAGCAAATGCTGACTTTTTTGGCTTTTTTTTTTTTTTTTCCATACAGAGAACAATATGTTGAGTTCCCTGGGAAAGAGATGCCCACTATTAATACAGTGATGACAGTTCATTCATGGATGGTGCACATCCCTACACAGTAGAAAACTCAAAATCTCTGTTGACTTTAATGAGGATGTCACAAAAACAAAGGTTCAATAGGTGTCCATGTGATATGGTCCTTAGGCCATCTCTTTCTACTGTTCTGCCCTAAAAGATCTGTAGTTCTGGGGCAGAACAGTGAGGATTTTGTCTGTCTGATATGCCTGATATGACATATGAAAGTGTGCAGGACGGCAGGAAGGGGAGAAAAGGAGCCCAGGGTATTAAAAGGATCATTGATACAGCTTTGGAGAGAACTTTCTTGTTGCCAAGATTTAGATCCCAACAATGAACTGCAACACTCTGCTTATATCCATAAGAAATAATCAGTTACTAAGTATGATATGTACTCTTCTCCATTTTCTTGTCAAAACACAATGAATTGCATGTTTGCAGTATTCCTTTATGTTATTGTACCTCTTTTAGGTCTCAAAAAGTGCTGTGGTTTTTTTTTCCCTTTGCTTAGGGGATGCTGATGGAGAGCTAATAGCCAGACTTTGTGGTCAGGCTGCACCATCTGTGCCACTAGTTATAGCTGCCCCCCAGATCTGGGTACAATTTGTCAGCGATGAAAACACAGAAGATAAAGGATTCTTGGCCCATTACACGTTTGAAGGTAAATGGCTTGATAGACTGCTGCCTTGGCTGACTGAGGAACTTCTGGGGAATCTTGCCAGTCATTTGGTGATATGTAGAATAGTCATGATGGGATCAACTCTCAAAGAGATCCTCAAATATAACAGTGCTACCCACTATTTATATCTTCTAAAGCAAGCATGTGCTAGCAGTTGAACTCTCGGATTTATTTTCTGCCTCACTGTTGGCATTCCCCAAACCACATTTGAGATTTTGCAATGCTCAGAGCAGCTGGTTGCTCTTGGGAATGGGGATGTAACAGGTAATACCAGCCAAGTTTGACTTACTTCAGATAGGTCTCTGGAGTGCTAGCAGAGCTGAAATGCATTCTGCTGCTTGAACCTTTGCACTCATTTTGAAATCCACTTGAAGCCATATCAGTGCAAATTACACCACTTTACCATTTATGTGCCAGAACAACTACTCTCCTGTCACAGCTGAATTTAGCCTTGGGGCTTATCTAGACACATCAGAAACTTTTTTACTTCATTGTGTTGGTCCAAGGATGGCACCGGTTTGCTTAAAAGTGAGATAAACAAATGGACGATAAGGTGGAAGAGGCAGATGTGTCAGCTGGCAAAGGTTTTGCAGAGTTATATTAAGTATCAGAATAAATACAAAGTTTCAAGGTCATTGCATCCTTTTACTCAGTATTCAATGACTAAGATTTTAAATTTGGAATTTCCCAGATAGATTGTCCATCTTTAACTCTATCAGTACCTCTTATATATATTTTATTACTATTACAAGCTGAATAATCTTCCATTCATTTGAGTGTAGTATTCTGTTCTGAAAATGTATTGAAATGTTACTTTTTTTTTTTTTCTGCAGCCTGTGGTGGTGTACAATCAGGGGAAAGGGGAGTTATCTCAAGCCCTAACTACCCAGAGCCTTACAGCAATCTGAATCACTGCTCCTGGGTGTTGGAAGCCCCTGAAGGTGAAACCATCACTGTGAGTAACATGTCACAATTGTGTGCACAGCAGACAGTGTGAGAAGTACTTTCTGAGTTTTGAGGAACAAATTTGAGACAATTTGGAAAATCAGAAGTGTAGAATAATTAAATATCTTCCCATTGATTTTACCTAAAAGAGGGAATGAAGATAACACAACAAAACTGTTTGAAGATTGTCCTTTATGAAAAACAGAAGGATCCTAGTATCACTTGACCTCAAAACATAGCACTGACTTCTCCTTTAAACAATGATTTTCTATGTTTACAAAACTGAAATAACTAATTTTTTTGTTCATGGATATTCTCACTATCATGAGAATAAACATGAGGCTGAAGGAAAGTTCAGAAAAGTTTTCTTCTCTGCAGGAAAGTTTCAAGCCACTAGAAAGTTAGTTTTGTGTCTTACTGGAACATAATATGATTTCTGTACAAATTACATCAATGAAATGTTACTCCAATTTCCCAATAAGTGTTGAAAGTCTGCCTGAGGTGCTACTTTCTTGAGTCAAACTCCTGACAGACCAATTTAAGCACCTTTATGACCAAGCAGTACAAAACTTAATTCACTGAATTATTTGACTGATTCTTTCAAGCACAGATACAATCTGTGACATTTATGGTTCGGGTCAGAAAAATATCTGAAAAGCAGTTTTGTGGGAGCATATTGCAGATTTTCATATGTAATGTCTTTCATTAATTTCCCTATCATGTTTTCATTGCTTACAACTACAAAGGTTAGAAATGCAAACCCGTAGTCCTAATTCTTCTGCTACTTGATATTCTGACCACTGCCTATGTACTTATTTCAGGGAATACAGGGTTATTTTAGTAGAACACAAGATTTCTATTTATTCCAGAAACTAGTTCAAAGCAGAACTAATTTTAATCAGATGAAAGCAGATTTCTCTTTTGAAAGGACTGAGTAGCAGCATGCTCAGTGAAGGCAGACTAATTTTTTCCAGTATAAACTGCCAGTTTCATTTGCTGGCGAAGTTCTGAATTTAAACTATTATAGCTAAATTTGTATTTAGACTTAGACAGGTTCTTTTGGAAGTGAAGATGCACAAAAGGTACAGGAAAAAATCCTGTGTGTTTGCTAAACTTTTCTACAAAGATCCTGCTCCTGAAACTACTTTAAAAATCCCAAAACTGATGGAAACAGAGCCAGGCAGTAACTAGTGTACATCAGTATTTCAGCATCAACAAATCCTGGAGTCTACAGGATCAGCAATCTAAATGTTTGAACTGGAAATCCCACGTGTGAGCATATCTCTCCAAGGACAAATGGCACCGGTGTGGGAGGGAGAGAGGGTCAGGAGCTGCCTGTCCAGCCCAGTCTGTTTATGTGCTGTGTCCAGGCCCACGGGAATGAACCACAGAACTGTTTCTGTTTTGGTGGAAACAATCATTATTTTTAGTAACTGTTAGTATATTGATTCTAAATAATAGGAAGAAAAAAAAAATCCAAGGCTTTCTGCTTGCATAGCTAGTTATATTTCATTAACAGAAACTTTGAGTGCAGGAAAGTGGTTCAACACCTGTACGTATTCAGCAGTGTTTTGAAGCACATACTTAGTTTCAAAATATGGTTAAGACACAATGATACCAGTTTTGAACCTATGAATTCCTCTTCCACTTCTGTTTCAAGCTAAGTAGCTGCTGTTACCTATAGTGGCAAGATTCGAATCAATACTTGCAGGAAAGCATCATGAAGTGAGGGTCAGTTTCTAAGTGTACCCAGAAATCATTGTGCCATGATGGCTACAGGATCTGTCTGAAATTGCTCTAAACACTCCCCTGGAGTGACTGATTTTAGCACCTAAATGTCACCTTTGTATGTTACAGCTCACTTTTACCGCCTTCCACGTTGAAAGTCATTCAGTTTGTAAGTGGGATTCTGTTACTATCCTGAATGGTGGCTCTCCGGGGTCTCCTGTCATAGGAAAATATTGTGGAAACACCTCACCTGGGACTATTCGGTCTGGTTCCAACAAGCTGGTCATCATCTTTAATTCTGATCACTCAATTCAAGGAGGAGGCTTTTATGCAACATGGACAGCAGAATCTTTAGGTAAGTTTGCATTAAAGAACAAAAGAAAGGCATGCCATCATCTTCAGGATCCTTGAAAGAAGCCAGTATTAAAAAAATCAAGTATTAATCTAGTGCTTTCTGATCTTACACAATGAATTAAAATTTGGGTCAATTTTGTACTTTTTAAACCTCCTACTGGCAGTTTCTTGATGGCTGTAAATTGATACCATCACCATTACCCTGCCGGCAGTGGTATCTATTGTCAAGGACTCTGAGACATTTCACCTCATGAATAACAATTGCTCCACAGTTTGATTTGGTTTAAACATTTAAAACCATGAAGAAGTGAGTTTCAAAACAGAGAGGCAGACAGAACATCTCAAAAAACACATGTGACAACAGCCTAGAACTCTTGCACTGTGATTGAGATATTGGTGCACTTCTGAAGGTGGTATACATGCAAGATTGAATGGTACATTTCTCAAACTACCTTCCTTCTCTTGAAATTATCATCACTCCGTAGCTCACCATTTGTGCAGTGTATTTCAGGAAGTATTTAAAGGACTACAGGTAAGTGTAGATGTGCAGATGGTGGCAGGGCAGAAATTACTGTGCCTTCCTGCCTCAGTACAGAGCTGGCATATGCTTCCTAGTGTCACCTCCAGCTGCAAACCTTCTGGCTGATTCTGATTGTCTTTCTCTCCACTAATGGTGTAGCCGTATTCACAGAGTTAGTTGATGGAGTGTCTTCTTAAACATATTAATAGTCTGTGCTTGCATGAATATACAGTTATTTTAGCAAGTTTTTGACACTATTCCCTATTGTCTCTGAGATTTCATGTGCAATGAAGCCCACTCTTCAATGGCTTCACATCTTTCTAAACACAATTGCCATTTCTAACAGAGAAGAATGAAAAATAACATCTTCCTTTTAAAGCTATTATATATTTTTTAAATTAAGAGGAAAAAAGTAGGATGTTACAAACTTTTTCTGGTTTTTTTGCTCTTTATCCATCCTTTCACTAGACTGTATCTGAAATAATAAGGGGTTGCTAGTACTGTAAGCATAGCCCTAATAAATTATTCTTGGCATGGTATTTGCAAATATGTTTCAAATTAACTAAACTTATTCTGTGTAAAATCATGAGCTGCCACAGAGTCATGACCAGTTATTCCCCTTTATAAATGAATCTGTTAGCAATTTTTAAAGGCATGTTTTTCAGCCCATCCCATAATTTCAGTGAAATCCACAGGGCTGCCTAGGCCAGGGAAGTCACCATTTTGCCCTGGGTAAACGGATGTAGCTTGAACAGATTCACATGTGGAACTGCAATATTTGCATGTTGCAGAGTGAGAAGAAAAAAGGTTATAGCAGTAGACTGTTTTTTGCTCCCTAGAGTGCTTTTCTGAATGGCTCTCTGTCACAATGTGCATGTTGTGGGGTGTGGGGAGGAACCTGCACTCTCAGATGTATTCCTGACCCCTGCACTCTTTCAAAGCAATATTCACTTCCAATTGCCAGGAGTATATAGATGGACCTTGTAAAAGGCTATGAAGTGGCAAGAATGACCTTGCAAAGAAAATAAGTGAAGTACAAAGAGAGACCTCTAGAGTGTAACTACCTCCCTGCTGCAGGGGTGGGAGAAAGAAAATCAAAAGGGGTTAATGAAGTTTCTGTGAGTAGCAGCAGGGCTTTCCTCTCTCACTTTTGCAGCCACAGAAGCAAACAACCATTCAAAGCTGAACACCACTCGAAAATATTTGAACATTTCTCCCATCTGTTGCTATTTTTTCCAGGCTGTGGTGGAATCATTCACTCAGATAACGGTACAATCAAGTCCCCTCATTGGCCTCAAAACTTTCCCATGAACAGCAGATGCACATGGACCATCATTACACATGAAAGCAAACACTTGGAGATGAACTTCCACAGTAACTTCCAGATTCCAGATAGCAATGGAAGCTGCCAGACCAGTTATGTGAAGGTAATATAATTGTTGAGGTTAGATCAGCAGAGCAGTGCTTTAAACAGTCATTATTTCAGACCCCTGTTTTGCATTTGTTATGGTTTGGACTGTCAAGGCTCAACATTTGGGAAATGTAAACTAAAGTCCTTGTATCATACAGTCCATTTTCTCTGTGCTTTGTCAACTGGCCTGTATAAAATTTTAATTTTCATCAGTTCTTGAGGTTTCACCTCCAGGAGGGTCCTATCAGCATACATGCAGCCCCAAAAATGAAAAATATTAAAAAGGCATATGTTATTTAAGAACCAGAATATAATGAGAAAATAAAGCATAAAGATAAATTCTTTTAAATTACTCCAGTGAGGAAAAAACTTGTGAATTTTACACTATAATTCTACTTCTTTATAAGTATTTAGATTGTCCAGGTTGCACTTCTTTCTTTAGTTTCCAGAAACAGACGGAAATCTGATCTTTCATATGTTGTCAAGAACCATTGTTTTCAAAGCAATAGAATAGAGTGGACAAGTCTTGAATTTTTCAGTGTCATTTTTTTCTCAGGCATTTGGCATATGTTCAGTGGTTTTGTGCTCATTTTCTCCACAGCAATACAACTCCCACTTGAAATAAAGGGCAAACATAATTTTACAACATGTAGGAAGACTTAAGCAGCTGTACATCTGATCTATACCAACCAACTTACAGTTGCACTCATTTTTTAAGGCTGTGAAAAAAAAACCCAGAGGTATTAGATTTGTCTTTTCATAACCTGTTCCAGCAATTAATTGATGCAATGTTACAATAAATTTCACTAATATGAAAGTCTTAGTGCCACTCAGCAAGAGTGTTTAAATTCCTAAACTGCCCTGAACTACATAAGCAAAACTATGTCAATTGGAGATTTTCTCCATAGAGAAAGATCTGAAATTTTTGATTTCCACTGCCTTTTCCGAATGTCTAATTTGAAATGTATGAAGGTGTCTGAAAAGCTGTAGAACGATGTAAGCTTCTTCCATTTATTCCAAGCTGAGCAGCCAAAAGAGAGTGAGCAATCCAAAATCAATAGTGACTTTGCAAAACCTTGGCTGAGCTATGGACGGTATAAATCAATCCTTTGAGCATCCATTGCCTCGAACACCTGGTCACATGAATGACGTGATTCATGTGCTTACACTTACACACTAACCCTTGGCTAACCCTCTCCTTTCTAGGATGGTTGCTTGGAGAAATTACAGTTTCATGTGGTTGTACTAGTTTCACTCAATTTCCTTCAAACACATTATTT
Organism: Leptocoma aspasia; assembly: GCA_013399835.1. NCBI lineage: Eukaryota > Metazoa > Chordata > Aves > Passeriformes > Nectariniidae > Leptocoma > Leptocoma aspasia. Next base: position 591,620 of record VXAX01002958.1, on the reverse strand, counting down.
CAAAAGCAGATATGATATATCTTTGGTATAAACTACAGTACAAAACGGTTCAAACGCATCAACAAAAATAATTTTATTATTAGAGTAAATAATTCATTATTTAAACAGACATTTTAAATCCTGTCAATAAACACNAATGCAAAAAAAAAAAAAATACTAGCAACATTAGATATTATCTGATGCCTATGTATTCCCCTAGCATGTCAGCTTTTATTTTTATTTACTGAATAACATAAGGATTGCATGTAATAATTCCTTGTATGCACAGATATGCATATTCATAGGTTGTATGGAGTTAAGTAAGCAGAGACAAAATGGAAGTAGGTAATGATATGCATAAAATGTTTTTCTCTTGTCCCCTGGACCTGATCTATGCTTCCTCTGTTACCAGCAAGGGTTCAAACAAATGACCTCCAGATGCCCTTCAGAGGTCTCTGGCAACCTAAGTTACTCACTGTGACTCACTCCTTGGAGGAACCTTTTTGTCTCCACTGACTGTAGTAATTAGCTCCAATTTAGAACTCTTAGATTCATTGTGAGATGAATTCTATCCTAAGTCTATGGAAAGAAAAATTGCATGTGTAATTCATGTTGGGTTCCCACAAACTACTTAGACTTTGAAACCACTAAACCATTTCCAATCTGGCCTTGCCAGGTGTGGAGAGGAAATAATGAAGAAGCAGCAGCTTTGTTAGCTACAGGATGTGGAAGTTCAGCTCCTGATCCTGTTGTTGCTCCAAACAATGTGATAACTACAGTATTTCAGTCTCAGGATGCTCCTGCTCCAGGTTTCTCTGCATCTTTCACAAGCAGTAAGTAATATTAAAGCCAGCTGGCTGTTTAATTGGTCCATCTGGGATTAGTTTGACCTGTGTGTAGCAATTCAGACCCCAGTCCAACAAGGCATTGAAGCCTCTGCCCAGATATGTAAATGCAATGAACTCTAGTGTTGAACTTGCCCAAACTCTAATTTTGTAGTTGTTCTCAGCTACCTTTGCCTTTTCAGTGTGCTGAAAAGAACGAATAGGCTTTAAATTTTAAAAATTCATAGTCAAACTGCATGGAAACTAAAGCTTTAATTTTCTTAAAAAGACATTACTTTAACCATGGTATGTGCTTTGTGATGGTCAAACTCACCAGAAGTAGCAAAGGTACTGCTCCGCTGCTGTTGGTTGCTTGGGTTTTTTTGTAGGATGCTGCCAAAGGAAACCACTTGCCCTTCATGGGATTCAGAAGAAAGCAGCAAGACACTAAGTGCTTTGAGGAAAACACCATTGAAGCATACAGAATCCTGAATTGAAACCACTTTTGTTTTTATAATGTTTGCACTAACATTGTCGGTAACATATAACAATCTCTTAGTGGAGACAGTCACAGGCTTCATATGCCTGTTCCTAATCTTCTACCAGCATTTCACTGTGCACTGCATTCTTTTAAGCTTTTGTCTTAAAAAAGAGAAACAAAGGCCATGCAAGTCATTAGGATCCAAAGGAGCTCCAAGAAACAAAACTGTTCTGTGTGCTTGAAAACTTCTAGGTGGTAAACCTTTCCTGCCTCTGCATATAGCAAAGCAATCCAGAGGTGGCCTTATGGCAGACTGCATTCTCCTGGATCTCAGGCATGAAACAAGAATAGCACCACTTACACTAATGTGGGCATTTTCAAATAAGGCTGAACTGCTCCTGTGCCCCAGCAACTTCCCCTCCAATTCAGGCACATTTGTATGTACTAAGGGATTTTGAAATGTGCAGGCTCCACAAGAACAGCAGTGCTGTGTCCTTCTGGTCAGGGGCTGTGGGCCTGTTGCAGTCATCTGACCCAAGAGTGTGACAGTCTGGGTGGGAAGGCCCTACACTTCCCAAAAATGCTGCTCTGGGTCTGTGTAAGATCTGCTTTTGCCATCATGGTATATGATACTCTCCCTGTTTTTTTGACCAGGAGAAATGAGTTCCTTGTGTACATTATTGGGTTTCTTACTGTAAACCCAGAATGGTATTATCACTTGGATTATAACTGTGCTTTATTTATTTTTTTGCAGGATGTGGAGTAAATTTGACCAGCCCTGAAGGTCGTATTGTCTCTCCAAACTACCCTAGTCAGTATGATAACAATCTGAACTGCAATTATATTATAGATCGGGGACCACAGTCACTGGTGATCCTAGAATTTGAGGCTTTTGACTTGGAAGGTAACTGGTTCTTCATAATTTCAGTATGCATTGTGAAGTGTAATTTCATACTTGAAAACATACAAGTCTTCTATCATTGAAAATCACTGATGGTGTAAGTTGCTGGCCCACTCTGAAAATCTTATACAGACAAACATTTATAGTTTTCAGGGTTAGGTTTTGAGTCACTGAAGTCTTCCAGAAGAATGAAGACAGATTTCAACTGTTGAATATTTTGCAGCAATGATTTGGGTATTTACCAATTTCTTGGAATATAAAAGTGATTGTGGCTAATATGGGTCTTTCTTCCTNTATAAATCAATCCTTTGAGCATCCATTGCCTCGAACACCTGGTCACATGAATGACGTGATTCATGTGCTTACACTTACACACTAACCCTTGGCTAACCCTCTCCTTTCTAGGATGGTTGCTTGGAGAAATTACAGTTTCATGTGGTTGTACTAGTTTCACTCAATTTCCTTCAAACACATTATTTCAAAAGCAGATATGATATATCTTTGGTATAAACTACAGTACAAAACGGTTCAAACGCATCAACAAAAATAATTTTATTATTAGAGTAAATAATTCATTATTTAAACAGACATTTTAAATCCTGTCAATAAACACCCTGATTCAGGAAAATATTTAAATGTTTAGAAATATCAATCATTTATACCTATGTTTCATTTTATATGTGTCTTGGAATTCAGCACTTAAACTGTGAGCCTCGAGCACATATTTAAGTAATTACTGGAAGAGGATTTTCACTTCAATACCTACCTAAACCTACATGTGCTTTTTAGGATGCATAGTTTGATTGAGCTTCAATTGTCTATTGGTACAGTTGAAGAAATACTTTAAAACATCATGGTTTTTTTCTTTATTATATATATACATACATATATATATAAATTTATTATTTTAGTAACTCTTTACTTGATTTGATACTTGCCATTGAAAAAGTGAATGCAAAAAAAAAAAAAATACTAGCAACATTAGATATTATCTGATGCCTATGTATTCCCCTAGCATGTCAGCTTTTATTTTTATTTACTGAATAACATAAGGATTGCATGTAATAATTCCTTGTATGCACAGATATGCATATTCATAGGTTGTATGGAGTTAAGTAAGCAGAGACAAAATGGAAGTAGGTAATGATATGCATAAAATGTTTTTCTCTTGTCCCCTGGACCTGATCTATGCTTCCTCTGTTACCAGCAAGGGTTCAAACAAATGACCTCCAGATGCCCTTCAGAGGTCTCTGGCAACCTAAGTTACTCACTGTGACTCACTCCTTGGAGGAACCTTTTTGTCTCCACTGACTGTAGTAATTAGCTCCAATTTAGAACTCTTAGATTCATTGTGAGATGAATTCTATCCTAAGTCTATGGAAAGAAAAATTGCATGTGTAATTCATGTTGGGTTCCCACAAACTACTTAGACTTTGAAACCACTAAACCATTTCCAATCTGGCCTTGCCAGGTGTGGAGAGGAAATAATGAAGAAGCAGCAGCTTTGTTAGCTACAGGATGTGGAAGTTCAGCTCCTGATCCTGTTGTTGCTCCAAACAATGTGATAACTACAGTATTTCAGTCTCAGGATGCTCCTGCTCCAGGTTTCTCTGCATCTTTCACAAGCAGTAAGTAATATTAAAGCCAGCTGGCTGTTTAATTGGTCCATCTGGGATTAGTTTGACCTGTGTGTAGCAATTCAGACCCCAGTCCAACAAGGCATTGAAGCCTCTGCCCAGATATGTAAATGCAATGAACTCTAGTGTTGAACTTGCCCAAACTCTAATTTTGTAGTTGTTCTCAGCTACCTTTGCCTTTTCAGTGTGCTGAAAAGAACGAATAGGCTTTAAATTTTAAAAATTCATAGTCAAACTGCATGGAAACTAAAGCTTTAATTTTCTTAAAAAGACATTACTTTAACCATGGTATGTGCTTTGTGATGGTCAAACTCACCAGAAGTAGCAAAGGTACTGCTCCGCTGCTGTTGGTTGCTTGGGTTTTTTTGTAGGATGCTGCCAAAGGAAACCACTTGCCCTTCATGGGATTCAGAAGAAAGCAGCAAGACACTAAGTGCTTTGAGGAAAACACCATTGAAGCATACAGAATCCTGAATTGAAACCACTTTTGTTTTTATAATGTTTGCACTAACATTGTCGGTAACATATAACAATCTCTTAGTGGAGACAGTCACAGGCTTCATATGCCTGTTCCTAATCTTCTACCAGCATTTCACTGTGCACTGCATTCTTTTAAGCTTTTGTCTTAAAAAAGAGAAACAAAGGCCATGCAAGTCATTAGGATCCAAAGGAGCTCCAAGAAACAAAACTGTTCTGTGTGCTTGAAAACTTCTAGGTGGTAAACCTTTCCTGCCTCTGCATATAGCAAAGCAATCCAGAGGTGGCCTTATGGCAGACTGCATTCTCCTGGATCTCAGGCATGAAACAAGAATAGCACCACTTACACTAATGTGGGCATTTTCAAATAAGGCTGAACTGCTCCTGTGCCCCAGCAACTTCCCCTCCAATTCAGGCACATTTGTATGTACTAAGGGATTTTGAAATGTGCAGGCTCCACAAGAACAGCAGTGCTGTGTCCTTCTGGTCAGGGGCTGTGGGCCTGTTGCAGTCATCTGACCCAAGAGTGTGACAGTCTGGGTGGGAAGGCCCTACACTTCCCAAAAATGCTGCTCTGGGTCTGTGTAAGATCTGCTTTTGCCATCATGGTATATGATACTCTCCCTGTTTTTTTGACCAGGAGAAATGAGTTCCTTGTGTACATTATTGGGTTTCTTACTGTAAACCCAGAATGGTATTATCACTTGGATTATAACTGTGCTTTATTTATTTTTTTGCAGGATGTGGAGTAAATTTGACCAGCCCTGAAGGTCGTATTGTCTCTCCAAACTACCCTAGTCAGTATGATAACAATCTGAACTGCAATTATATTATAGATCGGGGACCACAGTCACTGGTGATCCTAGAATTTGAGGCTTTTGACTTGGAAGGTAACTGGTTCTTCATAATTTCAGTATGTATTATGAAGTGTAATTTCATACTTGAAAACATACAAGTCTTCTATCATTGAAAATCACTGATGGTGTAAGTTGCTGGCCCACTCTGAAAATCTTATACAGACAAACATTTATAGTTTTCAGGGTTAGGTTTTGAGTCACTGAAGTCTTCCAGAAGAATGAAGACAGATTTCAACTGTTGAATATTTTGCAGCAATGATTTGGGTATTTACCAATTTCTTGGAATATAAAAGTGATTGTGGCTAATATGGGTCTTTCTTCCTGCCTTTTGGTTGTTTGTTTGTTTCTTTTTTGCCATTGCATCTTACAATCTTTTTGATCTTAGGCCAGCTGTTTTGCTTTTCAGTGCATCTGTTCCTTAACTGATAAAATAGATATAAATATACTCAGATGTTTTAGAAGAATGTAAGAACACAGAATATGAACTTAGGTGAAAGACTACAGCAATGGGAAATGCATAAAAGTGATTACCCTGTATATACCAGTAACAAAAGTCCCTCTTGTAATTATTAAATTTGGCAGCATTTAGCCAAGAAATAACAAGTATAGTATCCTGATCACATTAGTGTGAAAGGTAAAGCTTTCTCAACCTTGATAAGATCATATTTTTATGTGTGGACATGCCATGATAACAGAGAGGAAATCAGTATGTCCAAACTACTTGAGTGGCATCACATATTTTTGAGGCCATCTTAATCTGGTTCCCTTGAAGTCACCGATCAAAGAGATATTGAGTAATTTGGTACTAATTTGGGTTGCATGTTTGAATTTTTCTTCACCCAGCAATAAGCGAGAAAACAGTTTTCTTTTCTTTTTAAGTTTCCAGACTGTTTTGAATTCAAAAGTATTCTCGTTCAGACTTAATTTAGGTCTGGGATAAAAATTTGTTTTGACTATTATTTTATCTAAAATACTTTTTCATCCCCTAATACAAACCACTGCTTTAAGAATGTTTTAAAATAAAATTTTGAAACACAGAAATTGTCATTTCTTCACATAGGAGACACTGTTATTCAGCAAAAACAGTAAACATTAGGCTGCATCATGGTGCCAATTTTGACAACTCTTTGAGTACATTTACTAATCTGCATTCTGTCTGTGCATTCAGTTAATTTATAAATGGATCTAAGCTTTATTATCAAGAGGGTTAAAGCAGAGAAGTAAGGGACATAATAATAAACATAGATCTAAATAAATACTAAAAATATTCTGTTTCTTGCAGGGCAATTTGTTCCTTTATTTTTATGGGCTTCCTTAGGCTACACCTACTAAAAGTCCTTAGTCACAGGAAAGAAATGTGGATATGAGCTAATGGACATCTGGGTAGCAAAGAGGAAGTATGACACCCTCCAGTAGTTGGTTACTAATATTTTTCACAAAATCTTAAAATACAACCCTGCAGTAAAGAAAAATTGCCTGGATTTAAATTGTAAAGAAGATTGAAATCACCGTCTTGAAAACTATCATTGCAGAAATGAAAACTTATTCAGCAGTCACATTGAATATATTTAGCACATATCTAACATTAAGGGTTTCTAGTGTGAACTCCATCAGTTCTTTTGCAAAGGCAGGACAATGTTTGGCAGCATCTGTTAAAAACATTTCTAGCTATTCTATATGCAAGGAAGCATTGCACTTGCTTAGATTGTTGCTGAGAGTGGCCTTTAAAATGTAACCATTCTATTACAGATGTTCTAGATTCGGTTTTAAAGTTTACTGCATGTCTAATTAACATAATTTATTAACTATTTGACCTCTCAAAATAAATCTAATTTTTTTCTATAGTAATTAGGTAAAAAAATGAAACATTTAAATAATGCCTGTAAAGCATGCATATCTCATTGACTTGAACAGGTTGAGATACCTTCTCCAGAGAATTAGAAGGTAAAAGTTAATAGTCTTTAGTGCAGTGACACATTGGTACAAAATGGAATGACTTAATGGGTTAGTCACAGATCCTTGCCCTATAGTAGTTATGTTTTCAGTTATGATGGGATGCCTCTCCTGATTGTAAGGAATGACTGAAGTTGGCAACCCACAGCAGTGATGTGGTGTCAGTATCTGGAACCAAATGAACATGACATGCATGTACTTAGTATTAAATATGTATTAAGCTCTAAATATAGCAGCAAACAGAGCAAGAGAGAACTCAGGGAAACTGCATTTGTTGATTTTGTGATCAAAATTTGATCTAAACAGTCTGCTTCTTGGTAGTTAGAACAATTTTTATCCCACTTTGAGCCCCTGAAAATATACATCTAATTTAGATATTCACCTAGGTTTATCTCCTAGTGGTGGAGGAGGGCTTTAAACTCAGAAAGAAATGTGTTGTGCAAGTGGAGTGAATTACTTTCTGGAAGCCTCTCTCACTCTCTTTACCTATTGACTATTGCAGGAAGCCATAAACAATAGCTTACACAAGATACTTGAGATCTGAGCAGGAACACATAGGCAAGATTAACCCCATGAACAGAGTCTGGCTTAGCTTCTGTGATTTCCTTGCAGTGTTCAGGATATTTATTCCTGTGCCAAATTGAATATGGTCATAGAACCTCTCTTTTGATTTGCCAGTTTCAGGAAGTTGCATAAGCTGCCACTTGCTTCTTGTACTACCACTTGCATTGTTGTGTTTGGTTATTTTATAAAGAACCAAACAAATAGGGGTGAGTTTGTTATCCCAGCCCAACTTCTGCAGTGATAAATGTCTTCTATATGCCCTCCCACCTTGGATCAAAAGTCTACAAAAATCACACGTTAGAATTTGTGAAAACCCCTTATTTGTCTTTCTTGTTGGACCTACTATCTAAGAAATAATTAATCACCTTCAATTTCTTGTTCATTAGATTTATTCATATGAACATCCTGACAAATTCTCGTCTAGGACAGCTGCAGTATTATTAAGTGGCTGTAATACTCTTCAAGTGTGAGTATAACACACAATAAAGTCAGAGTCCAAAATAATGAGAAAATAGGGAAAATGGATGTGGGCTTCCTGCAATATCTGCTTTTAGAATTCTGTAGTATTTATACTCTGTCCATACAAGACAACTGCTTTGTGTTTGTACCACGTTGATCTAAAATGTTTTAATGACTTGTTTATTTCTCTTTTAAAAAAGCACATGTCTGCAATTTTGCAATCTGGGATAGGGTCACAGCTTTGTTTTGGTGTCTGCTCTATCTGCTTTCTCAACTGTTACTAGGCAATTCAGAAAATAGACAAGTTTAGCAATAGAGTATTTTGAAATAGAATATATATGAGAAAGAATTTTAATTCCTTGCTTTCAAAACAATATCTTGTGCTACAGAGCTGGTTGATACATTGCACAGTGGTATGTTTCTAGGTAATACTTCTACTTCAGTAATTCCTAATTGTATTGCCATTTATATCAGAAGCTGCTATTGTGGAAAAAAAAAGCCTAATTATTTTAAGTTTTACAGCCTTTAAACAAAAAGACAGGTTCTGCCTCAATAATAAATGAAACAGAATCTATGGCTAAAGACAGAGAGATAGAAAGAGGACATTGCTATTAGTGATCAGATAGTCAGGGGCCCAGGTTTGGTCAAGGTTTTTGTGCAGGCATCATATCAAACAAATGATTTTATGAACAATAATGAGACTGGACAGAAATTTCTGCAAAGTGGAAAGGAGACAACCCAAAGGCATATTTCAAAATATAATGTAAGGACAACTGAAGCTCTTATCACGTGAACTTTGGAGACAAGGGTCAATATATCAATGCTGAATGGTGCCAAAAGGTGATAATAGAACACAGATAGATAACAAAAGGCCTTGAAAGCAAATGCATGCAGCAATTCAAAGAAGCAGGGATATGTTCATAATGTCAGGCAAAATAAATTACCTCTCCAGGAGTATTTGGAAGAAATATTGTCAAGGCTAGAGGAATGAATGGTATGGTGGAGGGATAGGAAAGAGTTTATCTTAAAGATAGTAACTGGAAAGTTATGGGGTCACCAACACAGAGAGAGCAGTTACATTTGTCCTTGCAAATGAGATTATACAGAGCTAATGTGGAGATAAGGAGAAAGACAGAAGAAATCTCATTGAATCCTCATGGATGAATCAGAACAGAGGATACAGTAATACCAGAAGGATGAGCAAAAGCTCTTAGTAGACAACATTTTATGAAGTAAAACAGTGCTGGCCATGTGAAAAGTGCCTGTCAGCTCAAAGAGGATGTTGGTCTGACATCTGGCTAAGAACAGATCTCTGGAGACTCATGAAAGCTATTTCATTGTCGTGTAAGGGACAGAAATTGGTCTAGAAAATATCTAAGATTATATGATTAGAGGAAATAAACCACAGAGAAGAATTGTGGATGATGTGCTGAGTACATGTAGAGACTGAAAGTATGACATGAGGAGAATCTAAATCTGGGGAATATTTACAGAATAATGCATTTAGATAGGTGCGAAATTAAGACAAGTGTAAACAAGAGAATGAGTTACAGGATAGAGATCAAACAATGACTAGTCTTGCCAGGATTTATGTGTTGTAAATCATATTGGCCCAAACAATAAGGATTCAAAACTAGAAATTAAGACTTTTGCTCACAATCCTTCGTCAACCATCTTAGTTTTCCAATGCAGCATTGCAAATCAACTTGTGATAAGTATTAGGGACCTTGACTTTGCTGAGAAATTAGTTTCCCTTCATGCCTTTCTCTGATCTTTTCAGAAAATTACCTAGGTTGCTTTCTCAGATCTTTCCCGTCTTGAAAATACTAATCTCGATTTATTTTTTTTAATTTGAATTTTAAGATTTATTATTTTTTAGATTTTATCGCATTATCAAATATTTCAAAACAGGATAGGAAATTAAGAATCTTTTTAATCAATTATTTTATTAACAGTGTAATCAGCTATCTGATGTGGCTGGTTGTTATCAGCTCAGTTACTCTTACTAGAGTCAGACAAGCACCATGCCATATCTCTGTATTGACATAATTGCAAAGCATGTTAGCGTACATTGTCTTCATTGAGGCAGAAGGAATTTTAAAAATTAAACCTCCAGAGAAGATCTAAAATACATCTGACTGCTGAGCTCATTCTGTTGTTCTCATGGAACAGAACTATTACTCCACTCCTACTTGTCATCCTATTCAATACAAGTTATCTTGTTTCCTGCAACAATTGGAAGCAGCTTTTTTTGACTGGACAATCTGCAGGAATCAATCTGCTACAACAGTTGGCTCAGTGTCTTTCCTGTTAAATTTAGGTAATTCCCCATTAATCCTCTGCAGTTTAAGTAATTGTCCCATTATTGCTTACAGGTCACTGAACATGATAACTTAATAAACATGTGACAGCCCAGCTTCCATTAAGCTTATAAATGATGAAAAAGACAAAGAAAACATCAAGTTATTCTCTAAGTATAACAACTAATGAAACTCATTTTTCAGTAGGTCTGTGCTGTGTTTTTTCACTGACAGCATTAATTCAGCTTTCTTGCAAAACCCACATGGCTCTCTTCTTGCTCCCAACATATATCCCTTGGTGGTGCCAGTCTGGGTACCAGCAACTTCTCCCCCTGCTTATGGCTCCCAGCTGGGCTGGGCAGGTGACACGGCTCTGAGCTCCCAGGGTGCTGGTGGCTGGTGCTTGGCAGGTCTCTCACACCCCCTGAAAGTGTAGCTTATTCTTCTTTGGGAACATTCCTCTGGCACTCTTACTCAGCTACTGACTTTTTCACCTCAACATAAGAAAGACATAAGAAAGGCTGTTAGAGAGCTTCCAAAGGAGAGCTATGAAAATAGTCAAGGACATGGAGGGGAAGCCACATGAGGAGCGGCTGAGGTCACTTGGTCTGTTCAGCCTGGGGGAGACTGAGGGGAAGCCTCACTGCAGTTACAACTTCCTTGTGAGGGAAAAGGGAGAGGCAGACACTGATGTCTTCTCTGTAGTGACCAGTGACAGGAAACAAGGGAAGTTGTGTCAGGCGAGGTTTAGGTTGGATATTAGACAAAGGTTCTTCCCCCAGAGGGTGGCTGGGCACTGGAACAGGCTGCCCAGGGAAGTGGTCACAGCACCAAGCCTGACAGAGTTCCAGAAGTGTTTGGACAGTGCTCTCAGGCACATGATGTGACTCTTGGAGATGGTGCTGTGCAGGGCCAGGAGCTGGATTTGATGATCCTTGTGAGACCCTTCCAACTCAGCATATTCTGTCACTCTGTGAAATTGATATGACCTTCATATTTTTGAGATCTTTCACCTCGGTCAAATTTGTTTCCAAACAGTGAGGTGGCTAGAAAGTCCTGAAGGTAGGGCAGAGAAAATGGCTCATTCATCCAGAAACCTGATTGCAAATGAGAAAGTTAAAACAGTGGGGAAAAAATAATAGAATCCTGAACTCCCCATTTATGTGTTCCTTTTTTTCCCACTCAGCCTAATATCCACACTGATTTCCCCCCCGAAACAGATTGCTTTAGAAAATCACTGCAAGATCAAATTTCCTTTTGACTTTTCCTTGAGCCAAGCTGAAGAGCCTGAGTTTAGGTACTCCAAAGTTTGAGGAAAATCAGGAAGAAAAAAGTCAGCTCTGAAACTTGCTAGTGTATGGACTACTTTTTGACTTTTCAAAAATCTCACTCTTAGTGGTTTAAAATTCCCTGCACTGAGTGGTCAATTCTGCATTAGGAGAAAGAAATTCCAGGTAGAGCTAGTTGCCTGTGACAAAAAGTGCATTGCTTTTATCTGCAGAGGACATCCCTGTCTTCTTATCTCTTCATAGATGGTGTTCACTCAACTGTGAACTCCCACAAATTCGAGGGGCCTGGATTATTTTTCCAGATCATAGGATGTGTTGAATGAGACAAATCTGATGTCTTACATACAAGGTCTCTTTGCCTTTTTCTGCCACAGTTTTACTGCATGTTAAAAATTGCCATTTGCTTCCTCAGCAAGCAAACGAAATCCTGAGATACCTGGAATGGAAAGTAATATAAAATTTAATTCTTCTCCTGGATTAGGTCTACATAGTTGTTGCTCAGTAAATCACATGTAAAATATACTGCTAACACTTCTGCACTCTATGTCCATGCAGCCCCAGCACTCCTGAGCAGAATTTGTCTTTATGATGGAGTGAGCATCTTCAGTGGGAATAGTGCAGCCGCACATCCTCTCATCACTCTCTGTGGCAGTGAGCTCCCTGCCCCAGTCAGCGTCTTTGGACCAATGCTGCTCAACTTTTACACTGACTCCCACATTGTGGGCTTTGGATTCCAGGCCAGATACAGAGCAGTTGGTGAGTATACACTGTTCTGTATTTTAGATGGTAGAAATATTCTGGGTAACGGTTCTGTGTAGGAAAGCTGTAGCTCATTTTGGGAATACCTTAGATGGGTGTAGATGGTACATCTTCCCACTGCATTTGCTCAAAACAGTTCTCAGGACCAGGACATGAAATTATTTGGTGTGTATTAACACACTGAATGATGTGTTACCTCACAATTCTCATTTCTAGACTTTCCATGGGACCAAGTCAGGAACTGAAACATTTTCCCTTTTCTGTAGAAAAGAAATGCAACCATTTTTTGGCAGGTTTTGGTTGGTTGGCTGATTGGTTGTTGTTTGCATTGTCTAAAGAGAAACATCACAAGTTTATTTAATTGAGTTAATTTAAAAGATTTTATCACTTACAGGAGAATGGTTTAATTCTCAGTTATACTAAAATTACGTGATACAATATGGGAAACAGAACAGCTAAATGGACACAACTATATGCCTCCATTTGGTGACCCTCTGGCAGTGCCAGGAATTAATGTAAATAAAATTTGGGATATAAATTTATTTTTATCTTTTAATAACTATTTTTACCAAAGCTCTTTTGTCATTCACAAAAGATCTCTTATGTTTTAAAGAGGAAATGGGAATTCAAAAAGAAATTTCCAGCGGAGTTTAGAATTTACATCTACACAAATATAAATATCCAAAAAAATTGATTTTATTTGCAAAACCAATTTTAATATTTGCTAGGTTTAACTGGTAGAGACCATTTTATGTTTGAAAGCATAATTTTCTAACTGCAAAGAAGAGTGTGAGTTTAACTTTGGTATTTCCCTTAATGCATTCCTCATGTTCAGAGCTACAGCAAAAAAGCATGAAGCTAAATTCTTTTTGTGAAATGAATGGTGTGATACAGATAAGACAGAGGGACTGGCACTGAGGAATGACAATGTGCAGCTACTCATGGAAAAGACCTTCATAACTCACTCAAGTCAGTTGCTGCTATCTGACTTGTGACTTCTGACATTTGAGAAGGATAACTGGAGCTTTATTAGCTTGTTGTTGTATACAAAGCAGATTCTGCCAATTAACATTCCTCTTCCCTGTAGTTGCATTGTTTGCTGCAAAAAAATGAAAAAGGCTCCCTGCTCCTAGTGTAGAATAACGCTGATTCTTTATCTTCCCAACTCCTATCCTTTATCTGCCAGTTCTCCAGGCTGCCAGCCTGAGTCGTCAGGGGCTCTGCCTCCAGCAGCACCCTGTATGGGACTGTCTTTGTAAGGTGGTGGCCTGGGCAATGGCATCTTTAAAATATGAAAAACTCTGTGTGGCTCTGAGCTTATCAACAGGATGCAGAGAGACTCAGAGAAACTTTTTTTTTTCCTTTTCCCCTAAGTTTAAGATTATAAAATGAAGGCTGAAGCTAACAATGCAGATTAGAGTTTTTGTTCCCTGAAGTGCTGAAGCTGGGAACAAACATTGGCCACATCCTAGCCTCATTTGCATCCATGGTGAGAAACCCTGAGAAGCCAAGCAGTGCCTTGAGTTTAGAGTTGCAGAGTTTAACTTGCTTTTCAGCCAGAAAGCAAATATTCAGTCCTCCAGCTCAGCCACCCCACAGTGCTGGTGAGTCCCAGCCCAGGGTGAAGTGGGGAACAGGATTAGTGATACCTGGAGACTCCTCTATGCATTTCTGTGCAGAACAAACACTACAGCAATGCCTCTGCCCTGACAGGGTGTTAATAGATGATGAGGCTCTGCATGTATATATTCCAGAAATGTCAGAAATAGGGCTATGAGTGCAGTTGTGGCTAATTAGAGGTTTCCATGGGGCCAGGATCTGGATGAAGTAATGTCTTTGCCTGCATATCAGCCAGGTTTGTCTTGGCAAGCTAGAATGGGTGCAGAGCTATTCTCACTCATGCTGCTGCATGAGGCACCCATACCACCCTGCTGCTCCCTGGACCTACTGCTGGACACTCAAAATCAGTCTCAGTCTTTTCCTGCGCAGTGCCAGTGCCATTTGGTGTGGATTAGTAACAACCTGTTATTGCAAGGCTGATTAGTCTTCCACTGCAGAGCACAGCCTGACAGACATCTCACATTTAACAGTTCTAGGCATGACAATGAAGACTGCTCCAAATTATCAAAGGTCTTTCTTTCCTTGCAGGTAAACTCCTGAAAGAAATTTGAGAATTAGGACCAAACTTGTATTCAGACACTAATCACTCTTCTTTCTGTTTCCTCTACAGCTTGTGGTGGCATTTTCAATGGCTCTAATGGTGTTATCAGCAGTCCAGCCCATTCACATCTTGATTATCACAACAACATGAACTGCTCATACTACGTCACAGTTGGAAATGGCAAAGTAGTGGCCCTGAAGTATGTAATCCAAGTTCATTTTGTCATTAAGGGAACAGGGAGGTCTCTGATTCCAGTTAAAGCAGCAACTATTGACAATATTTTCTGAGACTCTCCTTTTTCAATGTCAAAGCTAAACTAAAATAAGAAATGGTTACTGATGTCACTTTTATCAGCCTCAGGCTCCCTTCCATCTTTCTTTTTAACTCATTAGGTAAAAAAATTACAATTTTAAGTTCCTGCTTTGGTTACTGACAAGACTAAGAAATTGTAGAAATGCAGCTCATGCTTTTTAGTTAAATTGTGTCAGCCTTTGAGAAGTTTATGCAAGAAAAATAATAATTCTTTTAGAAGGGTAGTAATCACTTTATAGCCAAAGTAATAATACCCATCCAAAAATAGTGTATTTCTGAGTGCATGCTGTCTTGCCTAAGAGAGGGAGATTATTGCCACAAAATCTTGCCACTGAGAAATTAAAAACTGATCCATTCTTCAATCACACGATTGCGAATCAGGAGACATTTCCCAGCTAAGAGGAAGACTCACTGGACTGCACTCTGAACCTGCATTTTATAGGCCACTCATGTGCCCAAGGAAATTGCAGCCTGAACAATTGCAGAAGTGAGAGTGGGTGTGTTTGCACAGGAGAAACCTACTGCCTCATAGAAAGCTGAGGTGTGCTGACAGCTTGCCTTGCAAGAGGCCCAGTGGGTGAGGGTCCCAATTTCTTTGAGGCTTGTTGGCTGAAGAGTTTTGCCATGCATTTAATAGTTGCTTGGTTTATTCCTGAACAGACATGTTTGGCCTGTATATGACTTTGGCTAATGCTAGTACTTGGACCTTTCTTCAAGCCCTAAAACACAGATGACGCAGGAAAAGAACAGAAAATGTGGTACCTAAGGCTCCAACTGTGTTTTACAGATTCAACAGCTTCCAGCTTGAAATATCTCCCTCCTGCTATAAAGATTATGTGGCAGTGTATGATGGCTCAGATACTCATGCTCCTCTCCTTGGGAAATTCTGTGGCTCAGAATTGCCTCCAAATATTAAGAGCTCCAGTAATAACTTGTTCCTGGTGTTTATCACTGACTTCTATGGAGCAGACAGGGGTTGGAAAGCATCCTTCAGGGAGGCCTTAGGTAAGTGTATTATCAGACTCCTAATCTGCTGGTAATTTCTTTTGGTGAGGAGCAGTTGTGACCTCCCTCTTCTTCTGCTTCACATTCTTCTTCATTCTGTGCTCCCACACAGGGGTGTGTGAAGCAGAAGAATGTTTCTGATTTTGTGAAAATTGAGTGAACTAAGCTAAATACTAGGCTTATGGGACCCTTGCATTCCAGTCTGGTTCTGAACTGATCCCCTTCATTCTTTGCTACCCTTTCCCTGCCTCCCTGAAGGTATAGGTATTTCTTGGGTGACTGAAGGCTTAGCAGCACCAAAAGGCCTCTCTTTTGGAGGAAATACAGCAACACCTGAGAATTCTTATCCTTCTGTAGTCAAAGGCTGGTGGTGTGCTTTCAATCTATGCTCAATTTCCATTTCCTTTCAGTTTCCCTCACACCTTCTAAAGAGCTAGTGCTGAGGTCAGTTAAAATTGTGGTTCCACATCAGACACCACTGTGCTGATTTCTACTGATTTGTGGGATCATTCTGATTAGCTGGCCATAACAAAAATGGGATCATAGTAAGAAGCCACTGGATACCTTTTGTTTTGATGGATGCAAGAATAAGGGGCAGAGCTTGATTGTTACCTTAAAAAACTGTTTAAATTCAGTACTCTACTTTTAAGATTAAGGTATAAAAGGCGATTTTTATCTTCTTATGTGAATTGTTTAGGGATGGTAAGCAACAAATTATTATTACATGTAAATTGATTTCATGTCATCTCTACTACTTTCCTGTATAATTAACTCCATGTCTTTTGTGGTCTAGAAAGAGGTATTTGTCTGGTTGGCAAAGCTGGCACTCAGACAGATCAGAATGAAAGGCCTTTGTGGCAGAACAAACATAGTCTTCTGCTGAGTCATTGAATCCCCTCCCTATCCCTAGCTAGTGACTTTCTCATTTGATAGTCTGAGAAAGTATTTACAGATAAGGAAAATAACTGGTTCTACAGGCTTTGCCAAGAAAAATATTCCCACAGAACCCCATAGTTATTACTATTATTAACTCCTCCTTTGCTTCACTCAAAGTAATTGCTACAAGCATGCTTAAGACCTTGTGAATGGTCTTTAAGTCTTGTGAATGTTATTCCAGGTAGCTTAATGTTGCTTCACATGTTGCTGTCTTTAAACCCTGAAGTATCAGCTGTTATAGATCCCCTGCAGCCTGGGTTCATATTTCCAGGATGAGATCATCAGGAACTCCCCAAGCTCTTCCTCTTCCTGTTGGCATTGAATCAATTTTTTTAGCCACTGACTTTAGATTTATTTGTGCAACTTGCCAGATACTCTCCTTAAGCACACAACAGGACATAAGCCAAGCTCTTCAAGTCAGTATCATGCCTGATAATTTCCTAGAGTGAGAAGAAGCCTTTTATGAATAAACTGTGACATCTCTTAGATGTCTTGGAGGGACATTTCTGGAGGCTCCCAAGGAAAAAGAGGTTAAGATGCTGCATGAGTTACTCAGGAGCTATGAGTTGCAAGTTATAAAAGATGCCCAGGAGGAGGTATGGGTTGTGTGACAAAGACCCTGTGGTGGTGAGATGCTTAATGGTAGGTCTTCTCTCTTCATTGTGGGAAGCAAGCCACAGGGACTAAACCACATAGCCATTAGCAAGGATCTTGGCAGTCCCATGATAGTACAGAATAGCCAAAAAGTAGAAAAGCATATTACAAAAGAAAAACATGAGTCACATCCTATAAATGTTTCCAGTTTGGCTTGCCTAAAAAACAGAGCCAGGAAAATCTGTGACACATCTTTGTACTATGAGGTCTGAGATTATGGTTCAAATAAAAGAGAATAAAACCATGAAGATCTAAAAGCCTGTTATTCTATGTGGTGCTTCAGAGAAGCTCCCTCATGTCTGTTAAAAGATAAAACCCATGTGGTTTTGTAAGGGTGAAAATGCAATCAGATGACAATTCATAATGATAAATCTCTTGAATAAGGAAGATGGTATCTGTAGAGAAACAAGAAGCCTCATTCTCTGTTGGATGACAATGAGTACATTATTCTCTAGTTGCCCCAGGGAAACACAACTGGATAATGTAATTATTGCTCTCTTTTTCATGTTGTGAGTGACCCTGATTATGTATTGGAAAGAAACAACATACTGTTTCTGTTTGTAGTAAACTAAACTAGTTCCTTTCCCCACAAGCTCTTCCAATTTCTTTCCTCATCAGGCTCTTTTAGGAATACTGCCTACATCTAGGATTATCCAGGCACTCAAAGAGTTAAACCATGAAATTTCTGATTTTATTAAAACAGTGTTTCCATCACTGATCCTGCCCCGAACAGAATATTCAAGGCTCCTCCCACTAGACAGGAAAAGGACACTAAAAGAAAGTATGAAATAGTGTTAATTTGGCCATTTAGCAACATGTTATCTTTCTTGTCAAGTATGTTTTCTTTCCCTGGACTACTCCATACACTGTGCAATAAAATGTGCACATTTCACAGGCAGAATTCTTTGTCATAACTGTGAGATGGTGTGCTTCAGGCAGGGGAACATATGGCCCTTGTGATGTAGTTCAGAAGGTTTATCTTTTCACTATTTCTGCTGAAGTTTGGGCACTTAGCCTCATTTTTGGAATCACTTGGACATACTCCCAGGCAGAGCTGGAGGGCTGGGCTGACTACAAGACACCAGCCTGCTCCAAGTGTTAGATTTGTGGAAAGACAGACTTCTCTTACCTTAGTTACCACTGACCTTTTTTCTGCCTTTCTTTTCAGACTGTAAAATGAGAATTATAACTCTTTTCCACAGCAAGCATGTGTTCCTCTAGACAATCAATAAAAGGATGAGAAGATAGAAATCAATATCAGCTTAAGGCATTTGGTTACATGAGATGTCTCTGTAAAGGAAGGAAAGCTAAGATCTCTCCCCAAAGAATGAGATCAGCATGTACTGAGCTTGTGACTTGGCTAAAGATCTCCTGATTATCTCTTAAGCTCTAAGGGAAGATCTGAGTTTTTTGGCTGACCCTGGCTGGCAGGGACAGAGCCTGCACATATGTCTGCCACCCCTGCTGTAATAGCACAAATAGCACTTTGGTGACAAATGGAGCTTCTGCCTATTCCCATTCTGTAATGGGGTGACCCTCTCACCTGAATCTGTGATCCCCTGAGGTATATGATAGAAAAGCTAAGAAGACATAAAGATTTGGGGGTTTTTCCTGTTTTAAAGAGTCAGAAATCCCTGTTGGGAGATGTAGCTGTGACCTTGTTAACAGGAAATCATTTCTCCTTGAAAGCTCTCTGCTCACGTGCATAGCTCCATTGTGTCAGTAATGAAAAATGCCTCACATTCTAAACCATCAGAGAAGGATGGAGGGGTCTTCTGAAATGCAGGTCTGCTGACTGAGGCTTTCTAAAGAATTCACATGAATGTACAAGAAGCAAAGTGTTGCACATGCTTAGATAAGTGAGTTCAGTCAGAAGGCTCCTCCTGAGCTTTTTTTATTATTCACACAATACAGGTACAACTGCAACAGTTGAGACTCTGGAGAAGATGGGGTGGAGGAGGGGAGTGATCTATGCCCTTTTTCTCTACTGCCCTAAAATCTGCTTGACTTCAGGCTGTGACCAGCTTTTTCCCCCTCCCTTTTTTATACTATCTTTTGTGAACAGACAGGAGAAATCCAAGTTTATGCATTGTGAAAGAGGAGCATTGTGTACTGGATTAATACCATTGTGGTCCTTTGTTTGCATTATTTTGGGGCTTATGAGCTCATGGGCCACAATTCCACTGCACAACGCACTGTACAGGCAGAATAAAGCAACAATCTAATGTCACAAAAAGATTATGATTTAAACACAAGACGAAGAAAACCCAAAGAATATAGACAGGCAAGAAGAATAGGGCAGCCACAATGAGAAGACTAGTATTGCTGCCTCTAGGATAGGAGAAATGTCTCCTAAACCTTTAGCAATCATTAGGCTGTTGGAATGTTAATTCCTGAAATGCTCCATCCTCTACATTGTCCTCAGTTTGCTCAGTTTTTCCCTCTAGGATCTCTCCATTCTTTTTATGCAAATCATCATTTCTATTGAATGAATATTAATCTTTTTACATGAGAAAAATAATCATAAGTAAGTACAGTTTAGAAGAAAAATAGTTGGAAAATATTAATCTTCCCTGATATACCAGAGAAGTGCATTAATAGGAAATTTACATAAATAATCTAGTTTACATACAATAGAAATAGATCATAATGTACATGCTTTTCTTCTTGATAAGATGATCTGTAATTTACCTGATAAATCACCCAGAGGTATCTGTCTGCTCTTATTCTATTTGCTGTGTATTGAATTACTTATTTCCTGTGTGGAATTGAATACACTAAAAGCCTGTCACTAACAGGTTTACTGTTATGCTCTCCCCTAATGAAGTTACAGTCTACTTTTTAAAAAATTGATTCAGTAGAATTTTCACAGCATTTTTATGCTATTTTATTGTATCAACAAAAAAAAATTGCCTCATTTCGTTCAAGTTCATGTTCTGTCCTGTGAACTGAAACTATGGCTTACTTATGTTCAGTTTCTAGGTGCACTTTTTCAGCAGTGTTCAGCATGTAGAGTTGCTCCAGAATCTTTTTGGGTTGCTCAGAATTGCTGAAAAAGCCCCCACAATTCTGAATTAGCAATATAAGGTGTAAAATATTGGTTTGGATATTCTGTTGCATAGGCCAGGGCTAGGTGTCCTTTTGTGAGTCATATTTAAATTCTCATACCACCAGAAATAGTTCATTGCACTGATTTATGTAATTAATGCTGATACCTGCTGTAGGTGGCACCAGGCACCTGCAGTGATAACAGCAGTTATGGCCTGTTTTGTGGAAAGCACATAACATCCAGCACAGCTGAATCCTGCAAATTTTCCTTCCTGCACCAAAAAAAAAATCTTAGAAGAATGTGTCCTTGACTGTGGCATGTGAATGCTGTTGTATTTTCTTACGCCTTTGGAAAAGCAGCAGTGACTTGCAGACATTTCACATCCTGTCAGAACTGGTTCCCAGGGGTGTATCTCAAGGGGTATCCAACCTGAACTTGGAACCTGGTGCTGTAGAGGGTCTAGCTGAGAAGTAAATTGTTTGAATTCACAAATCTTCTGGCAGAAATTTCTTTGGACTTTCAGTTCACATAACTTTGCCAAATATATTACTCATTAGTATTACACATTTCATTACACTGTCGTGGATAACTTATGATTAGTTTTATGTATTAAAATAAGTGAATAAATTGTGGCTAATAATATCTTTTCTTGATCTTATTATAGTCTAGGAAAAAAAGAACATCCATGACAAGATCAGAATATATGATCATAAGCCACAATTCCCAGACTGTTTCTAAATGTATTTTGGGGCTTAAATATAAAAATATCTATCAGCTTGAAATCTCACTAAATTTAGAAAGCATTTGCAGTGTTGAAATATGTCTCTTTGGTGTCTTTGAAAAGAATACAACTGTTGAGCTAAGGGATAGTCTACAAATGCCTCTCAGAAATGTCAGTGAATTAATCACAGGGTCACAGAATGGGTGAGGTTGGAAGGGACCACAGTGGGTCATCTGCTTCAACCTCCCTGCTCAAGCAGGGTCATCCTAGAGCACATTGCATAGGATTACATAAAAACAGGGCTTGACTATCTACAGTGAAGGATTTCTTCTTCCAAAGCAAAAGAAACAGAAAGGGCTTGCATGTTCAAATTGGACAGATAAGAAGAATAGCAGACATTAAAATAGGAAATTTCTGTCTCATCTGATCTGAAAATTTAGGTGAAAACTTACATTCAGACACAGTAATTACATATATTTGTAGTGACTAAATGGTTGAAAGCTGATGGGATGTTCAGATTAATGGCACTTCACAAAATTGTGGGTGAACTCTGCTGGCATGAATTGTCTTAGCTTGACTGAAGTCAATGACTTCTTCAGCTGAAAATCTGTCCTCTGGTGCATACAAAAAAAAGGTGAGGAGACATTTCTAATTTGCAAGAGAGATCTGCAAAGGCTTAAGTAGCTGTGGTGCCAAATACGAACACTAATTCAGTATCGGTAAGTATTGGAATTAGGCAAGACTGCATGTCAGCCTCTGGTCTCCCAGACAAGCATCAAGGAGATGGATAGGACAGTACATAGATCACAGTTTTGCAGCTTGGCACAGAGCATGTCTGAATTATTATATTTGGTATAGTCCAGTATAGTCCAGTGAACCTCAAGGATACAAATTTCATCTGACTGCATTTGTGAAATCTGGCTAAAGCAGGATACTGGGGCTTTACAGTCGTAAATGTCACTGCTAGTACCATTGCCAGGCTATCAAGCCAGTCAGAAACCTTTTCTACAAAAAGGCTAGATAAGGACTCTAAAGGGCCCTGTGCTTTCAGAGGTCTCCTGAAATGTTGCAGGCTCTGTGGACAGGGCCTACAGCCACACAAAATCATGATGTTGGTGCAATGATTGCCAAACACGGGAACAGCCCAGCTTAAGAAGGTTCAGCAACTTTCTGTATCAGCCATGAGACAAAGCAGAAACGTACAATTCCTCACTCCAGCCCTGTCCTTCTGAGCCTTACTGTTTGAAGCCATGATCCAGACAAGGTATGAGCTAATTGTTACAGCCACAGTAAGTCCAGCCACTCCCATGCACTGGAAATAAGACCCATCAAGAAAGAAGAATTAGTCTTAACTGAATTAATCTTTGCTTATACTCATCTTTAGTTCAGATCAGAGAGACATCTAGAGTTCCCAGGGATGCTTCTAGGTGAAAACATAAAAGTCAGAAGTCTTGGAGGGAATTTTCATTAATGTCAAGCAGAACTAGACAATTTCTTTACCTTTGCAGCCTTCTAGTAGTTGTTTAGGGTGCTCATTTGTAAAAGAAGGGAAAGACACAAAAATCACTTTGTTGTTTTTTGAAATGTCAGTGGTGTAGTTGATTCTGATAGATTTCAAACTATTCGGTAAGTTACCCTTTCATTGCACCCATACCTGTATAAATGAACCTTACCCCTGGCTGTACTTCAAAGGCAGGAAGCTTCAAAGATTTATCTTCATCTTCATTCCATGTCTAGAGGGTATAACTCTTAACAGAGAAACATGTTCTTGGTCTCTGCTGTAATGATTTTTATTTGCCATAGGGAACCTTCAATTCCTTCTTTTCTGAATGGTCCTTGAGCCTTTTAGTTTCACTAATGCTTCCCACCAAAAGCAATTAGGGATGACAGTGTGTGCCCTAGTTCTGATAATTTGCATTCTCTGGCAAGCTGTTTATGAGAACAAGATTTCCATTTAATTTATGAGGACCCTATGATTTTTATTTCAAATAAGAAAGCAAAGACTGAAACAAGACAGTCAGCTATGTAGTTGGTCCATCTGGTGACATACAAAATGTTCTACAGGGTACATTTCTCATTATCTTAATCAAGTTTAGTTTTAATATCTAAGAATTTAGTCTACAAATTAACAGGCTTCTCAGTCCCAGATTTTGCCTAGATTTTAGCTACATTTGTTTCTGGCTGTGTTAGCCAGTGATGAATATCTTCCCATTAAAAATCACTTGCAAGCTGAATGGCTACTCTTTGGCCTTCTGTTCAAAAGTGGTGCTGATTTTTAAAGCAATGTGTTGTGTCCTGGCTAAAATGCAGTGAGGTAGTGTTTCTCTTAGTTCCCTCCTGTAAAGCAGTTCATTTACTTGTGGGTGTTCCCTTCATCATGATGCAGTTTCACTATTGTTTAACTTCTAGTGCCTGCAATCAGATGTAACATTGATCAGCACTGAAAAGCACCAAGACAGATGGATTTTTCAACAAGGACTGCTCTTTATTTGGCTTGATGTAGGACTACTTGATATCTGGTCAGCCTCCAGTTCAGCTGTTATTTATAATGTACTGTCCAGTAAGCATCTGACTCTATCCCAGATGAGCAGGCCAGGCATTGTGAAACCTCATCTTTATTACCTATAAATCACACTTTCAGTTATTTATCTCCCCTTAGATGATATTGCTGGTTATACAATACTAGCTGGAATTAATTTTCTGATAAGGAGAATTTGGCCTGCTTCTCTCTCTATCAGGCCCTTTTCATACGCTATACACCCACAGCTTACCCACAAGTGTATTTTTTGTCTTTATATTAGAACTGTCTTTATAGCTGCAAAGTTAGCAGTGAATTTCACCACTGCAAAGGTACAGACATTTAATATTCAAAAAAAGATGATCCTACAGCACTGAGAGCCTTCTTGTTGCATGGGTCTGTAGCAATTCCCTGACTCATGTTGCCATGGTCTAACTGGTATCTCTGCAACTTTACCCGTAAAAAGGGAAGGGGAGCTTTGTTAGTGTCTGACCCATATATCAGTCCAGACTCAATATTGCAGGGCTGGATGATCAGACTATGATCTTTGACTGACATTTAAATGCTTTATGTTATGTTTAAATGCTTGCAGGTGACAGACCCAATAAGATTGTTTCAGGGGAACAGAATAAATCACGCAGAAGGGTGACCACAGAGAAAAATACAGGGAAAGTGCACTCTTAGGGCCCAGGCACCCTTCTGTCTGACATTTTCCTCCTTCCTAGACTATTTGTGAGAATGTGATTTATCGCTCACATTTCCCCTGCTTTTGTTCTCGCCTTCTGCAGTGGCACTGGAATGAATGCTAACAACTCTTCCAAGTTTCTGACTTCATTAAATGCCCACAAAACTGGACTATACTCTATTAATGTCTGTCTTTTTCACTTTGTAATAAGTTTCTTCTGTTCATTTTTAACTATAGAAAAATCTGAAATCTAATGTTACTAGGATTTGGTTTTGAGTGAACTGCTTTACAGGGTGGGGTTTTTCTGGCTTTGGTTGGTAGAACAGGACAACTTTCAGCCTTAGTCATTCTGCTTTAACCACCATAGTCTCGCAAGCCCTGGGTTACTGATGCAATCCTGATGCTTGGATGCTGATTTCTCACTAGCATGATCTTTTGTAATACTGTAGCTCAAGTAAGGCACAGTTTTATATGTCTGGAAATGTATCAGCATGTCAAGGTTAAGTCACTGAATGTGCCAGACAGGTGTATCTTACACACACACATGAAATTCTGAAACTCTGCTTGTGTTGCTTAGCCACAGCTGTAGCTTCATTTGTTATTGAATGCTCATAAATGGATTTGCTGCAGGAGACAACAGGCTTGCAGTTACTCCTCTGCTCTGTGCAGTTTACAAAAACTCTTTCATCCGACCCCAAAGCAAGAGTAAAACAATATTTTATTTAAATTTTGGAGTTAAGTCAGTGGCCAGGAGACCTCATAGAGACTGGGGCAGGAAATAAATGAATTGGTGATCACATTTACTAACCCAGTCCAACCTCTGGAAATCAAACTATTAAAAAAACCCCACAAAAACAAAAAACAAAAACAAGTCTGTCAGATAATCTGTGGGTTTTGCTTGTTTAGAATTCAATGTGATAAATAGCTGCTTTTCCCCAAAGGTAATTTCTTTCGATGTGACTGACTTTATTGAGTTCAAATTTTCACAGTAAATAAGTCAAGGACTTAGCCCTGTCTGTGGGAACCAAATGAAAAGCAGGCTGCATTTCAGGGGGGCTGTAAGTTCCCACCAAGCAAAACACTTCCAGAAGTCCCTTTTAGCTAGATTAGTGAATACGGTGTCAGGCTGCCAAATTCAATCCCTCTAGGATGCGGCTGTATTGCCAAAATAAGCAACTTGATTTTGTATCACATTTTCAAAGCCGACAGCTCAGTGCCCCCTACTGACTAAATATTCTCAGTGGCCAGAAGGATCCCGCTCAAAGGCCCTGAGACCAACGCTTTTCTGTTTCATTGCTGCCCTCTGTCTTCTTACAGTCCCTTTTAAAAACTTCTATGGATACATTTGCAAAGTAAATACTGTTTTTACGTTCAGCAAAAGACATGAGCCTTTCTTAATTCACTCTACGAAATCTAATTGTGATTCATGTCTCTCTTTGTGTTGAAAGTCTTTTAATCACTCAGTCCTTGCAAGACAGGACAGTGAAATACTGTAGCACAAATAAAAAGGTTAACATTAAAGAGTTGAAGATAAAATAAATGTGAGGAATTGCTGTTGAAACGCTTCTGCTCCTTCAACAGGCCCTCAGAACGGCTGTGGTGGTTACTTGTCAGCTTCAGCTTCTACCTTTGGCCCTCCAGTCTCCAATGTGACCAGAAGATATGAGAAAAATCTGGACTGTGTATGGATCATAACTGCCCCTGTAAACAAACGGATCAACCTCACCTTCACTTCCTTTGTGCTTGAAGCACAATCTGCTCGGACGTGCCGATATGATTATGTCAAAGTAAGACAGCTGAGTATTTTAACAAGAAAATATCAGTGAGAGACAATCCATTATCTTCTCCACGAGGCTAACTTAATTAATAGGAAATGATTTTAAGAAGAAATTGAATTCCTTAATATAATTAAACTTTTTCATTGGGTTAGATTACTACTCTAGATGTCATTCTGCCTTTCTGGAAACCAGTAAGAGTTTTAAGATTACACACACTTCTGGTCATTTAACGAGTATTTATTTCACAGAATAGAAACAAAACAAAACTCAAAACATGTAAAGTAAAACTTCAGAGTATCAGGTTGAAGTTGGGCAGAACCAACTAAGGAGAAATCAAAAATGAAAAAACTGAGGACAAGGCAGTGAAGAAGGGTGAATTTTTTGATAACTTCTGGGCAGGAGGGACATAGGCAGAGGGAAATTATGCACATACATACACAGTTGCTTGAAAGGACTAGAATTGATAAAAATTTTTGTAATTTTTTCCATCAAAAGTCTTGGTGCTCAGTGTCCACCTGTAGAAGCTATTTTCTTGGAGATGAGCATACAAAACATCAGCAGAATGCTGCTAAACAAAGTCCACCAAGGAATGTTATAGATCCTGTTGAACATTTTGATGAATAAAATCCATCTTCTCACTGAAAATCACTTGAGTTTACATAAAATAAAGAAATGAGAGTACCAAATTAAAATGTAATCATTTTTTGATAGATTTGCTAAGACAGGACCAGAATGTTCCATAATGAGATTTACCATGTCCAACAG
The DNA here is from genome assembly GCA_013399835.1 of Leptocoma aspasia. Classification (NCBI taxonomy): domain Eukaryota; kingdom Metazoa; phylum Chordata; class Aves; order Passeriformes; family Nectariniidae; genus Leptocoma; species Leptocoma aspasia. The sequence continues at coordinate 564,556 of VXAX01002958.1, read as the reverse complement.
AATTAGTTAATATGGCAGTGAATAATTATGGTAATCAAGAACATCCTGTTAAAGCACAAGAGAACACACTGCACTTTCAAGTAAATGAAATTGTAATGTAAGGAGGGGGTCAGAGAATTTTATTTCTCTTTATTTGTTTGTTGTGCCTAAACTATTAGGGGCTTATATATTTTGCTTCTTTCAGCTTTATGATGGAGATAATGAAAATGCCAATTTAGTTGGCACATTCTGTGGATCTACAGTGCCAGCTCCTTTTCTTTCTACCCGTAATTTCTTGACAGTGAAATTTGTCACAGACAGTTCTGTGGAAAGGTTGGGTTTCAATGCCACCTACACCACAGTAGATCGTAAGTATATATATCTATGTATGCATATATATTGTTATAAGTCTTTTATGGAAATCCATATTGAAATAATAACTCAAAATTTGTTCTAGACATAAGCCTCAGGAAGGGGCAAGGACAGTCAGTAGCACAGCATCTTTAGGCAAGCTAAAAGCAGCTTGACCCCAGTACAATTCTCTTTGGTCTTAGCTAGTCTGGGAGTACAAAACAGAAATGCTCACAGATTATTAACAAATTTCTTTGAGTTTTATGACATATATTCACTCCACTAGCATGTATTTTGCTTTTTTGTTTTTCTTCTAGAGACTCAAAGGCAAATACAAAAGTATACCATCCAAAACGCAACTCCATTTGAATTTTGCTCAAAAAATAGTTTTACCCAGTTTTCACTCTATGATGCATTTGTTACTGCTTTACACAGGCCTGTGCGGAGGAATCTATAATGCAACTTCTACATCCCTGACTGCAACATCTCCTAACTTTCCAAATGAATATCCACCATTTACTCTCTGCACTTGGGTCATTGATGCCCCTCCACAACAGCAAGTCAGGGTGGTGGTAGAGGCCTTCCACCTCCATTCCAGCCAGGACTGCTCTCAGAACTACCTAGAGCTCCAGGATTCACCAACAGTAAGAAATTTACAGGGGATACCATTCCCCATTCCCATTCAGCTCCCTTCACTCTTTGGAAAGAGAGAAGAAATCTACTGTTTGGTAATATATTCATTGATGATCCTCTGTGAGGGGCACATCCAAAGCATTATTCACCATGCCCCAGTTAATGTGTGAGAACTGTACACAGACCTCACAGAAGCACTCTATGCACACGTGGAGTTAGACCTGGGCAAGTGTTACAGTTTTTCACAGTGGGACCAAATATCAGTGCTGCCAACGCAGAAAATACTGTCCCCCAGCAAGTTTTCATTGCGCTTCCTCCCATCTAAGAACCATAATAAAAATGAATACTTATGCCAGGAAGAGTGGTAAAAACACCAGAAAAAAACCCCCAATATTTACGTCCCTCATATTCTAAACCTTCTTTCATAATTTCTCATTTTGGCATGAGAATACCTCTTATATTTTATTTGTTCCTAATAGTAATTCAACATGAAATGTTGAGATATTATTAAGTGATTTCCAGGAGAACTTTAAAATGTAATTTCATAATTGATATAGAAAGTGTTGAGAGATTTATTTACCTTAAGTTCAGTACATATAAAATTGAATTATATCATTAAGTAACTTGTGATGTATTAAATTCCAACAGAGCCAAGGGTCAGTCCATAGATTCTGTGGCACTGAAACTTTTCCAGTCCCTCAGTTTTATTCTCACCATCGCACTGCCATTGTGACTTTCAAGTCAGATGAATATATGATTAACAATGGAATCAGATTTTCCTATCAAGCTACAGGTAAGCTTGAAGAAATGTCCCAAAAAATATATCTACTATTCTCTTTATTTACTTCATACACTGAAATGCAATACAGAGATCTGAAAACCTTATATGTTTCTGGTTTTCTGTCTCAAGGTTGCAGCAGAGAGTATAATCAGACGTTTGGTTACCTGAAGAGCCCTGGCTGGCCTGGTCATCACCCCAATAATATGGATTGTTCTATCATTCTTCGTGCTCCCCCAAATCATACAATATCTCTCTTTTTCCACACTTTCAGTTTGGAAGACAGCATCCACTGTTCACATGATTTCCTAGAGGTATCATGCAAGTATACATATTTTGTGAGCCTATGTAAACATCTGCTGAATTCAAAGGATATTAGTATGTTTGGATCAAGTCTGGATCAAGTCTGAGTTGAACTGACTGAATTAAGGTCTAATTTATTGCCAGAGTTTTACGGTGAAATGTACTTAGATGCTATACTAAGAGGTTAAACAATACATCCTAGTAAGTCCAAACCCAGTGAATAAATAGTTTCATTATCAGGTAACTTATACTTACCTAGCTCTTGTTGAGGTTACCCAGTTAACAGAGTCATCTGGAATAGTTTGTGTTTGATACTAACATCCATGCACGAACAGAAAGCCATAAATCTGAGTCGTTTTGGTATAGCACTAGAGTCCATCTGCTTGAAATTTTTCTCAAGAAAGATTTTTTCCTTAAAAAACAATTAAAAAACCACCAACCAACAAAACAGAGACCAACAAACTCTAGTGACAACTGTAAGACACTTGCAAAAGTACTTTGTGTCAGTGAAAAGCGAACCTTCCTCCTACACAATCCTCACTCTTGCAGGTTTCCCTGTTCACTGGCCAGAAGACAAAAATCAGATATCTGTGGCAGAATCATCATTTAGCTCTACTTTCATATCCTCTTTACTGTCTCAAGAAATGGATCTAAGCACCAGCATTATTGGAGTGCAGAAAAAAAATCAGATTAAATCTGAGCAATGTAATATGATCTGTGTCTTAATGTGACTGGGGAAAAGAGCGGTCTGCAGGGTAAAGAATTAATCTTTTCATCTGGAACATTAACATTTGTTATGAAAAGCAAAACATGGGCTTGAATTGCATAAGAACATCTTAGCTACTAGTCAAGTAATTTTTTTCAGGCAGGAGATATACACATTATAACACTTAGCTGCCTGTTTCTGATGATACTTGTTCTGTGCAATTCTAAGACTCAGACCAGTTAACCGTCTCTTTTTCCTTCTACAGAAGAATATGTGGTAGGAAAAATAGCAGTATTAAAATGACAGTTATAGTATGCATGCCAGTTGCTACCTAGTTTGTGCTGTGTTTGTATCTGTGAATAATTGTGGTGGTGTATAACTGCATAGGAATTTAATGTTGATAGTATTTTTTGTGTTCCCTGAAGGTCAGAAATGGGAGTGATGTGCAATCACCACTGCTTGGCAGGTTCTGTGGAAACACTGTGCCCAGTCCCATCTTCCCCCAAAACCATGTTGTCTACCTTCGTTTCAAGAGTGATTTTTCAGGGGTTCATGATGGATATGAAATTACTTGGACTTCATCGACAAGTGGTAAGGCTGTAGCTACAAAATAATGCTACATAGAAGGAAAATGCAGCAATGTGGAATTCATCTCTTTTTGGATCCTTCCTCATCACCACTTTAGACCTTCCCTAGCACCCACAATCCACCCTATTCAGTCACTAGAGAGAGGTAGTTCCTCCTCAAGGCCACTGGGGCAAGATTCCTTTTATGAGATGGAAGCAATTCCCTCCCCTAATGCTGACTTTAGAAACTCCAGATGATGTAGTCCACTTAAGATGATCTCCTTCTTTCAGTGAGAGGCTGGAAAATATCAGGAACATCTACCTTGGGATCCACAGAGTGATGGTGCTGCTGGTGACTCAGCTTGCTCCAGTAGTCCAGTTGTGATACCCCCGAGGAGCTAGGCACAGCTAAGCCTGAAGAGGACAGGAAGCAGCCCCAAGAAAATAAACTACCTATAATACTGTGTAGTGACTGTATCATGGACACATTAATGAATAGCTTATGAAATGGCAGTGAACAGCTGGGTAATAGTTTCTTCATGACATTGAGTTACTAGAGGTAGGAAAGCTCATGGCTATATGAGAAGTACTGCAGAATAACCATACAGTGCTGAGTGACCCAGAGAGGCAGAGAAAGCTCAGTGTAGGAAAGTGCCAATAAAGAATGTGGTCAAAAAAAAAGACAATCCCAACTTTATTTACAAAAATACGGGCACTGAGTTGACTTTCAGTAGTCAACAACAAGATCTTAGGGGTAAAATAGTTTCATGAAAACAGAAGTTCACTAAGAGTCAAATAGACTGGCATAATATAATGACAGAAATTGTTGAAAAAGGAAGAGAGAAGAAATAGACAGCCACTGTATAAATCCATAGTTTACACACAAATTGAATTATGTGCACAGTTCTGGTCCCTTCCTCTTATAAAAATTCAGGATTAACAAAGGGCTCAGCATTAAAAGTGGCTTCTGTATGAGGTATGCTGAGACTTTTTAATCTGGCTAAGAAACTACTGCAGTCTATAAAATTGAGTGGTATTGGATGATAAATAGTGATCAACTGTTCTTTGACTTTTCCCATAGAAGAACTAGTAGCCATCATACAAAGCCAGGAGCTTGTAGGTTCATAACAAACTAGACAGACCAGTTCTAGATACAGTATGCAGTTAAACTGTGGAGCCCCTTCCCATAGCATGCTACAAATTTACATGTATTCAAGGGCTACCTACACAAGTTCATCTAATAAACATTATTAAATAGAAAGGTGCCATCTCTGGGAGCTGTTAGCTGAAAATTCTCAGAGACTGTGAAGGTAATCTGGGTCATGACCTGCACATTCTTCCCCTATAAACTTGTATTTTTCCTAGGTCATCTGCTATTGTTGTGGTTTGTGTATTGATAGAGGACTTTTGACAATAATATTAGAAGGTTAAATATGATTTATTAACATGACTTTATAATACAAAGGATTTGGGCTATTATTTGTTTAGTTTAGAGCATTTGAAGCTTTTGCTTCCAGCTCCGTCTAAGGAAAGCTAGAAGAGCTTACACAATTAGAGATAACAACTTTTTACTTCATAGATTAAAAGAAAGAAAACCTTTATTTCTTATATTAGGAGACAGGTAGAGAAATTTAAATGTCTTTGAAACACAACTTAGAGATTTTGTTTATAGAAACTTTTACAGAGTAAAAAAAAGTAAAAAAATGCTTTCCCATAAGAAAAATTTTCTGCAAGCCTGCATACAAAAAAACTTATAATATGTTCTTGCAACAATCTGCAAGATGAGATGGAATCTGCCCACTGTTGAAGATTGAATTTTTGTATAAATGGACTTTGATTTACTTAATATGCCTAATTTCTCTGAGTTGTTCTCTGTATTTTTCTAACCCATGAGGATTCGCTACTTTTCATGCCAAAGAACAGTCACAGCAAATTCATCTCCAGTTGAGTAGCTGGGAACTGAACTGGCTAAGGCACAAACTTTAAACTTCAGTTCCTGTTTCAAAGAATTTGGGGTGGTGCAGTGTTGGTTTTAACATTCAGTGATGGTCTAATGCTCGTTGCATATTCTTAGGCTGCTGAAGCTAGAGCCTCAGTTTTCTCTCTCATTAGTGTTCTTAGCCACGTTAGTTGTCCCAGCTCACAGTCTCTATGCTTTTCAGCACTACAGCTGATACTGTACTGATGTACTACATCATGTATTACCTTGTGAAACGAAGCCTTCTAGGCCAATTAACAGTGTCTGCTTCCAGGATGCGGCGGAACATTATACGGCACCACTGGCTCATTTGCCAGTCCCCGCTACCCAGCGACTTACCACAACAACACTGACTGCGAGTGGGCCCTTACCGTGCCCCAGGGACGAATTGTCACTGTGAACTTTGATTTCATCAGCATCGATGACCCAGGGGATTGCAGCAGCAACTATCTGATCCTCTACAACGGGCCAGATGCCAGCCATCCCCCCGCTGGGCCCTACTGTGGAATGGTGTGTATTGCCTTCCCTCTGTGACCCCAGAAGTGGTTAAAAGGAGTTTTTACTGTTTCATGTACAAGACCATTTCCCTAATTCTGACATGAATTCCACACAGATGAGTGGAAGTGAAGGCATAAGGCATGTGTGGCGCCTTAGAAGCCTTCCAGTTCAGACCGTACAGTGACATCTAGTGGGAGGCATCAAACAAGTTTGCTCAAAACTTCATTGTATTTGTGTTTTAAATATTTGCAATGCCCTGAGGGAGAAATGCAGCAACAGTAACTAGAACAGACCTGAGATCACTGTCAATCTATGATCCAATTTGTGCCTCAGTTTTAAGTCTCTGACTGTCTCTTGCAAAGGACCTTGATGTTCTATAAAGCTTTTAATTTTTCTTGTCTTTCATTTTAGGACACAAACATCGCTCCATTTACTGCTACATCTCATCAAGTCTATATAAAATTTCATGCTGAATATGTGACTTTACCATCAGGATTCCAGTTAAGCTGGACAAGCTAAAACACTGCTTACAATGAAATATATTACCATTCCTTGCTATACTGAAAAGACTTTAGATGGTAAAGGAGGTTTGAAGTCCAGTGATGATAATTGCAACTGAAGCAAGGCCTTTTAAAAGTTACTGTAAATGTAGCTGTTATGAATTTGGAATTCCGTGGAAAAAAACATTGATCTCCCATTGTGCTGAAAATAAACTATTACCTACCCAACTGGGAAAAGGAGGTTTTGCTACATATTTTTTATATTCTTCTACATAATTGCAAAATTTTACAATGAATGCTATAATAATTTAATTACCCAGGATAGAAATTACACATAAAGTTGAAGAGAGGACCTAAGACATGAAGCCGTCTTTAATTCGTTCCCAAGAGTTATGTGGTTTCGCCCCAAGCATCTCTGAAAACATCAGCTGAAGTTTTATTCAAATTATGTAAAATCAGAAATTGCTAAAAAATGGTCCACAGATATCTGTGGCTCTACCTATTGAGTTATATTTTCAAGCTTCAAAGTCTACTTTACAACTGAATATAAAAAGCTTCTGAGACTTTCAGTACCTATGTCATCCTTCTAGTCAACTTGTAGGCAACTTCCTAGACATTTATGAAACAGATATAATTTTGGAATAGAGCAGATATAAAAATATCAATTGACCTTTGACTACAATTAGTTTTTTCCTTCCCCAAGCTAACACACATCATACATAAAAGATGTTGCTGACAGGGTATACAGGGGACACTGATTCCCATCATGAGGCATTTTTTGTCACTATCCAGAACAAATGACCAATTCATTTCCTGAATGTCAGCTGTGATGGACAGGCAAGAGAAATTTGCACTGCAGAAAAGGGACAGGGGCCTTATCAGAACCCTTATTTCACAACTATTACAAGGAGTCACTCACAGTGAAAGCAATTCCTTAATGTTATTGAAGTAATTGATTATGAAAGGATATTAAAGTGTAACTAGCAGTTTTAACAAAGTCTAAGAACTTTTTGAAGATTTCCCAGTGAATGCCAAAAAGCCATCATTCCACAAACATACAAAACTTTATAACAGCTGAGCAGATATTCTGATTAAGATAAAATGTAGAAAAAAACAAAGCAGACAAAAGGGACAAGCTATAAAATACGACCCAAAATCCTCTGGTGGTTAAGTTAAAAACAGAGAAACCTGTGAAGTCTCACTGGCCAACAGAATAAGATGTAAGCCAGCATTTTATAACTGTCCAAGGACTAAGAAAAACTCAGCCTATGTACAGGTGATACTCCTGCTAACATGCCTAAGTATAACATGGAAAAATCAGAAATATCTCTATTTGGATTAAATTGGGAGGCATCTATGTCCTACTGAGCTCCTAGCAAAACAGAAAGTTCCTCTAATAAGGGAAGGAATAAAAGACCATGTAATCAAATTAAATATTTTCAGACTAGCAGTCCAGAAGACTTTTGCTGAGAGTCCACTCAAATTGACACTGTACTTGCAGTCAAAGGATGATGCAATCTTTGTCCATATTGTTTATTAAAGCCCCTACAGGGGATAGCAAGAAGTAAAGAAACATCTGAACTGTCTGAAGATAAAGCCACAAAATAAATTCTAAAGACAGCAATGTGTAAGAAACTCCAAGTACAATCAAGCATGGATTGAGTGGTTTGCCTGCAGAGATAAGAAGGACTGCATTTCTCTCCTGTGGAATGCTGCATCATAGGCTTTCTGAATGTCCATTGTGGCTCTGACCTTCCTATGAATCACCATGGATTTGGTGCAGTTGGTGCACCACATCTGCAGCTGGCAGAGAATCTCCTCAAGATCTGGATGCTGTCACTTGCTGCTAGGTAGCTGGACATGGAAGCATCAGATTCTAGGCAAGAATCAGCTTGGCAAAAATATTGTAATTTTCTGCATTTCGCAGCCCAGAGCACAGCTCAGCTGGAAGCTACGCATGAAAGGGAAGGATATGTCCCTCCAAACAGCTCCGTGCCACTGCAGGGAGTGTTCTGTGGTATGTTCATTGCTCCTGCTAAAAGTGGATCAGCCCTGTCAGAAATGAGTTCCCAGGTTAAACATTGGCCTTTTTGCAGGTGTGACAGAGCATAATCTGACAGAGAGCTGTACGGGGTTTTAATGAATGAAGGTCATTCGTTGCTGTTCGAGGCTGGTGTCAGCACCACGTCACACCGTTTAGGGACACCAAATTGCCCAAGGACATGGCTGTCCCCGAGCTCAGGGCACTGAGGCCGGTCTCCTGCTGACCTAGGGACTGGTACAGAGACACGCTCTGGTGACCTGACCAGAGCATGTCTGGCCATTCCTGAGGCCATTCCAGAATGGCCAGTCCTGAGGCCATTCTGGAAACACAACCTTTGCCCTTAAGATCTCGAGGAGAGCTCCAGCTAAACTGGTGAGTTTGCTGAAGTCTGTACTTCAGAAAGGCTGCTTTTATGAAGAGAAAAAGCATGTTTCACTTTAAAGCAATTAAATGCTTTTGGACTTTTTTTATGCAATAAATACTTGCTGTTGGGAAGATTTGTCGCATCATCAAATTTTATAAAATCATTGAAATTCTGAAGAAGAAAAGAATAAAGAGCACTATGAATGGGAAGATGAAAATCTAAGGTTTTTTTTAAATCTAACAATAACTAATTAATGCTTGGTGCATCTTTAGATGTTAGAAATACTCAATACCTATGCATAATTTTATTTACAAATGAGGAAAATGCATGAGGCTATTTAGAGTAAAAAAAAACAAGTCCAGCAGAGAATTTGTGCTCATGAAGACTGTTGAATGGAGCTTCTGGTACAAGGTTGAATTGATCCAGCCCAACTGACTCTCACCAAAAATAGTCAAAGTCTAAAATTAGATTATCAAACTCATTCTTTAAAAAACAAAGGAACAAAGGAACAAAGTAACCAACTGCTGTCCTCTAATATTTTATATAAGGAACCACAACAAAAATACCAACTGCAGAAGTACTAAAGTGGAGGTCCTTAGAGGAGAGAGCTAACGCTAAGCTATGTTTCTGTCTTGGAAGGTAAGGAGCAATATAAAACACTTGCTTTAAAATGAATGCACAGCAAACACAAACAAACAGAACCAAACAGATAATCTGGAAATAATTATCCCATGAAACTTCCATGTGCTTTTTGCAGTGTTGAATTCGAAAGACAAAATCTGTATTTAATAAGAAATATAGCTTCATCTCACAACACTGCCATGAAAATCTTTGCTTTTATGTCTGTGTACATTGCTATTTTATGTCATTGTTGTGAATGCTGCACATCTATATTGTAATAACTGCATGACTACAACTTCCTTCTGTCAGTGACAAAGCAGATAATGAATGTGCAGGTTTTCACTTTCTAGAGCCTGCATGTTTTTATTTTACATGTAAAGCTGCTTCTGCATGTTACTATAGATGTTTATTCTTATACAAAAGTAATTTTATGAGACAGTTATAGATGAACAGTAAGCCCTACGAAGACTAGGATTTGAAGAATATGCACTAAAATGTCCGTAAAAATGTTTTTAATTGCCCTTCTCATGTGGCAGGACTGCTCTTTATAAATGAGAAATAATACCACAATGAGATATTCTTACAATTATAGTTACTTTAGTAAAGGAGACAGAAGATACAGAGCTAAAATGCTAGAAATCATGGTGCTGGTCAATTTAAAGGAGTAGCTAATTTAAGTTACATTTACAAAGTGATTTTGACTGAAAAACAGTTTTCAATTGGTTCATTAAGCAAAGGAGGAGGTGTCTCAGTTTCCCATAATAACACAGGATATGTGTCCTAGGCACCAGAATTAACATATTTGGTGTTACAATTTTTTGTCAACTGCAAACTAAAACTGCAGAATTATTCTGCAGTCCTAATTAAAATGAAATGCAGTAAAAATTCACGAGATTGACTAGATTGTTCCCAATAAAAAACAACTGGATTAATAACAAATAAATGTTTAAAATATTTATTAAATGATACTAAAAATAGAGGCCAAATTCTAGGAGTTTGTTTTTACAACAAACAATTGGAAAAATAAATATTGCATGCCAGTTATCACACTTAGTGTGTCTAATGTTGATGGATGAATTTGTAGTAGCAGTGCCCAGCGCTACACAGCTGGGTTTGCAGGGGCATGTTGCTGTTGCATCGTTTTGATGGCACGCAATCCCTGCATTAATGTTGCTCATTATCATAGCTTTTCTTGGAGGGGGAAAACAGGGATGAAAATAGAATGATAATGTAAAACATCATTTCCTTGGTTAGTAGAAGTACCTAGGACCGGAAAAAGGGAGGCATCAGAGGTACTTGTTCCCTTGCTGATCGCCAGCACAGTGAGAGGAACCAGCAGGAGGCAGGTCCAGCCATCACTGGCCAGGAGGAGAAGGCTGGGAGTGCCACTGCAGGGGCAACTTCTGCCTCCTCTGATGACCACAGGGGATAGTGCAGCTCTGTCACACAGTCATGGCCACACATCTACCTCATAGCCACCTGCTTTAGCCTGCAGTCCTAAGGACAGAGCCATATGCCAGCCTCTGAAATGATTTCAGGCATCTGCTCTACAAACATTTAAGCTAAGTGACAGATTTAGAACAGATCTGACAGATACCAAAGATATTTTATAGTTGTTTCATAAGCAAATATCAGTAGCTGGAAAGCACAGCAAGACCTAAATTGGGAAGGTCTCTACTGTGAGCTCAAGCACTGTACATGTGGGGAGGGCTCTACTGGCCAGTCCCTCGGTTGGGCAGCCTCTAGCTGGGGGTATAGAGAGCTAAGGATATCTGGGGTCAAAGGGGTTTTGTAAGGACTGCATGTCCTGGGAAGAGGAGGGGGGAATAAGAGAGGGGAGAATGGGTGACTGCAGTGACATAGACCCTCTGCAGGAAATGACTCTCCATGACTGCTGAAGGGACAATCTGAAAAATCAGTTTTCATGATCAAGGACCTTTGGATAGAGTAGCTGGTGTATCTTCCTTCCTACTCCTTCTCAGACAATTGGTAGTCAGTGCTTGATGAGGCACTGAGAAACTTTAAAAGGAAGGCTTGACAGCAACTCCCCTTTGCCAAATCCAATGCCAATACCCCTGACAGGGGTATGGATTCATGCTCAGACAAAAGGTTTGCTCAAGCAGGACTGAAAGGAGGTCACATAGAAGCTGTGAATGATAGATGAACTCTTTACACAACAACAGGATAATGAAATTAGATAGATGGCAAAAAAACCCCACAATCCTGATGAAAGGGAGTAATGACAATATGTTTATTAAGCGGGGAGTACTTAAATACTTCTATGGTAGGAGTAGATATGGTTATCTACTCAGCTTCTATGGTAGGAGTAGATGTGGATATCTAGGCCACATGCAATGTTTTGATCAGTGCATAAATGGGGCAGAGAGAAGCCAGGTGAGCTTCGCATTAGCCATGAAGACTGTTTTCTAAGTGTCTTGTTAGACTCACACGTGCTGTTCGTTGGAATATGGAAGCAGGACCATACTTACAGACAATCTGCCTGAGCCTTTGTTACTAATTACACCTGCAATCATTCGCCATGAGGTAAGAACAGCAGACATGTTAGCACTTAGGTCTTTGGGACAACTGACTGGTGGCAGTTAGGGCATTTTTTTAGACAGGAAAGGGATCCAGATTCATGGCTCTGCAGACAAAATAACTGTACATCATCGTCCTGTACATCTGAGTGATAGTGGGTTCTGCTGAGAAATCCAGCTAAAAGGAAGACACTCTTCCAGTAGTACCTTGTATGTAAGACCTGAAAACAGACAGTAGCTTCAAGGAGCGCTCAAGGTAGGAAATTCCAATTAGGAATAAACATGCTACAATTCTGCAGTCCAGTATTAAATCCTTACATTCCTAAAACAGGAAAAGTTCAAGTTGAAGCCTCCAGGAAGTTTTTTATTTGCTAGCTTAGACAAATACTCATCATCTTGGTTTCTGTGGATACCATTTTTAGGCTACTAAGTAACACCATGGAGTACATATGCAAAATTCAAAGCTGTGGTTCTCAATGGGTAGCCTGGTCTTAGGTAACTTAATAAATTTAGTCATTAATTGCTCTGAGCTNTCCCCCGCTTCCCGCCGCGTCCTGCCGCTTCCCGCCGCAGCGCCGCGCGGTGAGTGCCCTCGGGCAGCACCGGGCCGGGCCTGTCCGTCCGCCCGGGGCGGGAGTGCGGCCGGCATCCCGGGCAGTGCTCCGCTGGCNTATGGTAGGAGTAGATGTGGATATCTAGGCCACATGCAATGTTTTGATCAGTGCATAAATGGGGCAGAGAGAAGCCAGGTGAGCTTCGCATTAGCCATGAAGACTGTTTTCTAAGTGTCTTGTTAGAGTCACACGTGCTGTTCGTTGGAATATGGAAGCAGGACCATACTTACAGACAATCTGCCTGAGCCTTTGTTACTAATTACACCTGCAATCATTCGCCATGAGGTAAGAACAGCAGACATGTTAGCACTTAGGTCTTTGGGACAACTGACTGGTGGCAGTTAGGGCATTTTTTTAGACAGGAAAGGGATCCAGATTCATGGCTCTGCAGACAAAATAAGAACTGTACATCATCGTCCTGTACATCTGAGTGATAGTGGGTTCTGCTGAGAAATCCAGCTAAAAGGAAGACACTCTTCCAGTAGTACCTTGTATGTAAGACCTGAAAACAGACAGTAGCTTCAAGGAGCGCTCAAGGTAGGAAATTCCAATTAGGAATAAACATGCTACAATTCTGCAGTCCAGTATTAAATCCTTACATTCCTAAAACAGGAAAAGTTCAAGTTGAAGCCTCCAGGAAGTTTTTTATTTGCTAGCTTAGACAAATACTCATCATCTTGGTTTCTGTGGATACCATTTTTAGGCTACTAAGTAACACCATGGAGTACATATGCAAAATTCAAAGCTGTGGTTCTCAATGGGTAGCCTGGTCTTAGGTAACTTAATAAATTTAGTCATTAATTGCTCTGAGTTTCCGTATCTGTTCAATGATAATAAGTAGGAGCACCTTAACTTCTACGAAAGATGTAGGATATGCGTAACTATACTCTGGGTAGTAAGGCTGTAACTCCAACACCATCGAGACCAGTTACAAGCGTTCAGAACACGGACCGAGCCTTGTGACTGGTTTTGCTCCTAGAGCCGACTGGAAAACCCATGAAGGCACCTGAAGAAATGGAAACCGCTGCTTAAATGCACCGGGGTTTTATTGGTGTGGGTAATTTTGGCGATAACGTGTTCTGTCTCCGGCAGCGTCCCCACCGCCCGGAGCGCTCCGGGAGTCCCGGCCCGATTGCCCGCGGGGCCGCTCGCGCCCCCGCCCGTCAGTGCGGGCGGCGCTGNCGGCGGGTTTCCCCCACCGCCCGGCTCACGGTGTCCATTTCTGCCCCGCCTAGACCATGTCCAAGTCTCTGAAGAAGATCGTGGAGGAGAGCAGGGAGAAGAACCAGCCCGAGGTGGACATGTGCGACCGCGGCATCTCCAGCATGCTGGACGTGCCCGGCCTGTGTAGGTACCGGCGGCGGCGGGCGGGCACAGCGCGGAAACTTCCTTATTTGTCCCGGGCGAGCGGGGGCCGGGCCTGGGCGCGGGGAGTCCGGGCCCCCCCGGCCCGGCCCGGCGCTGCCCCGCTGAGTCCGAGACTCTTCGGAGCGGGGGTGGCCTTTGGGCACGGCGGGGCCTGGGGAGAGATCCGTGGGCTGAGCGAAACACCCCGCACGGGGCTGCCGGCAGCACCGCAAGGAGCCGTGCGTGTGTCCAGGGGAGCCCCGCACCGGAGCTCAGCGTTCCCTGTCGCACGCCTGGAATTCTGGCACTTGACTGATGGGGAGACTTTCCCTCTTCTCGGTCCTGCTACTGAAACAAAAACACCAGCCGAGTAGCATCTCCACTGGTTTTTGAAAGGGATAGGGTGACATCAGCCCGCAACTACGAGCGACTGGTCTCTGAAGGAGAGGGTAGTAATACCGTATCACAGGTACAGCAACGTCGTGCTTTGGATGTTATACCATTGCACATGCTTCCTGAGCCATGTCAGGGTGCTGCTCTTGGTATGGTGCATTTGCTGTAGTTAAATTCACAGTTAATGTAGCATACCAATAACAGCATGCTGTTACAGCTCTGGAGAACACATAAATGAAGAGCAAGTTAGGTATCTTTGCCTTATTAAAGTCCACGTGATGTTATCCCATAGCCAATACTCAGGGAGTTAAAGCTGTGACTGTAGTGTGCCACAGGGTGAAATTTTTCTGAATGCATGATGCAATGAGGGGGAAAAAAAGCAAAATCTCAACCAACCAATGTACTTAAAACTCTTGACTGTATCCTGGTTTAGCTCTTTACTATGTTTGTTAAACTTGGGAACAGCCAGGAGCAAATGTGCATAACTCTTCTCACAAGAGAGATATGAGCTCAGAGAAAAGTATGGCTCACTACCAACTCACCATTATCTGCAGAGTTGGGAGCACATCAGGGTGTCTTGAATCACATCAGGATGAAGTGTTAAGTACAGTTTTACAAAATTAGGTTCTGTACTTAAGTCTTCATTCTGTATTACTGTTTTCCTGCTTCTGGGTGGTGCGTGGGACTTTGGGAAGATGGTGTTGTAAGGACCATATATGTGAACTCACATTAACTAGAAAGGTTCACTGCATTTCTGTAGGATGAGCAGTTATTTGGGACAAAGTGGTGTTTAACTCACGTTAATTACAGATAAATTTTGAGAACTATACTTAGATCTGTCAGGTATATGGAGCAGCAACAGAGTACTGTTGCTTTTATTAAGTAAACTTGGTGCCTGCTATCAACACTAGGCACATAATTAACCAGCTTTGATCTTTTAAGCATGGAAAAGGGATAACATTGAAGCATATTGATAATCCTAAAAAAAAAAGTTTTCTTGCACAAAGACTCTTTGGGGTTTGTTGTTCAGGCAGAGCCAGGGACCAGGGTGGGACACTGTGGTCCCCGGGTGCTCCCTGATACCAGGTTGCTAATTAAGCATCTGAAATCTCTTTGGCAAGGAACTCCCTACATGAAGTATAGACTTGTGGTACCCTAGTTAGACTCCATCAGAGAAGTGTCTGTGCAGATCCTCTTGGTGCACGTGGTGTGACTTAATCTAGCATGGGGGTTTGGGGCCTTCTTCAGTTTGAGATGAAAGTTACGGAAGGGGGAAATGATGACTGGCTTCTGTTAAATTAATTGTTTTTTCAGTTATTATGTTCACTGACAGAACGTATAAGTTGTTTTGGGTTTGGGGTTTTTTTTACTGTGGAAGTATTTGCCTTCTGGAGAAGGAATACCTTTCACCAAATAAAAAGTAATGAATAGCTATTACTTCTGAATTTTTAGTAAAGACATTTGAGGAAGTGTTAAACTTGTTTTCAAACCCCTGTCGCCTGACTCCAAATGGATGGTCTTCTCTAATGTAGATTGGATGTTTTGGTTTTCTCTGGCTCTCAGAACTGGCATGTAACCTAAAGGAGACTGACCTGCTACCTTTCCTTCTCTGTGTGTTGCATACCTTTCCAGGGCAGCGTTAAAGCTTGCCTTTTCAGCTATTTTTATTTTCTCCTTCCATAATGTAAAGATCTCTTTTAAAAGCGATCATCACTATTCATGCCCAGTGACTCTTCTTGCACAGCATTTCATCTTTAAGGAGGGCCACTAGTTGATGTTGAGAGTTAAGGAGGGAGTATTTTTGGCTATTTGAGTTTTGTAGGTTTGAGTTACTGTGTTCGGTAGTCCCTGATCAGCATTTTGTCTCACATAATTATTTAGTGTTGTGAATGCCCCTACCAGAGGTGCCAAATACCCCTTAAAGGTAAACTGCTCCCTCTAGTCCTGAATCTTCAAGGAAAGGACCAAGCCTTGTCTCACTGCATGTTTGAGTACTTGCTGCAGAGCAGCTAATGAGCTTGTATTTAACCTTTCTTAACTTAATTCACTTAGGGTTAATACAGGCACAAGGATTTGGAAGCAGTGTACCATGTAGCATCTGTTCAGTGTGCCAGTCCTTTTCCTTAGGTGTCGCCCTGTTCTTGTCGTGTGTGATTAGAGGAAAAAAAAAAAAGTAAGTGATAGAGAAAACTGGTGGTATGCGCGGGCAAAGAAGAGCAAAGGGGAATATATGCCCTGTCTTGGATACAATTCTCTTCTGGCTTCTCTTTTCAGTCTAGTGAGTGACTTGCTGCAGTACAGGGCAGTCACTCATACTTTCTTTTGCATTGTCTTCCACTCTCTGAAGTAGCTGTGGGAGAGGCAAAGTGGACAAAACTTGCTTCTGTCAAATACCAGTGTCTCTTTCCAATTAAGAATGAAATACTTCTATCTGAAAGGAGATTGGCAAGCTAGCTTAGACCCATAAGCTTGGCAACCTTTACATCTCTTCCCACGTTGATGTTTAGCAAAGAAAGACTGTGGTTACCAGCTTGTATACAACATGGCATTCAGATTTACAAAGAAAGGTTAAGTAGTCCCTGAAGCACTTCTAACTCAGGAGTTCATTAATGTCTTTGGAAGTAGAGTTCTATTTTTGGAATATTGCTTGAATCCAGGCACTTCCATGTTTTCTCCTAATGACTTAAAATACAAACCAGAATTGTGTTACAGACCTTCAGGGCATCTGAATTTTTGACGCTTTCAGAACTGTAATATGAGAACCCTTTTTCAGACACGTTCTGTAGAAAAGAGATTTAATTTGAGACAAAAAATATCCCTTGATCTAAGTGTTCTGTGCTTTAGCTTGTCATGCAAATACCATGTGAAACAGTTTCAAGTGTTAAAGACTTTTTTATTATTCCAGCATATGATAAAACAACAGTTAAACCATTTGTGTGGGCATCTCTACTGTAGTTGTGCATCCTCCATACATAAATACTGTAAAAAATGTCTTATCCCATGGAAGTGTTCTATTGTGTTGGTTTGGGTTTTTTGCCTTCATATTGTGAAGTAAATAGATTATATTTGTTTATAAAGCACCCACTATGGACAGATAATGGTAAAGAGCATTAATAGACAATCCTGTAGGATTCAGAATGCTGAACAAGCAGGTTCAGCCAACTCCGGCAAGAAGGGAATGCTAGGGAATGTGCCCTTTCCCTAGCATAGCAAAGGATAGGGCATTTGTTGATAGGACTTTGAACAGCCATCAACAACTCTGGGATTGTTCTTAGAGTATGGACCAGTCTCATTTATGTGTCTTTTAAGCAGTTGATACGGAGAAGCTATGAGTAAAGGAATTATTTTGCTCAAATAACTTGCGACATCTGCTCTGTTGTCAGGGAAGGAATATTGGATGCAGTCCTATTTATGTGTTAATTTGTTCTCATTATCATTCCATCTGTAAGCTATTCATATTTTGCATAAAGTACATACTTGTGTGACTAGAATTATTTATCAGAAAGTTAGTGTTGATAAAATTGTTCATTCCTAAAATAATGAAAGCACAGAAGATGGAGAGGCAGGCTACTTGTAGCAATACTCATTATTTGTAGTAATTACTCATTACTTGTAGTAATGCTCATCCTGCACTAACTTCCTCCAGTGGGACAGGCAGTGTCTTATCTTGGCTCAGCAAAGTCACTAGGGTCTTCCTGTTTTGTGGGTGTGGGGTTTGTTTTTTTTTCCAATTTGTTTTACTTGGTTTGGCTGTTTTGTTGGGTTGGTTGTTTGGTTTTTTGTTGATTTGTTTTGGGTTTTTTTCATGGGGGGGGCTTTTATTTGCTTTATATTTTCCTTAATAATTAGGTTGAGTATTGTCATCCAGATATTTTATGTGAAGCTAGCTTGCAGTGCAGGGCAGCGGTATCTGAAGAGATTTGATAATAGGGCCAAAGTGGAAGAACCTAAATAATTCTTCCCTTGACTCACTCTTTTTTGAAGTAATAGTGGGACTGGGACCATAATGAGAATTTGTGATGACTGTGCAGCCTATTGGTCTGGCAATAGGTATTATCCTGACCCTCAGACTTCTGTGTGAATTTTCTGGTGCATTCATGAAATCACAGTAACTTATTGCTTGTATGCTAATGACTATAATGTTACCAAGGTAGTGTCAGAAGTTCCTCCAATGGATAGGTTATATAGAGAGGTTATAGCAATTTCCCATGGGAATAGAGAGGTTATAGCAATTTCCCATGGGAATCTCAGTGCCCTTCCATTCTTGGGAGACTGGTACACGGGTTGAGTCATCTGACCTGTTGTATGTTATGTTTACCTGGACTGTGTACATCCAAATCAAAATTGCCCCACCAGGCCCCCTTTAGCCTCCTAGATGTTACTTATGATTGACTTTATGTATAGGACGAGGTAAATCTCAGTCTGTGCTGTTCCCATAACACAGTCCTTTTCAGAGGAGTAGGCACGTGGCAGCATAAGGAAAACATGTTCTTTCCAAGGGCTGGTTGGTTGACACAGGTCTGTTTAATGTAAGTGAGCAAATTTCTCTCTGTAAGTAGTGAGCAAGTACCACTCTCTTATCTTGGTCCCCTTTCTTAAAATGCTTCTAAACTTGCCTCTGAACTGGTATTAGCTTTGGACCTTTGAAGACTGAAGAATCTCTTTGTCTTGATATGTCTAAAATGCTGCTGGAAGTAGTCCAGAGCACAGACACCTAAAGCTTTGCTCTTTTCAAAACAGTATTGGAGTGTAGCCTTTCTTGTTCCTTTGGGGGATGTCAGCCTGCCATTGCTGGTCAGAGATGCCATGGGACTTTTTGTCATGCATCAGGATTGACTGAGATAGTGGAGTTTCAGACAAGGTGTCTAGGCTTCAGTCAAATTTAGACAGTAAAATGCAGATTCAAATGTCTTTGGTCTAGGGATTTCTGCCTTGAAATTTTTAACATGGACTTTGGTCTGTTCTGTATAGATGTGGGAGAAGAAACCTTTTTGAAAATAGTCTCGGTTGAAGAACGGTGATGGGACAAAAAAGGAGAGGGAGTAGTGAGAATAATGCTTCTAACCTTGCGTTGCTGAAGGCCAGTGGAGCACATGGCTTGATGGTGTAGTCAAAAGGCTTACCTTTCAATATGCACAGAACTTATTGTGGCATTTAAATTCATCAGGAGTTCAATGTTCAGAAGACCAAAGTCTGCAGCCCCAAAGCTTCATTGCCCTTGAGTAAATATCCATGTACAGACATGATGACTTCGTTTAACTTCTCTGCTTTAAAACCAAAATGAAATGGAAGCAACTTTGTAAAATACCAAAAACAATAAGGATTTTTTCCCCTCTTTTTAAAAAAACGATTTTTTTTTGTTGGTGCTGTTGAGTCTAGGTAAAGCCTCAGAGCTCCAGAATGACTTGTTTCTGAAGTAAAATGCAGAAAAAAAAGGGTTTTTTCCCTAGGACTGATGATGTCAGATTTGATCTGGCTATGGTCTAGGTTCATTTTCCTTGGAGCTGAAGACATCAGGCTAGAGGACTTTTCATCTCTGTGGTAGGGCTGCCCTTCTGGTGGTTGTGTTCTTATTAGTCAGGCTTGAATATGAAGCGCCCATGAAATCTTGATTTTTACTGATTGTCACAGTTATTAAAATAGCTATACCAATGAAGCAAATTTATAAGGCATGCTTAGGCATTTGTTCACCAGCTTGTGACTATCTCCAGAATCTTCTCTCCTTTCACTGTGTAAATTGCAATCCTATATTTATCTGTATGGGTTAGCACTCAGTAGCGTTAAACGATTGCTTATGGTTCAGATACCAATGTGCCTTTTATGCTTTAAAGATAGAGCTCTTTGTGGAGGCTGCTGCTCTTGACTGCCCTTTAGTGATGATTTTCCTACAATACTCTTACAGACTTTCTATGGCCTTCTTTCCCTTGTTGGGATGGTCCTCTTCTGCATAGTGCAGTGGTGCAGGCAGTGCTTGGAGTGCTCAGATTTTGGGAGAAATTCAGGGTGGGTGCGCTGTTTCTTCTTTTCTCCTCCCTGTCTTTCCTTCCTTCACAACCTGCAATTGCACAGGGAACTGTGGTGATGCTTTTTTTTTTTTCTTCTTTTCAACACTGAACTTTCTGATCTGATGGTGCCTTTCATTCTGCCTTCATTCTGCTGCTTTCATTCTGCTAACAGGTTATATTTGCCTGTGTTAAGTCATGAGCTTTCTCAAGGATTAGCTGAAACAGGTTGCTGTATCAGTGAGTAAAACTCTCCATGTTATGTCTGACACAGTAACAGAAATGTGAAGTAAAAGGGCAGAGGAGTAGGTGGACTCATCCTTTAGTCTTGAGCTTCTCTTGTTTATTTGTGACAATGCATATGAATCAAGTTACTGGAGTGGAAAGAATAAGTTTCCTATTTTTTTTTCAGCTGAAATAGATACAAGCTCTCAGTTGCCATGTCCATAAACTAACTTCTTTCTCTCTTCATTTGCAGTTACGCTGTCTCACATCACACAGCTGGTTCTGAGTCACAACAAGCTTACAAGTAAGTATGTTCCTGGTTTTGGACTTCATTGCAGGCAGTTGAGTGACATTGAAAAGCTGACACTGTTAGTTTGATACAGAGTGCAATGACACTATTAGAGTGGTGCTTCTTGGTTAGTACTTCATTAAAAGTAAAGAGATTGAGGGTGTGACTTAGCAGTCATTTTCCATGTGCCTTTCCAGTTTCAATACAGATCTGCAATGTACTGTAAGATCTGTAGTTCTCAGTCTTGTCACCGGTTCAGCCAGAAATCCATTTCCTACCATGGCTCTGAAGTCCTTATGTAAGGTGAGGACTTTTGAAATTTTTAACTGTATCAGAAACAAGACATTTTGCATTTTAGTGAATGGATAATGAATTTGACTGAAGCAAAGCAAATTACAACTCCACTGCATTACATCTATAGCCAAGCATACATGAGCAAGGCCAGCCGCATGTAAGCATCAAGCATGGAACTCAAGTAGCCTATTTCTGCCCAAAAAAAGGCTATCTCTTGGTCATACTGCTCACACCACCTTCAGGTTTTGGATCCTGCTTCCCGCAGTAAAGGAGCTTCTAAGTGAGGTGTTGGTGAATAGCATGTTGAGAACAACATGAGACTTAGCTTGGTGGATGGAGATACCAGACTGACTTTTGCAAGATAAAGGTTTTTTGTGGTTTTGGGTTTTTTGTTTGTTTGTTTGTTTGTAAAACTGGTGGTTGATCCACCAGTGTCTTTTGCAAACATTCCTGCTTCTTGGTTGTTGAAATTCAAGCAGTGAATTTTGTCTCACCCCTGTTTCTGTGCATCCTCCAAAGAGAAGTGTTGATCTTGTTGATGTTCTTCTTCTTGTCTGCTCTCCACATGTGCCAGTGGGTTTCTCTCTAAACCAGTCCTCTTTTTGAAATTCAGCTGGAGAGATGAAATGGGGAGGGGAATGGAACCAATAAAATGGGTGTGTGTTAACAAGAGAGGTATTAGGGTGTAGGTGCTTTAGGGTGTATCCAAGGAAATCTTTACAAATTGAGATGGGTCTTAAGAAACACAAACTAATAAAACTCAGGCTGTTGAACTCTATACTTCTTGCTGCATGATCAGCAAGATACAGCATCATAGCTGTAGGGTAGTATGTGTTATTTAAAACATGTGAATTAATGCAAAAGTGTCACTATAGTCTCTGAGCATTTGCAGAGGATTAAGCATGAGGAAAATATAAATATCCCTAGATTTTAGCACATAAGCACTTCTCTGGATGCAGTTTATTGAGTACTAATGTGTAGCTTAAAGGGTTTATAGTAGTAAATAGATAAGATTATGGGCACTTTGACTGGCTGTGAGAACTCTGAATTAGTTGTTCAGGACCCTTCTTTTGATAGTGTAGTGCCCTCTAGACTGCCATCTTGCTATTTGTTTTTGTCCCATTGTAGTTTTCAAAGAAATCTCAATTTAATTACATGTGTGACCAACAGTTTCCAGCCATCTGGAATATAAATGATGACTGATGGGTAAATTAATGGGCCAGTTCAGGGAGGGAAAATCCAAAGTGCATCGCTGTTAAACATGCAACTCTGTCCGTGGTTTAGAGGGCCAAGAAGTTACAAATTGGCTGGGAATAGTCTTGAAGTCTTGAAGCTGGGAGAATAGTCTTTTGAGAAAGGTGGTGAATTTTCTTTGGGCATATTACCATCTGGCATCTGTTATCAGCCACTGGTGGAGCTGGTCTGTGGGGCCACCCAGCTAGTGGCTTTTGTGTGTTCCCTCAGGTACTGCAAGGAGATGGCTGTCTCTGAACTTGAGCTTCTGAAAGCTAGGCAGTTAATTGTACTCAGCCACTGCAGCTTTTTCTGCAGCCTTTGGAGGCACCTTGAGGTAGCAGTTCATTGTGCACACCTCTGTCTAATTCTTGTGATCAGACAGCTCACCCAGGGTTGGGTACCTTAGGGCTGACAGGCAAAGCTTCTCTCTAGTGCTGATTATTTACTCTGGTATCTCTGTCTGAATGGCTGCTTACCTGGCACAAGGATGAAATGAGTTGGAAATGTTACTCTTTGTAAACTTCACCATTCTTTGTCTGAGATTTGTAAAATTCCTAGAACTTTTGAAATCTGACATTTCAGATTGCCAGTGAATCAGCTCTTCCACCTGGTGCCTTACAAATTTTAACGTAGCTAAAGGATGATTTCAGCTGAACACACAGCTGGCTGGGCAGGTAGCAGGTGTCTGCTTTGCTGTGAGGAAGAGGAGAAAGGCTTAATCTCCTGCATGGAGCCTTGAATCATGGTAAACTTGGCTGCCTCAGATCTAAGCCTGGGGAGGGCATGTCCTTCAGCATGAGCTCCATGCTGAAAAGCTGAGTAACTAACCTATGACCTAGCTGAGTCTTAGCTGCAGACCTGACTGGGGGAGGACAGATACAGTAATAAGAAGTGTCCAAGAAGGATGTGTTCAGGTTGACTTTAACTATTCAAGAAAAATACAGAGTGTACCATTTGTGCTTAAAGCACTTCTAGTTTTCAAAATACCGGTTTAAAGATGGCCATGACTATAAGTTTGTGTTACACTACATTAAATCTCACCCTTCAATTAACTGCTTTCTCCTAAAGTAGCAATCAGATCAGCAGGCTGCAGGTACATGCCCTCTTTCAGCCAAGGGATTGTCACCCTTTCTAATTGCTGTGTTTGGGTTTCTTTCATGGGAAGGTAAGACCACTGCTTGTCCTGAGAAGTAACTCATCAGGTCTGAAACTTACTCTTCTTTCACAAATGGATGTAGGCACTTAAATAGACAGCACACGTTTTTAAAAGGCTAAATTTCAAGTTCATACTTTCATATTTGACACTGTTGACCTAATCTTTTAAGCTATGTAATTAATTGTCTTAGCAGATTGTTCTTAAAATGACTAGGAAGCTGATGGCAGTGACACTTGACATGCTACACTAAGGTCATATTAGCATCTTCTACTAGTTTTCTGCCATTTAAATGAGTGTTCTGCTAGCTTATTTTTTTGGTGTTTAGAGTAAATATGTCTATCGGAAAGAATAAATAAATGTAAAAAGCGGATATGCATATTTTTATGTAAACATACTTTGTATTTTTGCCAGAAAACTATTAAAACTAAGGAAAGTTTCATAAGCAAGTATGAGGACTACTCAATTAAATCCATCATACTGCTCAGAATACTTTTGTGGCATGGGTTTTATTAGTATTTCTAGTGTGCCATTTGTACTTAATTTACGTGTCTAAATCATTCATTATCAGAAGTATTCAAGTTCACATTGATTTTTCTGGAGGATATTAGGCTGAATTTTTTTCAGCTATCTGGTGCTTGCTAATGGAGGAGTCTTGAACTGGCTTTTTTGCTCTAGGTGACTTCTGAAACAGTTGAGTCTGTCCTTTGCTGCTTGGTGAGAACTTGTTCTTCAAAATCAGAAGCAAAACTGTCAGAGAAGCTAAATAGCTGTGATTCTGCAATCTTATTGAACCAGGTGCTGCATAAGTGACAAAGCTGGGATAAGTCCTCTGTAGGGTCTCTGAAAATTCAGTAGAAAGCAGAAGGAGAAAGTGAATATTGTGCTTTTTATTAGCATAATGTAGACATAAGGGCCAGTGTCTCTAAATGTTGTATTGGGAGCTTCTTGTTTCATCATTTAGTCATTTTAAAGCCTTCTATTCAATATACTGTTGGGAAGCAAAGTTCAAGATAATCTTAGCCTGTATAGGTTGTCTGATCCTAACCCAGGTGTCTTTTGAACCCATTGGCTGCCATCAAAGTAAATGCAATAGAAGTTCTAACAAATGTTTTTTTAAATTGGTGGCTGAACCACAGATATCTGCCCTTCAGTGTGGATTAATCTGGTAGATGTGACCAAGCTGTCTTTGTTCCATGTCACTTGATGCTAGCTGAGGGACATACAGATAACATTTACCTCCTGCTCAACAGGATCATTTATGGGACATGAATAGTGGTAGGGAATTAGGGTAGCTGTGCTAGAGGGGCAGAGAGGGAGTTAGAGCCACAGGATGTACTATTGTAGAAACCACATTTGATCAGTTTGGTCAGCCACAAATATTGTTTCTGCACCATCTGTGCAACAGTAGTAATTTTTATGGGTATTTATGCTTCTGTTTTGTGTATTTCTAGGGCTGCTTCACTCAAGTTCAGGTGGAGCGATTGAAAGTCTGCAGCAGTCTTGGCCATTTGCTCATCTGGTGCCTCTGTGCAGGATGAAAGTGACTTTCAGGTGTTGGTGTAGAGCTGCCTGTTCTGCAGGGGCAGCTGCCATGAACCCTCTGACATTGCTGCTCTGTGGTTCATGCTGGGGTTGTAGTGCCAGTCATGTGTTAAGGAATTTGTCATAAGAGTTCTTGAAATCAAACTTAGAGCTATTTTGTTCAAAGCCCTTCAGCTGGAGTTCATGCTTTAATAATGGTTCTGGGGAACCGACTGGGAATTGGAGAATACTGAGATTCTGGGGAGCCCAGGTCAGGGAGAGGAAGGGATATCACCAGGCTTGTCTGTTTTTAATCTGGGTCTTGCCCCATATAATTTCAAGCACAGCAAGGTGGAGCTCTGGGAGACAGTGTGAAATAGATCATCTGAGTCAGGATGAGGATTTTTTCTGAGCTGATGGTAGAGTTTGTCTATCACATGTCTTGAGAGCTCATGGGGTTTCGGGGTTTTATTTATTTATTTACTTCATTTGTAAATTGATTGTGCTAGAACAACTAATGGCTACCTTTGACTGGGAAAAAAGTACCTTTGCAGGCTGAAGTCAGCAGGTGGGTTAGGTTTCACCTTTTGGTCCCCTTGTGCCACTGGATTTGTAAGTGAGCAAGAATTGGAGTAGAACTAGCAACAGAAAAAACTCACTTTAATAAAGAATGCTGATAGAGCATAAAAATGTGGCTTATGCCTTGCCTGCTTTTTCCTAGCAGAGCAGCTTTTCTGTACTGTTTTGCCATAAAGTATGAAGGGATACTGAACCTTCTGGACTTTAGATAGGTCAGCTAACTCAAGGTATTCTCCAGCCACTTAAAGCATACACAGAATTTCACATCCTAGTATAGAACAGGAAATCCTTGCTTGGTATGCTGATGAAGTTCTGACAATTAAAATCCATGTACTATATGGTGAATAGGAAGTGTGTTTGAAGAGGTTTCAGATCTCAGTTTGTCTGTTATCCCACCCAGGCGGGCACAGAGGGGAAGATGTGACTGGAAAGCAGGCTGGAATATGAAAGGTTACTTCAGCATTGACAGCAGGTGTGAGCGCTGGTCGTCATCAATATGTGTGCAGCTATCACGCTGCCAACCTGTTTTATTCTCACTTTTTTTGGGATGTGCAGTAAGTGTTTGTCTTGTAACTACTATGACAATTATTTGCGTTACCTGCCAGCGGTGGTTAGTTAACGTTGCAATCATTTGAAGAAATCAGTTTGGAGGTTGTGTCTTCTGTGCCGCTGGTACCGGGAGTGTCCCCGCTGCCAGGGAAGTACCAGTGCTCTGTGCTTGGTCCAGTAGAGGTCACTGTTTGAGTACATTTAGCGTTTGTTTTCCTGGGAAGGCGCTTGTGTTCCTGGTAGCTGGCAGCTATTCATCCCGCCTGCTAGGTGATGGTGGACAGCAACTTCGTTTTTGCTGTTCTCCTGCGTCTCCTTAACCTCAGGTGATCGTGTGCTCACTGGCTTCACGTATTCTTGTGCTGCCTGTAAATGATCTCAGAAGTTTCCTGCTATTCATAGCTCACTCCTGATGATTTCTACATCCTTTTGTTCTCCTGCTCTGATTCCTTATCCAGTACTATCAAATGATTAAATGATGAGAGATCAGGAACAACTATTTTTTACTCAAACCTCTTCTGTGTTACCTGATGCCATGTTTTCTGTCCTCCTCTACCATTCTTCTGATCTGCTGTCCTGTACTGTTCTGTGATCTTTCCACTGCTTCTCCCTTGATTCTCATGTAATCCTTTACTCATCTTTGGTCCCTTACTTTTTGTGAGGTGATCCATTAGTTTTTTGCTGCTGGTTCCCATTTCTAGACCTGAATTTTGTTTGAGTTCACTTTGTGCTCGTGTCAGAATGGTTGTGTCTCATTGATCATTGTTCTTTTGACAGCCATGTGGTCACTCTTTATCATCACTGAACATTTTGCCTTCTTTCAGCAGTGCAGTTCAAAACCTTTTTTTTTCTGCTCACATGACTTACTGCTTCTTTGCTCTGCTATCTCCTAAATTGTTTTTCTCTCTGCATGTGACCAGCACAGAAGCTTGTCCCTTTGTTGCTGTTAACCCTCTTGACTGTGTCCTTGATCTTTTTTAGCACACTGCTAAAATCTCTTGGTTTAATTTTTACATTAGGATGTCTCCTTTCTGAGTCACCTTTCTGGCTGTAGTCTATACCTGAATGTATTGGAGGTTGTCCAGAGACACCAACACTGCATCTGCCTGTCCTGAATTCCTTCCCAGTCTAGCTGCTTTGTCTTCTCCAGTCTGCTGAAATGTGTGATGGTGTCTCCCACTGGTATTGTCTGACACTTTGCATCTTGCCTGGTATGAGGTTATTTATATTACAAATTTGCTGACTTCTGGAAGGAACCAGATGACTGTGTACTCTTTGCTCTTTGTTGCTTCTTGTATTCTCCTCTCCTATGCTTCTGCCTCTGCTTCCTTCTGGTAAGTCATTCCATGCTGTTGTCCTGGCACAATATACCAATGGACCAGGTAATGTCTGCAGGGTGAGACTGGGGCTGTGTCCAAAGCACAGGACTTGTGCCCAACAGTGTCTATCAGCTATGTGTGGGAGAGATGCTTTAAGCTAACTGTAAGGCTTTCATTTTTTTGGTATGTTTTGATTTGGTCTTACTTCCTATTTCTGATACAGGGATCTCTAATGGGAAATATCTTATTGAATGCAGTACACAGGAGGATGTGGAAAGGAGGAAAAAGGAGATCCCTATGCATATGCCCTACTAAATTTGTGACATCTGGGTTCTACTCAAATATGTCGATTAAATACCTTGTTAGCTTTTGCTTCTCTTCCTGAAAAAAAACCCCAAACCTTTGGTTCTGAGAAAATACAGATGGTAGAGCATTTTAATTTTAAATATATATAACGCCACTTTTGCTTCTAAGAGGCTTTGGGGAAATGAAACAGAATAATGTGTGAAAGAGTTTTGTGCTGTAATGGTATACAGGCAGAAAGTACTGAATTTATACATAAATTAAATTGTCAAAGTTTGTGCTGTATGGCACGAAAGTCAGTTTTACACCATAAGTAAAGTGACCATACTAAAAACAGCACTAGACACAAATCACTTGTCTTGAACATAACTCTTCAGAAACTTTTGTTCTTCTCTTATTAAAAGACATCTGCAAACATATTAACTTGTTTTTTTAAGTCTCAATGTTTTCTGATATGTTACTACAAATTTCTTGGTCTTCACTTATTTCCCATTGGCTTAAAATAGCTCTAATTTTTTTTGTGGAAGCCCCATATAAATGATCATTCTCCATGTTTATATACAGGTTGTAATGGAAACTTACTGTAAATCCTCTTGCCACATACAGACTGTTTTGCAGTTGGCATTTTCAAAGGAAGTGAACATTGCAAAAGTGAACTCACCTAATTAAAGACATTAATTTTGTATTACAGAATTTACTGTCTAACAAGCCAAGTAGAATTTTTTGGCTTCTAATATGGAAGGACTGAGACAAGAAGGTAGATTTGGTGTAGATTGAGGGGAAACTGGATTTAGTTTTGGGTACTTGATTTTGTACTCTTATTTTCTATATATTCTTTTTTTTTTCTTTTAGTAGTCAGGTGTGGTGAAGTGGATAACGTCACAGCATTTCCCTTCAGACCACTCACCATCTGGCTTCTTAACTTTTTCCAGTCATGTCCCACAGCGTAACCTTTGGGGTGAAATAATTCCGTGATCTTGATGTGATGATGGGCAATGTGGTGACTGGTTGTTTGTCTTGAAGTAATATCTTGGCAATGAAATGTACAGTCAGCTGAAGCCTGGGGTGTAAGCTAAGGTAGAGGCACAAGGAGGACTCTGTACTATACAGGCTTAAGGAAGTGGCTTTAAGTCGTGAGTATGGGGAGCCCAAACTAGGAGGGAACTTAATTCATTCCCAGTTCTGAGAACTGGAACAAGAAACACATGTACTGACTCTGCTTTTGAGCAGTGAGCTTTTTTTTACTGAAGCCTCCTCTGTGAGTGTGTTTGGAGGACAGGCTGGTGTCCCCACTAAGCAGTGTCAGCACAGCAGTCTGAAGTGCTGAATAGGGGAAAGATACTTGGTTGATCCAAGTTGCAGTGAGGAATAGTCCTATGTGTGTTTCTAAAAACATTTCAGTGGTGTAAAAAGTTTAAACTCCAAATACTGGCTAAGAAGGCAAACAGAAATAATGAAAAAATTTTTAGACACACTTAAAGCAGAATTTTGTAAATAAGCACTGCTAGGCACACAGGTAGATGGACACTTCTGAGTGAGAGGCTGAAGTGATCTTCACCTTTGAGGGTAATCTATAGTAATTGTTCAAGGCCTGATGTGCAGGACAGCTTTGGTTAGTCCCTTTTGTAAACTGCAGAAAACAAGGTAAATAGACTGAAGTAAAGAGAATATTGAGGAAAGGAGAGGTGAACTTACTGAATGAACTTCAGACAGGTTGATTTATCTAAAGCCAGCACCTGTGCAGTAGTGTAAAACTCTGAAAAGATCATGCTTAAACAGTTCAAACACCTGAAAGAGACTCACTGGCATTTAGTGATAGTGTTTGCATTTGGTGGAAGCCTAACATTGAATCTCAACACTATCAACTAAAGTTCTTTTGTCCTGTAGAAGTTATTTCTCTTAACCATCTGCTATTGAAGTATCAACACACAGATAATCTGACCTGTAATGAGGGTATGTAGCCTGCATTCTTCAACTTTTTGCATGGTGTACCTCATGTTTTTGGTTTTTTTCTCCTGACTTAAATCTAAGACAGCAAGTGTCTTGGCTGAACTGTGCACTTCTCACAAAGCAGTTATTGAAGATGAAGATGCTGTGGTTGACTACAGTAATTTGAAAAGCTTGGCTAATACTTGGTTCTCTTCAAAATTATTTGCAGAAATGAAGGACATGTTTATATCCATATTTTTATATACATCCTTATTCACACCATTCTTTAATGCTGTTAAAAATGCTAAAAAGCATCAGATTTTTGTGAGCTGTTTTGGTGTGGTTTCAGTTCTTTGCAGTTAGGTGATGTATTTTCAACATAGTAATCCCTTCCTAACCTCAGCCCCTGGCTTCTAGTATTTCTCTCCAAACTCTGGCATCTTAAGCTCTCTTCTCAAGAAAAAACAGATTTGTTCTTTCTCTTCACTAGATGTCACTTAATTCCTAGTGTCCTCTCAGTCTTTCTTGTGCTCATTGCTCTTCTTAGATTCCGGCTTCTAAATGAAAACTGTTTATTGACAAATTGCTTTGTTAGCACAGTACCACATCAATGAGCTATAGTGTAATTTAAACATGTTCATAAGAACAGTTTCGTATCTGAGGTACTTCTGTGGTTAATTGAAATTAAAAAACCCCGCTGGTTTCTGGAAAGAGCTGAAGATTAAGGAGACAAGTTTGTTTTTAATGTTTTCAGTGTGAGGAAGATTAATATCCATCTTTGGAAGAGTGAAGGGAGGGCAAAAGGGGAAACTTGAACTACATAGTGTGTAAATTAAGTACTGTATGCTTCAGTTGGGATCAGGATTCTCTCCAGTTAGCTGCCAAGTATGATATCAGCATGCCTATGAATATTTAAAATGAAAACTGTTGTGTTCTCCCTCTGCTAATTCCTCTTTCATTTTGGTGAAGCTGATTGCTTCTCTTTTTGAATAACAGAACCCTTGTCAAATTAATCTAAACATGACTCTAGCTCTGTGAGTACAGTTATATTGGATGCAGAGAATGCATTATATATTTAGTATTCTAAATTCTTCCTCCCCCATGAAATGTGAGTAACATTTCATGTCTTTATGACCTTTACACAAAGGGATCCTTACTCATGAAAGCTTCCTGTTGACACTAACTGGATTAGCAAGTCCACAGAACTGGTTTATTATATTGTATGGCCCTCAGGTTTTACTTTAGTCTTAAAAAGTAGGTTCTTGCTCTTGGCAAGAAACCTCTGCTTGGGATCCACAATGGACTGACTGGATTCTGAATGGTCTGTATTGAGTTCTCTTTACTCTGTATGACTCTGGAGCAGCTTTCCAATGGAACAGTTTAATGGGAAACTGACATAAATCTAGTTGTATAAATCTGTTCTCTGTCAGGTACTGCTATTTTAATAGCTCTTTTGGATAAATATTCCCTTCGAACCTGTAAAGGTTTGGAGTACTACTGAACATCATGGTCCTAGGTACTGCAAAATTACTTAATTAAGTAAAGAAACATTCTGAAAAAGCTGGGGATTCTGCAGCTGTTCAGAGTTTCTAAGGATGTGATTGCCAAAGAAATTAATCTTACTTTAAAAATGTAAAATTCTTATTTCTCTTGATGTCTGATTCAAAAAACGTTGACTTCAGTTGGAGGTTTTCTGTAGCCTTTGGGTCACATTTATTGACGAGATCACAAGCCTATTCATGCACAATTTTATCAGGTATTACAGATAGCATTTTCCAAGCAGCAGTGGGACAATGTTTATTTTGAATATTCAGTGTTAAGGTTTAAATGAGCTGAAATGTTTAATGCAGTTTATGTACTGTGTCTTCTTCTTTTGGAGACTTACATTTTTACCAGATAATTTCACTTATTCAGTTGGGTAGTTCATTGACCCTTCTAGTTCTTTTAATCTGAAGTTCCTTATCAAAAATGTTTTTCATTTTAGTTTCAAACTGTAAAGAAATTTTGATACAGATCTTTTTTACCAAAGGTGTCTTCAGAAATGTTTAATTCAGTGTCTTTACTAAGCAAACAAAAAAAAAAGCAGACTAGATATCATCTTTTAGATAAAAGGAAGTGGAGACTTAATTTTGCAAACACCTGAGTTTGTTTACTTTTGAAATTGTGAAGATTGCTGTTGTTTTCCAGGGCTTCACAGATGTTTAAGAGAAATAATCTTGGTGACTATTTTCAGAAATCATGACTTTTTCAAGCCTGTGCATTTTCAGCTGTGTGAAGGGCCCTACCACCACAGGAGGAATTGCATTGAGACCTGTCTGAATGGTGAAAGAGTTACTGAGTGGAACTACAGGGAAAATAATGGACTTTTTCTTCTTTTCTATTTCCTGTGCTCTTCATCCTTTGTCAGAAGTTGGATATAGAAAAGGAGCTGGATTTGCATGTCAGTTCTAGGTGGTATGAGAAGCTCTTGACTTCGTGTTTTATGGGAAAGGGTGACATCTGAGACATGTGATTCCAAGCTGCTGTCACTGATCTGGGTGTTTTTAGTGAGCTGCTCTGCAGGGTAAGTGGCTGCCGTGGATGAAAGGTCCTTCTAACCCAGTGCCTGCTCTCCAGCTGAGAGCAACATCAGACCCCTAGAGAGGTAAAGATCATGTCTGGTGTTCTCAATGCTGAAAGAGAGTTAAGGCCCAGATCCAAGATATTCTAGGTATGGAGTTACATAGGCATTGAATAGTAGCATTTAATCCTTCTTAATTATATTTTGTAAATAATTTTGTTAACTTTTAAACAGCTGCTAGTTGTATAGGAATAAAATGCAATAACTTGCCTCAAGCAAACTTGATGAGAACTTAACGTTTTAATGCCTAAAGAATTGCCACTAACTTCAGGGCAAAAAAGACCATAAATCCTTTGAAGTATAACAAGTTGCCAATCCTTATTTCCAGAAACATGTACAAAGTCCTCTTATTCCTTGTGGGCAGCCTATAGACCATGTCTTTCACTGTCAACCAACCTTTGAAATCAAGGTGAGGTCTACAGCTGTCATATTGAATCACTGTATGCAGTTTCCAGTATTGAACAAGGGGAAGCTGTTCTGGTCTTGTGAAGTGAAACTTAATATGAATGGGGCTTCATGATGTGACTGAAGCTTCACAGGAGAACACAAAGGCACTGGGCTGCCAAATTTTACTAGTGTTTGCTGAGGGGGAGTTGTTAATGACACTGGGCAGCAGATGGTCTTAGAAGAGTTGTTAAGACACTGCGGATGGTACTGTAAATACGTGGGTGATGGAACCAGGATGCTGACAGTTCACTCTCACAGCTCGTCGTGAGAAGGAGACTCGAGTGGAATTCAGTATTGCCAGAACATGAATGTCTCAGGATTTGGCAGTCTGCTATGTATCTGGGAAGAGTTTTGCAACATAGTAGTGGGATGGTAGTCAGGTCATGTAAAGTTCAAAACAGAGAGCATGATACGCCCAGTCAGCCTTGCTTGACCACCACTGATCTTTAGACCTGAAGGTACCGATCCTGTGCAGTTTAGCTGCAAGATCAGTACAGGAGTTAAATTCAGTCTTCTGATTTTCATTGAATACAAGAGAACATTCATTTATATTACAAATGAATATGAACTGTTGAACCAGAAAATAAACTGTTGCAGGAAAGAGTCCTCTCTTCCCTACCGTAAGCCTGGTGTTGACCTACTCTTCTGTTTTTCCTTCTCATGAAATACCTCCAGGCATTCCATCCAAACCAAAAGGTACGGTTGTGGACTGGGGCTTTTCATTTCGATTTAACAGGGTAGGACGCAAAAGCGTTTCATTTAAATTGTTTGCTAAATATTCAGCCTTTTTCTCATCTCAGTCTGCTTACCAATGCAGCTTTTAGTATATCTTGAAGAAGATAATGATACAAAGTATCCTAAGTGTCATTAAATATGAATACATGATATACGGTATGTGGGGATTAAACAGATATATCAGGAGAGAGTGATATATCTGTACTGGTCTTTCTATTGTTATAAACTAAAACCTGTATTTTCTAGTAGTTCTGATTCCTATTCTTCATAAATGCAGTATCTGAGAAGATCAGAAACATGTCTGTTGTGTCTCATCAAAGTCAAATTATGAAGTCTAATTTCTGAAAGGAAAATATTTTAATACTGGTAATTACTTTTCTGATGAAATATTGAGGCTGGAAACAGCTGAATGATGCCAATTAAAATCCTCAGTTAACTTCTGTTAGGGAATAATTTAAAACAACAGTAGTAGTGAAATACCCTTTAGTATGTGAATGCACATAATTCTTGCTATCATTGAATGACAGATAAGTATGGACCAGTTGGAAAATACCTCTAAGGGAAGTCTTCTAAATGTTCAGATTTGCCTTAATGACTTTATATAAAAGTCTGCTAAAAACCTCCTGCAATGAATATAGCCCTCAACAGTAATATTTATGTAGTGTAATTAGTGTCTTTGTTAGGGATCCCATTGTTGTTCACATTGTAATTAGACATATAATCTAGTAAATGGGACATACTGCAATGTTCTGCTTTGTAAACATTATTGACTCCATTTTAAGACTGAGATTGCCTCATACCAACAAATAAAAAAAAAATCATGGCCTCATAAAACATTCTAATTATTTAGATGAGCACTCTGTGGGTTCCTGATGCAAAGTTGAGACTGAACCAAGGTGAATATTGAGCACAGGTGCAAGCTTCAGTGCAGATGACTTGCCAACCTCCTTTACACCTCAGCTGGCTGCTTAAATCTCACTAAGTTTAAGGGGGGAAGAGATGCAAATCTAAATAGCTTTTTAACCTCTTTAGCACAGTCGTTCATATTCATGTTTCTGCCTTATAGTTCATGTTTCTAGGTAATAACAACCAGCTATTGATCTCTTGGTAACCCACTGTAGCCATGTATGTGTATTGATCAGTTAGTTTACCACTCATGGGAGGTAACTGAAAATGGGCTTGGCTAAACAGTTCTTTTAGGGCTGTATTTAATTTTTTTGTAAATTTTGTTGTATCTTAAATAACCAAGAATTTGGATACTAAATTGTTTAAGCAGTAAGCAGAATGGGCCATTGCTAAAAATGAGGAATTATTTTATGTTTGTTGTTAAAGACCTTTAGTGCAACTGCTGTCTTGGTGTAACTACTTGTATCATTAATGTTTTTACACTCAAATAATGTCATGATCCAAGTCTCTCGGGGTCTGCTCTTTTGAGACCTGTGTGTGCTACATGAATTGAGGACAGCCTGCTTCTCTTAGTCTGTAAGAGCACTTGTTCTTGTCTCTCTCTCTCTGAAATGGTCTTTGTTAGTCAAAATATCTTACAGTTCTAGTAGTAATTTTTGAAGAGTACAAAATGAGTGCTCTCAGCAATGAGAACAGGTTCCAGATAGGAGGCTTTTTGGTTATAAACTTTGCTTTTATTGGAATAATGAGATGCTTTCAGTGCTGCAGCCACTGTACAAACAGTGCAAACCCCAGATGCTGGTAAAGCATCTGTAGTCTGGGTAGCTTGCCCTAATTACAGTCTCTCATTGTGAAAACTTTCCCACAGCTGTGCCAGCAAACATCGCAGACCTGAGAAACATAGAAGTGCTCAACTTTTTCAACAACCAGATTGAGGAGCTGCCTACACAGATAAGCAGCCTTCAGAAGCTCAAACACCTGAACCTTGGGTGCGTATCTTAATGCAAAATTTTGCTGTAATAGAGGTGTTACCAAATGTCATCACAACTGAACCTGTAACTTCTTATTTTTTGATAGCAGAGTTTGTTATTGGAAGTGATTTTGAGGATAACATGGGAATTACGGCTTCAGAGTGTTCAGTTAATGTCCTGGATAAACAGAAAAGTAAATGATCAAACACTTACTCTGGTATCCTGATAACCATTTAAGGACAGCAGCAACTCATATCCATCGAGTCAAACTGAACAATTACTGACTTTTACTTCCGTAGCAACTGCCTCTTAATTCTTTGGTTACTGCATAAGAGTCAAGCTCTGTTTCCTGTTCTGATTTAAAAAAACATCCATGTTAATTTAGGACTTTAATTCCAGATTTTCAAATTTGGGTTTATAGACATTTTAGTTTATATTAAACCTGTAAAAGAAGCAGCATGTATAAGATGTGGTGTGCATTTAGTTCAAAGAGCTAGTATTGGCTGAATTTGTGCCAGGGGTGTTTATATTAAAGTGGTGATACTTTATAATAACTACAGTTGCAGAGGGCTTTCTTGAATAATTAAGAAAACAAATGTGAAGCATAAGACCTTCTTAAAATTAAATGAGCATATCAAAGTGTAGCTGTTTAGGGAAGCACTGGTAGGCCTAAGCTTTAGCATTACAGGCTTCTCATAGAAAGAATGTTGTATTTTATCAATTCCAACTTCCAAACACCTTCAACTGAGCATTTTTTTTTACTCTTCAAAATACCAGATGATTTTGGCTAAGCTCTGTGTAGTCTGCTTTAGATACTTTTGTAAAGTGCTGATAATTGAATTGCATCTTGAACTGTTGAAATGCCAGTAGACATTTTAATGATGATCTGTCTTCCTGGTCTTTTTTTTGGTCACAGTAGATCTCTATCTTTTCTTAATATCTGTTTCAACCTCTGAATCGCTTTTCAGAGCGATAATCAATTACTTTCAGAGCAAATATCAATTAAGAATCCTTATTATTTGTATTTTGGGGGTTAGAGCCATATTTTTTGAATGGCATATAGAGGTGTTACAGTATATGAAGGAAGAGGTTGGGCACTTCCTATGGATTAAAGCAGTGACCATTGTTAATACAGTTCAAATACTAGTCTGCATTAATGAAAAAAATGTCATGCAAAAGACCACTTGGTGTTTGGAACAACAGACATTCAGGTCTGGAACCACATTTGCCACCTTCCTGTACCATGTGGCCTAAAATCTTAGAGATTAAATGCTCTTCCATCTTAATCCCCTCCTAACACATGGTCTTCCCACCACAGGATTTACCACCTAGTCTTAGCTTTGCAAAATGGGTTCTGCTTTGGACATCCTTGGAATCAGTGACGAGGAAACTTTTTTGCTCTAGTAGGTTTTTCAGGAGACAGCCTAGAAACCTCTTGTCATCTGCAGTGCGTGTGTTACAGGGCTTCAGAAGAGCCCCTAGGGGAGAGGGGCTTGAATAAGAGCAGAGATTATTTTGGGGAGGGTTTTGGCATGGAAGGGTCAAGAGGTGTGGAAAGAGAGAAGGTGTACTGCTGCACAGAGAGCTTAAAATGTAACGTTTGGAAGGTAGGTGAGACACAAGCTCAGTGTTTGAACTTCTGCAGGGATGAATAGTGCTGGGCAGCAACTTTGAGCTGGTTCTCTGTCCCTGCCAAAGAATAGATACCATTCTGCCTCTTGTCAGTAGGGAGAACATTCTTTCCCTCTCTCTTCCTTGCTTGCAAAAGGCAAGGCCATTAGGGCAGCTTGGTAAAAAACCCTTTTCACTAGGGGAAAACGAGCTGCTTTCTTTAGTCCTGTTTTATATAAAGACCAGTTTTTAAAACAGTGACAATTCTGCAGTAGCAATAGTGGAGAATGTCTATCTGTGTTCTAATTGCTAATACTACAGCAGCAATATGAGTTGTATGCCCATGATGGGACTTCATACTGGGGATGAGGAGGAAGAAGGATTTTGTCTAGATTTAGCTACAGAGATCTGATCTCTACAGGTTCTTGTTTTATTGGGGCTGGCTTATGCAAAAGGGGTAAGGAAAGGTGAGGTTATTTTCTGAGTTTGTGAAAGAAATGGTGTATGTGCTTCTCCTGTCTTTGCTGACATGGTTATATGGTCTTTCTTATTTTTGGTTGCGCAGCTTTGTCAGTACTTTCACTAGAGTTTTTGTAGTTTTAAGTGTCAGATATTCATATATTCACATAACATCTCTTGACTTCAGTTGTGACTGTTGTTTATCACTTTTGCATCAAAAGAGACTCAAATTGAGAGTATGTTTAGAGACAACGTCTGAAAGGTCATGTTTGTTTCCAGTCTTCACATAAGAAAAAAATCCTGGTTTTGACAGTAGCTACCTGTACAGGCTCATTCTGAAGATGCCTCTCTTCTCTGTTCTGGCTTCAAATCTGGGTGACAACTGAAGCAAGATCCATACACACCAGGTATATATTCACTATACATGCAATAGGGACAGTATGAATAAGAAGCTGGTAGGTACTTTTTTTCTGTTCATGTGGTAAAGAGCCATACACGAACAGTTCATACACAAACAGTAAGGTTCTGTGAAGATATCTCCAGCCATGTGCCTGCCTTCATTGTTGCAGCAGCTCTAGTGATTATCTGGATCACTCTGTTCAAGCTCTTGGAGGTCAGAGAAAAGTTACCATGTTCTCTCTACCTTGTCTGCTCCAGGTTATCAGAGAAATCTCTTCCTGCTGTTACATGTCCGCATGTTGTTCTGGCTGTTGCCAGTGGGAACTGCTGTCCTAAACCCTCTTAAGACTGGCTGATTGAGCTATATTTAGATTAAGCTTTATCAGTCACAGGACTGACATTTTATTTATTTCATACTCTGTGTGCATCAATAGTTCTGTAGTGACACAGAATTGCTGTTCTTAAGAAGAGGTTTGAGCAGCAGTTGTCAATGAACATAAATACTGTGCACTTGAGGTATTCCCCTTTGTATTTGGTGTCATGGGGAAGAACTACATGGCAGAATGAAAAATGGTCAACATGATGTGCAAAAGGGTAATTTGTAGTTTAGCTAGAAGTCATCTACCAAGGACCAGTTTTCTCCATGGAATGCTGTTAAAGCTGAGCATGGCATTGTGACACCTCTCTCCCTTGTGCTTTATGTTTTGGGTATGGCTGCTGATTGACATAACAGACAGAATCCCTTGAGCGTGCATAAGTTTCAAGTATATTTATGGGAATGAGAGGTTATAGAAAGGTCTACATTGCAGAAGACTTGCTCAGTATCTTGTAGCATCAAACCCTTTTCAAAACAAGAGGAAATCTTAGCATATATTCATTTTTTTTAAGGAAACAAAGGAAAGAAAGCAAACAAAACCCTTGTGACCTGTATTATTCCTGTTAGGTGAAGTAAATACTGATGTCATATTCCTTTTTTCTCTTTACTTACAGCATGAACAGGTTAAACACCTTGCCAAGGGGTTTTGGCTCTTTACCAGCCCTAGAAGTTCTTGACTTGACTTACAACAACTTAAATGAAAATTCCCTACCAGGAAACTTCTTCTATCTGAGTAAGAAACTTTTCTAAAAACTCTACAAATCTTCAGGATATGGTGCTTTGCTCTCTGCAGTTGAAATTTATTTGATGCAGACCAAAATACAACAGATATTCCCAATATTTATGTTTTTCTTCTAATATATCTTGAATATTTCTACATAGCACAGCAGTATTTATCACTGATGTACTGTCATCTGACACCTTTGGACATGAGAAGACTTGCTTAGTAATGGTATATTAGTTTTCTCCTGAGTAATACTTCTAGGGTCCCATACTCAGTTAAAATGTCATGGAGGGTTGCAAGCCTCAGGGGAAAGTAAACTGTTTTGCAACACAACTGTTGTGTGTTGAATCTGAAAACAAATGTATTCTTGATGGCTCATTACTGAAATAGTTTTAACAGCAGCATGTCGGCGTTGAGGTGTCCAGTACGTTAAAACATATGCTACAATTACCAAGTTTGGCAGAGGAATGGTAGAGCTAAGCTGACCTTTGCATATGTTAAAAATATATACCCAGAGAGTTGACAGAAAGGCATTGTAATGCATATGTGCAAAAGGGCTGCATTATGGTTGCCTAAGCAACTTGAATTCTGGCACTTTCTGGATTTCAGTGATTCTGCTTTTCAGTGAACTGTGCTGAAGTGGCTTCAGGATCAGTGCATTCAGCATCAAAGTGACAGGAGAGGTGAGAGAAGGAGTGCTGCTCCCTGAGGGATGTTGTGATTGTAACCTGGCACAGGGAAATCTTTAAGTCAGCATTATTAAAAATGGTCACATTTAGTGAAATGAGAAGAGGAGGAGTGATCTACGTAAGACAAATGGGATCTCCTCTGGTGGGAAGGAGAGGTTTTGCTGATCTGACCACCTTCTCTCCTGCTGCACCTGACAGTTCTTTGTGAGTCTCCATTTTAATTCCTTTTTCCAACTGTCATGTATGCTTGTTCAATAATAGCAAGCTGCTTAGTTGTGCTGGGTAATCTTTTTTTTGATGAATTTCATTGATACTTCGCATGGAAATTACGAATTACACCGTTGGAGTCTTCTGTATTTCATTTCAGATCTCTTTCCCAGTGTGGTTTCTATAGAGCTTAACATAGTTGTATATTTCTCGAAAAAACTCAGAAATTTTTTTATTGTCTGTTTAGGATGCAAATTGATGTAATAAATAAGAATCGGGGATAATAAAGAGTAATGACTGTATTCTCATATCTGAGCATTCAGGCTATTTACCAGAATCTGCCAGAGTCTACTGTTGCAGAAATTGTTAATTGTGCTAGTCCTTTTGAATATAGATGTTTTCCTGAATTCACCAACAATATAATAAGCCAGTAAATCTGAGTTTGACCTGCTTGTTATTATTGTGAGCCCTGGGTATGTCAAAGGCTTTTCACCAAGTCAGGGTTATTAATCAAACCTGACTCCTTTTTATTGATTAGACCTCAAATGGTTGGGTTATATGCCACCCTGTTTATATATTGCTATTTAATTTGCAGCCACCCTTCGTGCACTCTATCTAAGTGACAACGATTTTGAAATGCTGCCGCCAGATATTGGGAAGCTCACAAAGTTGCAGATAGTAAGTAATTTATCTAAATTCTTGGAAAATCAATTCACTTTTGCAACACTTGTAGGAATGGAATCCAGTCAATTTGAGGAGTAGTAGGGTAGGTTTGCAGGAATAGACCACTACACCTGGAACTGTTTCTTCTTTACCAGAAGACACTTGTAAATAAATTGGAAGAATTGAGCATTCAGGAGAAAGCTGGGGGCAGAGGGAGTAGAGTTCTCTTTTGGGCTGCTTTATGGTAACTGAAAATTGTTCTGACTGAATTTATATTTGCTCTTAGCTGAGTCTTAGAGACAATGACCTGATATCACTGCCTAAAGAAATTGGTGAGCTCACCCAGCTTAAGGAACTGCATATCCAGGGAAATCGTCTTACTGTGCTGCCCCCAGAACTGGGTAAGATTATGGATGATCATTTATTTATTTGACTAATAATGATGATGATGAACTGTATTTCCTCTGAGATGATTATGCTTAAGTCATCATAATATGCTAATATTTACTTTCCCCTTAGAAAAACTCGCTTTTTCACTCCTCCTGGATATGCAGGAGGAGCCAGATGACATGTGTTTTGTTTTATTATTTTATCGCATGTTGCATTTTCTTGTGTATTAGTACACCTGATTGCCAATTTGTATATAGCACCTTACTTTATATAATTTATCATAAATACTGGGTCAGCAAACCCATTCTTATCTCTCACTGGGTTTTGAGAACACTATTTAGATTATCCAAAATTATGTTAAGCAAAAATGACAATAGCCTAAGTGGCTTCTTAGTGACTGTGCCTATACAAAGTGGAAGTTTGATGAACTGGAGTGAAATATAGCTAAATGGGAGGATTTTTTGGTTTTCAGTTTGGTAGTCTTTCTTAGGGGAGCTGACAGCTCTTTAACTTAAAGCAATGGAGCTGGTTGATGTAATTTGAATTTGTGATACTGTACATTTGAATACAGTTATAGGTGGCGTCTTTCAACCTATGAAGTAAGAATTCTTCTTTGAAACTTAAG
Organism: Leptocoma aspasia; assembly: GCA_013399835.1. Taxonomy (NCBI): domain Eukaryota; kingdom Metazoa; phylum Chordata; class Aves; order Passeriformes; family Nectariniidae; genus Leptocoma; species Leptocoma aspasia. Next base: position 523,120 of record VXAX01002958.1, on the reverse strand, counting down.
TATTGATTTTGCTGAATTTGCATTGCAGTACTCCATTTTATGTGAGGGGCATGGTTCCTGTTTGCCCCAAGCCAGAAATTGCTTTCTGATCTTAAAATTTTAAAAAATATTTTCATTGCGAATAATGTAGTTGTGTCAATTACCTGTTTTTGAAACACCTGTTACACAGGGTCTGTTCCTTGTTTCTTGTTATTTTGGACTGTTACATGGGGAAGCTTCTTTGTTTCTACTGGTACCTTCCACGTAATACTTCCCAAAACTCAGAAGAATAGGGACAGAAATTAACATGATAAAGTAAAATTACTCCTTTTCATAAGAACTTGCTTTGACCCATTGACCCTGTGTACTTTAATGTGACAGTATGCAATGAATGCTTTTTGTTTTATAGAGCAATGTGCTTTTCTTCTGTGAATAGGGGAAGGTATTTGTTGGACTCTTATTTGTTTGCTCACTATGGGGTTTTTTAACTTTTCCGCATGCCACTAGTGGATGAAAGTTTCTCTCTTTCCTTCAATTTCAGATGTTTATGTCTTGACACAGGTATACTTTCTTTAGGTTTTGGTCAAAGTCGTATTTATTTATCAATTCTCTCAACAGCAACTGCATTTCAGAAGCATATAGTGTCTGTAAATGTACTTTTCTGTAGCTTCCTAAATTATAGCTTTTGGGGGTTTTTCAGAAAGTGGAAGATGAATGGTGCACTGGGTCTAACCACCCTCTTTGGCTAATTAAATATTCTAAACATGCTGCTGTCTTACAAGCATAGCAACAAATCCCCATTAAATGGTTTTTCTATCAAAATCCATCCCAAATGGAAATGCTTGAAAAAAAATTCTCAATATTTATTTTGTATTGACCTGCAAAATTCAGGAAGGCCAAGGGAAATTTTTTTCTCTAAGCATTTCTTTGCATTTTAGAACAATATCACAATCTGGCAAAAAAAGGACTTGTAATTTTTCCCCAGTTGATAAATGTGAGGTTAACTGAGACAGCTAAGTCCTTGTTACCTCTGTTCTTTATTACTCAAAAGGTATTTTTTAAATTCTACTTTTCTTTTCATGAATTAATTGATCAACGTTTCATTTTACGGTCTTACTCAAGATCCTCATTTGTGATCAGTTGCCATAATTTCTGTTGTGATCTATGCCATGGATAATGCTAGAACAATCTCAAATTTTTAAAATAGATTTTGGCATATATTTCCAGAGGACATTACACTGAAGTCTAGACTTGTAATTTGTGCAACTTGCAGGCATATTTACTGTGAAAAACAATTTTCTGCTTGTTTATTAAACATCTAGTCACACGTGTAGGGACTGAAACACCAGACTTGGGTTTGGAAGGCTTATTTGAGATCAGGGAACAGGTCATAGGCAAGGGTGAATCTCTGCAGCCCTGGTTTCCCTTCTGTAAACCAGGGCAGTTTAGAGAAACACCCCTTTGCAGACGATTTTAAATTCTGCCAGTGAAAGGTGGCATGAGAGGGTTACAACCTACTGCATGGACTGCTAATGCCACAGTCACCATCTGAGGGATAATGAACTTTTTCTTCTGTCCGAGCTCTCCCTCCTAAATTTTTAAAATTGAATTATAATGTACTCAGAGCTATCCAAATACTTTTTGGTGTGCATTTCAGATAAATCGCTTTTCAGTGAGCTGGTCATATTTGCATTAATTGGAGCTGCTCCTGTTCCATTCAAAGTAAACAGTCTTTTCTCTCTCATTATCACTTTCATAATTAAAGGTGCTGAAGGCTTTTGACTGGCTTAGTTCAGGCTCTGGTGGACAGCAGTGGGTCACTGGATGTTCATTTACCATGGAGATGAGCATAATTGAATGATGAGAAGGATGTATGTGTTACATTAAACTGCCTTTTTAAAGGTAATGTAAATAAGTGCAGAAGAAGGAATGAAGAATAGGGTATGAAAAAGGCCACAGACAGGCCCCAGGGTCACAACTTTGGAGTGGAGATGCCAATAAATAACCTCCTATAGTCAGCCTTAAATGTCACCCGATGTGACGGCCACTGGTGAGCGTGGCACCAGTACAGGGCTGGGGGAGGTTGCTGTTATCCTCCGTTGTGTTTAGCAGAGAATACCTACTGCTAATTTAAGAAAAATATTCCCGTCCAGGAGGAAATGAGAGGACTGAATGACTGCATTGGTCCCTGGGTGAGGTGCTTTTCTGTAAATACAGTACATGTGAGTGATGAACACAGGAAATGGCTGGGAGTAGGTGGGTGGAATTTTCAGCTTGTTTTTATCATTTGTCTCTCAAAACCCCATTCATGAGAAATGGTGGTGGGCAGTCATATATAAACTTTAAAGAGGCGCTGGCATTTTTTTCCCCAGCATTCAAAAGGTTATGTGCTGCATTGCGAGACAAATAAATCATGATTCACTGCAACAACAGAGTTGCAGTCAGTTATATAAATTGCCAAGGAGGCACTAAATCTGTCTCTTTGTGTGTTCTGACCATTTAACAATAAGAACGGTTTGGGAAGAAAGTAGACTAGAAACAAGAACCATATAAAATGGTAGATGCAATTAGTCACATCGGTGATGGTGTTTTTAGTTCATTGTTTGTTCATCTGGGCGGACCCATGTGTGCCACATAAAAGATTTTCTCAGGAGAATCAGGAGTGAAAGAGTAGTATATGGTGCAGAGTACTCACAAAGATGTAGCTAAATAACCACCCAGAGAATGTAACTAGCTTCTCTGTATGTTTGCATTTTTGATGTGAAAACAAATTACATGATTTTTAAAGCCCAGATTCTAATGTTGCCTGTGTGCACTACCCTGCTGCTAACACATGCATGTGCACACATAGTTTGGCCATGTTTATGCATATGGAAGAACAGTGATTTCTAAGAATACCTTCCTAATTACTATCTTCGTATTTCAAAATTGAATTTGGCATCAACGGCTCGTAAGTTGCTGTTCAGTACTGTTCTAGTTTATCAGATAATTTCCTCAGGTAAAGAGAGACACTATCAAAATTATAAAGTTTGTCCATACTGGAAAAGTGGAAAATTCAAGCCTTGTAAAAAAAAAAACTTAAGGGGGTAAGTAGTCATGTTCTTTTAAGGAGCATGAAGCATTTTGTAAATTTAATTTGTGTATCAGAGTAACCAAGTAATTCTTTCATAAATTTTTATTTTTGAACAGCTCAATTACCTTCTATGGATAAAGGATTGGCTTTAAATACAAAGATCAAGGAATTGAACTTTTGTGCCAAAAGCCTCAATATTTCCATCACAGGAAGACCTTTTAAAATTTAGGCTTTTGAAACGATTCTAGAATTTGTGAATTAATATTATATTACGCAAAGTAGTAGCTGCAGTTGTTTGTTCAAGTAAATATTAATCGAAGTAGCCGTTTACTCAGGTAATTATAACAGGCATGTGCAAACATAAGAATCACTTACTTTACAAAAGATATTTATTTTCCAAATGTTGGAAACTTTCCACTAGTTGATGCAAATGCCAAACTTTTCTTATTTTAGTGTAAACTGTCACTGCACCTTGCCTGTGTCACAACACAGCACTGCTCACACCTGCAGTACAGGTCATTTATTGGTGGTTGTTGGAAGCCTGAACAGTTCTGAGCACTAGAACAACTAATTGATACCTTACAATTTCAAAAAAAGACATGTTTCTAATTTTGGAATTATTCTAATTCTAATAAGGTAAAGGCAGATAAACAAAATCATTTTTTTTCTGGGACTGCTGATGTAGCAGTTATCAGTCAAGAAACAATAAACATGTATGCAACATGCAATAGGTTACGGAGAGATGATTTATATAGAAAAGCTTCTCTGAAAATCTGTGCATATTCTAATTGTGGTTCTCATTTAAGGCTTAAGTCAAAAAAAAAAGAAAAAAAAAAGCCAAAATCCACTACGCTCTACACCCCACCACTTGTTACATAGTTAGAAACCAGGCTGCATGCAAAGTGCTTGATGGACACTGCTGTAATGCTTGCCAAACTTTCCAAGATTGAGATTTGATCTTCCATTAGTTTTTAAAATATGCAAGTTTTACAGTCACTTCTCAGATGACTACAGTGTGTGTGTGTGGGTTCTCCTCATGTTGACTGTACTCTGATTATAAGTACCATCAACATAATAATGATGTTTCTGTCAGCAGATACTTCATCTGTTGTGGCAGAGCTGTAGTAGGTAAGAGCACTGCAATTAGAGCCAATCTGAGCAAATGTTGCATTTGTTGTTACGTTTGGTTCATTTTATGCTTTTCATAGTAGGTAAAGGTGGTTTCGCTCTTCTGAGTACTTGGTAACCTGTGTTTGAATGGAAGTTTCAAAGGTGCAGAGCAAAAGCAATACAGGGAGTCTTTTTTTAAAGTCATTTTTTAAAATTAACTAGATTTTGGTCTGATAGGGACCCTTCAAAGAGAGAATGCTCTGTTGAATTCCCATGTAATTGAGAATCTCAGGGGAGTTTCTGATGCTGGAAAAATGCGCAATATATTTCAAAATAAATTGGGATGCTGATCCTCTAAGCCTGTAATACTTCCTGTGCCATTAAAGTGTCTTTGATGTTAAACTACTTTGACATCACGTTAATTTCCTTTGTTCCAAAAGCCATCTGCTGTGTAGTGTGTTTCTTGGGTTTCTTCACTGGGAACACTTAGTGGTGACTGTTGGTCTGCCCCTTGGGATCCCAGTCAGCACTGGACATTTGTTACACAGAGCAGTGAAGGAAATGGTATTTCCAGCACAACATGTCACCTTTCAAAGAAAGAAATCAGTGAAACTTAGCAGTACTGGTACGTCTTCTAGTAAATGGTCTCGCTCTTACCTGAGGAATGTGGGACAAAATAATTTAATCAAGTTGTAAGTAATAAATAATTTTAGCATATATATTTTAAAAATATATTTAGAAAGGACATTTTAAAGTAATTTCTTGGATTTTTGTTAAAGTGCTCTTTCTTCTGCCTTTCCTCTTAGCTACCAAGACAATGGCACCAGCTGGGCTGGTTGCTCTGCTACCTGAGAGCTGTGTGGGGTGGAGTTCTGTTGTTGAAACAGCCTGATTTGTCATGTGGTAATACAAGCCATTAGCAGAGTGTTGTTAGGTGAGGAGTACCTTGTGTGCTGCATTGAATAAGTTCCTGTTTTGTGGTTTTCATGTGAATGTTGTTATTATTTACTCTTTCTGCTAATTATCCTGGTAAGGTCTGGTTTGTTGTGTATTGTGATGGTAGAAGTTTCCAGGGCTCTCTCCTTGTTCCCAGAGAGTTAACCTCTCCTCCTGTCACCTGAATATGGAAATGTGAGTTTACCCAGCCAGGTTAGAGCTATAATCTGTCTGTATTCAATACCTGAAGTGTAGTTTAAGGTGGTAGTTCAGCATTTCATCCATCCTCTTCTCTTTCCCAGGCTTCATCTTCAGTCCTGGCACATTCTGAAGTGTCAGACTTTCTATTACACTCTGGTGTAAAGATTCTGGCTGACCTTTGCTTTGATGCTGGAATTTTGTATAAACATCTCAGGACTACATTCACTTTGTTTTAAACTCTATCCTATGAAACATGCTGGAGGGTAAAATTCTCTTCCTATACAATGTAATAGCTGTAGCTGAGGTGACACCAGTTTGCCCTGTAACGCTTCACATTTACATAAAGGGTAAAGCATTCAAGACTTACTTGGTCTGCTTTTACTTGATTTATTTCAGCTGTATTCCTCTTATGAAGAATTGAAGCAAATGGAGTAGCTACTATGGGATCACAGTATAATCAGACTATTTTACCTATCAAAGTAAAGAGTTAGAGAACACTTGGCTGCTGATCCTCACTCACTCCATGAGAGGTGGTCTTTCTCCCTTGTAGATATGCAGAGGGAGCAGCAGCATTTTAGAGCTAAGTCAGCTTAGTTCAGCACAGAAGTAAAGAATGTGTTTTGACAGTGATGAACCATTAGAACAAGACACAACTGGCAGTCTCCATCTCCTGATGTTTTTCAGACCAGATGTTTTTCTGTTTGAAATGTGTTTGTAAGCTCTTCAGTTATTGAACTGACACAGATCTATTGTTCTATGTATTCAGGTCAATGGTGAAGTTGGGGTCTCATCTCTGAACTCATTGTTGGAAATCATCATGTACATCTAAGAAGTTGTAAGAATAACATGTGATGTTGCAAAACTTAACTCCCTGAAAGTAACTGTAAAACTGAGGATGGATTTTGGCCTCAGTGTTTGACTTTCAGATTGCTCCCTTAGCCTTCTCTTACCCTGGGGCTTCCTGTCTAACACTCACAGGGGAGATTGCAGACATTCCCATCTGTGTGTTAGGAAAGGAGCCAGGAGAAGACTTCCAGCCTGCTTCTGTGTGATGGATGCTCTGGAGTATCTCATTTATTTGCACGTACTGAGTCGGATTTCTTGTTACCTGAGACTTGAACCTTTTCCCATATTACGTAGAACCACCACAAATGCTATTTCAGGGTGCTCTGAAGTGCTGGTGACTCAAAGTGATACTGTTAGACCTTCTTCAATATAAGGATGTAGGGTGAGAGGGCAGAAGTCTTGCTAGCATTGATCTTTTGGAGGCATTTCAGTCTAGTTTTAGATTTACTAAACTTAGTTGTTCTCTCAGTGCATAGGAGCTCATCAGTAAGCAAATTTGTGTTTTTGACATATGCTGTGGAGATATAGATTTGTTTATCATACTGAATATTTCTGCCAGTTCCAAAGAGATTGAGTCACACTGCACTTAAGTACAAGAAGACTTTGCTCTTTGTTGTCTTACTGCTCCTTTATAAATATTGTTTAAATCTACTGTCTTCTGTTACTAGTCTTTCAAAACTGCTATGCCTTCAAAGCAGGAATGATCTTACTTGTTTATGGGAATGGTATGAGTTATAGGTGCACAACCTTACATGAGCTTAAGATTGGGGTAAAAATCATGGGCTTTTGATAATACTTTGTGGCATAGAAATTAGTATATATTTTTGGTTTTTTACATAGGTATTAAGACATGATTCACCATTAATTGCTTTGATGTCCTTTTCATGACATAATAGTCGCTATATTTCTTCTACCCCCACGCTTAAAAGAATCTCTCTCTCTATTGAGACAAAGCAAATGCCACAAAAGTAATAAAAATTATAAGCTCTGTAGTGTAAAGCAAATCCAAAACAAGCCAGGACAGACATATTTTTACGTACAACCTAAGTTTAAATTTAGTGCAGTGGATTGATCCCTTACTTAGCATTTAATAAAACAGGATTCAAAGGTATCTAAATAAATTACTAAAACTAATTTTGTTCCTCCTGCTACATGTACGACAGAGAGTAAGACCTTTGTGTTGTAAAGGGAAAGAACGTTTGGATCGCAGTCTTAAGAGGAATTGCTGAAAGGGATGTGTTACAGCTTGAGGACTCTCCTTGAGGTCAGTGAAGCAGGGTGTAGGCTGGGAGGTGAGTCAGAGTATCAACAGGACACAGATGTGAAACTCAACAGTATACAGGCTAAAAATTATATGCATTGATTTTAATGAAGCTCCACTGGGGATGAATTTAAACCATTACAAGGAAACGTTGATCTGGCATTTTACAGCTAGGATCATGTTTCTTATGCTGAATGCCAATGTTCAGTTCTCAAATGTCAGAGTTGTTTAATTACTTAATTTCACCTTTCAATTTTTGAAAGTATTTAAAATGTTGCCAGGGGGCATTCAAGGGAAAAGAACAAGGCAGGTTTGTGTTCATTCTGTTTCCTTTTGTATGTATTGAAGTAATGCCTATCTACACTAGTCATACCTTACTGTACTTCCAATATACATCCATTGGGCAAATATTACACCCTTTGTATATCCTACATCACAAGAGAATGAGGGGCTTGTAGCTGTCTATGTAAGGGGTACTTGCAGTCTAGGTCTAATGGACAGGAGTAGCCTGGGAGGTCTGAAGGCACCCTTGGCCAAAGCAATGGGTACTATTATTACTGGCTCTGGCACACTCTGCAAACATGACTGTGGGAGGCAGCATTTGATTTTCTATTATGAGCTCTTTTCTGACCATTGGAGGCATTTGAGCAAAACATGAATGTTCACACAAACCACTTTTTTATTTCAACAGCACTGCAGGAGAATAACAAGAAACATTAATGATCATGTCTTAGCTCAAGTGCAGGATATGTCCATTGGGACAGGCAAGTGTAGCTGCCTCCTTATCCTTTAATTGTCTCTCAGGATGATGTGTGCCCACTGTCATATGAGGTGGCCCTTCTGCCCACCCATGGCTGTAGATGCTCTGAGTTTAGGAAGTGATAAATGGTATTTTTTGTTAATGGATGACCTAAGTTAGAACACATTAAAATTGAAAATGTGCACACTTTGATTTTGCACTTGAATTGTCAAGAGTTTTGATGTAGATCTATTTACTATAGCTCCCAGGTGGCAGCTAACAAGAGATTTGGGTAGTAGAGTGCAGTTTTCAGGTCTGCACAGCTGAGTAGTTGGGCATTAGGAGCAATTTGGTTTTGAGGTGGGGTAAACAAAGAAGTTAAATCACAGGGATCCAATCAAACTTAAGGGTTCAAGATCATCTTTAGATACAATGAGTGGTGAGACAGAAATAAAAAATGCCAAGATCGGGCATTTCTAAGACTACACAGATGGCTCCTTTTAGAAGGCTTTTGGTCATTCTGTGCAGGTCATCCAGAGCAGTCAGCTGTTGGATGTCTGCTGTTCCCTTTCCCAGATTCTGTTCTCTTTTCAGTGTCCACTTGCTGGTAGTAGCAGTGTCCACTTTGCAGTCTTCCTACCTGGAAATCTATATTTACTCAAGATAGAGCAAAAAAAGTACCCGTTGGACTTACAGGGTTCTTCAAGCACGTTAAACCTGCATTCTGGGATGTATAGTTTTGATGATTTATTAGAATAATTTCAGAAGCAATCAAAAATAATTTGAATAACATTTCTGTGCCCTAGGAAAGGGACGGTGCTGACTAGCCTTGAAGATGGCCTGTTCCTCCTTGTTTGCTAGAGGCATATGACTGTGATGCCTTCGATGGAGCTGATCTCTTTCAGTATAACAAAATAGCAAGAACTTTAAGTTCATAATGAAGAAATATAATTTTAGTGAAACAATTATGCCAAATTACAGAAATTATAAATATTTTTAATAGGTAGATGTGCATGGAAAGAGCAAAACAGCAGTGACCAATGTAGTCTCCTATCCTAATATATTTTGTGATTGAATCTTCAGTGCTGGAGTGTTACTAGAGGTTATTCTGTATTTTGCTTATGAAAAGTATCTGAGGGATTTGATGTGATCTTTGTAGCAGAACAATATATAAATTTCCGAAAGCCCTGGGGACAGTGTTCTGCTGATGCTGCTGTTAGACAGTACGCATGAAGGTGCATCTGCTGTGGCTTTCTCCCTGGCTCTAGTGCTGCAGGGGTGGAATAACAACATTTTCTGACATGGTGCTGCCATAAATCACCTCGACAAGGAGGCTTTTGGTGTTGGGGGATAGGGACACGTGTGTGAGGTGTCCAGTTGCTCGGCACTCCTGTGGTGAGCCTGGTCCCAGAGCCATTGCTTCAGGCAAGTGTGATTGTCTCTTCCACACTGCTGGATTTGTCTTGTGCACTGCAGCAGAAGGGTCCATGCAGTTCCCCTGTGTGTTTGGCTGCCCCAGCACATACTATTCCTGAGATGTTGCTGAGACTTTGGCCTTGTGCTTGGGACTCCTGAGTGTCCTGCAGCCAGAGTAGAATTAGGTATGTACGCCTTTGATTCATGGACTTTTTAGCTGTAAGCACAGAAAGGACACCAGGGTATGGCCCCAAGCAGTGTATGGTGATGCGGGAGAGACACATTTCCCTTCTGTCTCATTTTTAATTATGTGGCTTCTTTGTGCTCAAATGGCTTGCCTTGTGTCAGGAGGGTTAGACTTCATTTCTTACTTAGTTTTGCTGAGGTGGGGCACTCTCCCTCTAACTTCTTATCCTGCTTATTTTTCTGCCTATTTCTGTCCTTCATTTGCAGATGGAAATTTTGGTATCCAACAGGGAGATTTTTAAAGTACTGGTTGCCCTGTCCTTCCTGTCTTCTGTAGGGCAGCCCTCTTTCACTCACCTGCGGAGAGCCTGGTGCTTGCTATGAGGACAGACAAGTTGTTCCTTTTCTCACTACCACACTTGATTAAATTCTTCACTTAAAATCCCTAGGCTCTCACTCCAGCTCTAGGTGGCCGGTGGGGTGGGCTGCCAGGCCAGCTGCTGCTGGCAAGGCTCCCAGAAGGACATCCTGGGCAGGGAGGGGTAGATTTTGGTGCGGATGCTGAATTTTTGTGCGCCCCACTTTCCTCTGTATTTAGATTAATTAGGGCCTCTGCTTCCCTATGAAGGTGAAAAGAAATATTTGTACCTGCCTCCAGTGTGTTTTAGGAAAAAAGAGAAGACAGAGGAAAATAAAGCTGTTACATTGGCATATGGACCTACAGATTATTCTGCTTGAGCAGTCTTGGTTTTGCTGTAAGATTCCTTTGGCTGTAGTAGAGTAGTAACTATTACAATTAATTATGTTTAAATGGGCCCTGTGGTATTTGAAATGGAAGTGGGCACACTGTACTGTGTAGGAATGGAAACATGCACCAGCCTTCCCTGGATGGTAAATTTCTGACACAGCTTGGGACAAGAGGATTCAGCTGAGACCCCAAATACTGAGATTTTGGGCACATGTGACTTACTCCTATAAACAGCATTGAACTTGACCTGTGATGGGGTCAATCTTGCATCCCCAAATTTAACTGATTTTATTAGTAGTACACAGATTGATCATTTTACCTTGATGCCCCACCTACAGAGTGCTTGCAGTGTTGGTAGTTTTGGAGAGCAGCATATAGGATTTTTTGCAGGTAATAAAATGGGAAATCCAATTTGCAATTGCGAAGCAAGCCCCTGAGTGATACATAATGTTCCCAGCGGCCCCGGTCAGAGGGTTAGGGCTAATCGCCGCGGTGGCCGGCATCCCCAGCAGCTTCCATGTGAGATCTGGATGGCGAGAGCGCCAGCCCGTGCCTTCAGCCAGCACAGATTTAAACACACTGCTTTCTAGCTTATTAGGTCCTCTTTGTCACAGGACTTAATCCTTTTTCCTGATCCTTGTTAGAACAGGGCTGCCGAGTCCCTTAATAAAGCAGACGAGGCGCAGTGGAGCGTGCGGCGGCGGGCGGCTGCCGCCTGACTGACGGCTGCGGGGGATGCTCCTGCCGCTGCGGGCTCAGGCCAGCCTGCCACAGACAGCTGGCAGATGAGCTTGTTAAGGTAACGGTGACTCCTGACTCCGTGATAGGCTGGTATGAGATGCTTGGCGTCTTTTCACACCGTGTAATGGCCTGTCTTTAATTGTGTTAACCCCTTTTACAGAGAGGAATACGCCAAGGATTAGCTGTCATGCAGAATGTGTAGCCAAAGCGAGCACAGGGCTTGAAGCAGCTCCCCTTGCCTGCACTTGCACAGCCCCTTTCATTTTGGAAAGCTGTGGTGTCAGGTTGATTTCAGATTTCACCAGCAGCTTGTCTCAGTCAGTCTTCAAAACCCTGTAAATATTTTTTGTTTTGTTCCCCAGTGTTAAAGATTATTTTATCTTATTGTGGTTTAGTTATTGTTGATTTATGGGGGAAGAGTGTACCTCTCTTCATGGTAAAATTCACCCAAAAAGATTGAAAATATGCCACAGATTTCTTAATTTAAGGAGCACAAGAAAATATTTCAATGGCTAGGCTATCCCAGAATTCAGCCCTTTGTATCCATAGTCATGAGGAGTTTCAGTGGAGCATGTACTGTTTTTGGGCTCGGGTGGTAAACTTTTACAAAATGAACAAAAAAACCCATGATAGATCTCCTACATCTTCTGTCAAGAACAGGTAAAAGTGCCATGTTACAAGAGTGGTGTTGTCTGTCTGCTTTTGTGAGTGTGTGTCACTCTAACCACAGGTCAGAGCGGGATCTTGGTGCCGACGACCTGCTGGGCACTGGGAACACAAAAAGCCGCTGGAGCAGGGATTGAGGAATGCTTTGCAATGCCAAGCTCCAGCAGAGCAGGCTTCTACCAGAGAATCATTCTCCTTTCATTCCTGCAGATCATAGTGGAGATAGTGAACAGTGCATTATCAAGTCACACTTAAAACTAATTTAATAGATAAGTGGGCAGAGTTCAACCCTGCTTTGTAGTGTGTAGCAGCACTGAAACAGAGTGGAACTGCATCCATCATGGTGGGAACTACTGTGTCCTTCTATTCCTCTTTGCTAAGACTGAAATTTTTGCTGTTATTATGGTTTCACTCTGAAATGAATAAAAAGCTTTTACATTCACAGCAAGGTATTTCTTTCAAATTTTTCATGTCTCAGATATTTTTTCATCTGGTGTTTTGTTTAATCTCTTCCAGGTAATTTGGATTTGACTGGTCAAAAACAAGTCTTCAAAGCAGAGAACAATCCCTGGGTTACCCCTATTGCTGATCAGTTCCAGCTGGGAGTATCTCATGTTTTTGAATACATTCGTTCAGAAACCTATAAATAGTAAGTATTACATTATATATTGTAGCTGTGTTATTTGGTTTTTTCCCCTGTAGTGTGTTGGGCAAAGTGTTACCAGCTACATACATCTTTCATAATGCATGCAGTAACTTGGTATTCAGGACAAATATGCAAGCCTGTACATTTATATTAAGGAATTTTGCCAAGAAGAAGGTAACTGTTATGTAGACTGTTTGATACTGTCCTGCATTTTTTGTTTATTTCTAAGAGCTGTTATGTAATATGAGAGATGTAAAAGAACAAGCATTACAAGCCTTTTGAGAAGTACTAATTTTAAGTACATTTGGTACAGCTTTATAGATTGAAATAGATATTTGTTAATGTTTTTTGATGCAGGTTGTTTTGAGAGATATCCAGACTTCAGACATGGTTTGATCTGGACTAATATGCAAAAGTCTACAATCTTAGTAATTCAAATACAAGTACTGATGTTTTCTTCAACAGTGTAAATGTGTGTGCTGGGCTTCTTCATTTTAATGCAAGATTCCATGTACAAATGCTGACCATTAGTTTAGGAAATATTGTCTTTAATCATTCACTAAATTGTAATATTTGTTTTAAGTGAAGATCTCCATGTTATTCTTTAGATGGGAATTTATTTTTCAGTGTCTAGCAACAATCTTGATACTGTCTCCCTAGGAGCACTGGGTAGTACAACCTGGATTGGAGAGTTAGTTTTTGCATTTTGCCTTTATTTAAAAACTGTATTTTAATAATTCAGAAGCATTTCTGACAATCTTTTACATGGTTGCTGTCTGAACAAAATTACCAGAGAAGGGTATTCACAAGTGACAGTTGCGGGATTCCAATTAAGTAACTGAGATGCAAATTTCTGTAACTAAATGACCCAACAATGGCTTTTGTAGGCTATTGTTCTTCATTTACAGAATTTTAAATGAAAAGAATCACAGATGGGAGAGTGGTTGCAAGAATTGCGTGTCTCAGAAGGGTGCTGATATTTATGCTGTAATTCGTGTTCTCAAGACAGATTTATTCATAGATCCAAGTAGGCTGCAACACCCTTCTTGCAGTAGTACTCTGTACTACAGACATGGTGTAGGGAAGCAGCTGTCTGTCTCCTTGGACCATCCCTCCCCACTGCTCATTGTGTGCCTGCAGCTCGGTTTCTTGATAATGTTTGGTGATTTTGTTTTATATTGTCAATTTTATATTTCTGTTTGCTGAGCGGTGTAGATTAAGGACCCTCATGCATTTCTCTCAGGGACTATGCTGGGCATCATGAAAGACAGCAAAATTTTAAGGACTGAAGTGCAATTTTCAGAATTTGACCCATATTCAGTTTCTGGGGAGGGAGTTGGGGTTGAAACTGTTATTATGTACCTATAATTTTTTTAAAAAATTAAAAATACGTAACTCTGGGTATATTAAACTGCTCTGGCAACTTTCCTGGTGTAATCAAAATTGACAAGAAGGTTCTGTAATTCATTAGTTACCTCAGCTGTTGTTCTTTGTTCTAAGTTAGCCATATTGGGTTTGTTGTCTTACTCTTCGCTAGGTGTAGCAGTGTCTTATTGGCTAATGGGCCAATTTTGATTTTGTCCTCAGTAAATGAGTGAAGCCTGTATAGTTAAAGGTGTAAGCAGAATTAGACTCTGGTCATTAATAGGGAGAAAAATCAAATAATCTTTCTGTGGCTCATTCATGATTTCTACTTTGATCTTGGAAGTTTATTACATTAATGTACCATAATTTTCAAAGTTTAGTGATGAAAACCAAATGCATGGAGATGTTAACAATTAGGTGTCAATTTTATATTTTCAGCATATGACCATTTTATATATAAATCATAAATAAAAAGTATCAGTATGATTTGTTAGAAAACCAGTAGTAATTTTTTTTTGAGTCTTGACTTTCCTTGTTTGCCCTGCTAAAAAGAGAGTTCATGCATCTTCGTACTGAAAAAAGATTGTCCTTTTTATTTTCAGTTTCCTCTAAATATGTAATCGAGAATTACTTTGATGCCAAGGGATGCCATGTCCTAAAGATGTTCCTCTGTTTGCATTTGGTTTTAGGAGTGAAAACTCAAAAGCAGTGGCATGGTCTAGCAACAGGTCTAGTAGCATTATTGTGCACAAAAGCAGATAAGCTGTACGCTCAGAAGAAATTAAACTGTTTTTCATGGTGGAATTTTGATCTTTTCCTGCTGATGACTATACAGCTTCTTCAACTGCCTTTTTCTTTCAGAGCTTTGAACAGGTAGTGTGTCTTTCTGCTATTAAGCAAAACACAAGGTTGATATGTGAATTTAGTATTTTTCCCTGTGGGTATTTAAATAAGGAAAGTCAAGTTCTTGGGTTTTTGTGTGTTCTGTTGCTCATTCTGCCAAAATAAAAAAAGAACCTTCTGACATTTGATAGATCCAGACAGATAAACTTTTACTGTGAGGCAAAGCAGTACAGTTAAATGAATGACTGGAAAGGTTGCTGCTTAGCTAACCTCACTTTCAACATTGAGAAGATGGAACATAGATCAGCAGCTGACCATCAGACCAGTAAGACTGCTTTCAGGTACTGGGAGATGTAGACTCTCATAAACCAGAACTACCCATCTGTGTGGCAGCTGAATTTTTAACTCCAGAGACAGAGATTTGTTTCCCTATACCCGTTGGTTTTGCTAGCTGATTGGAAATACTGACTTTTGTTTTTTTAGAAGTTTCACATTGTCTAGACTAGCTAAGACAGGGAAGGTAAGCTCATACAGTCACAAGTGCCAAGTGTCAGAGGCTCACCAAGTTACATTTTCACTAAGGGGGTTATGCTAATACATTTTATTTTGTGTTTGCAGTGGCTAGAACTTTGTTTTCTCAGTTGCTGTTAACTTAGCCAGAAGGCAGGAACTCTTTAAATCCTGGCAATGCACTCACTTGCAGTCATGTAAATAAACCTTGGGGTTTCTGCTGGTGACTGGCCCAAGCCATCACTGCAGTCAGTGTCAGGGATCTCCATTCAGATTCTGTGAGGTTGCACTTGGGAAGTAGCTACCAAGTTGATCACAAACCTCTTCTTTTCCTTTGTGAAATGTACTGGCTGTTTCAAGCATATTTAGTGAAAAATTACATCCCATTTTTAGCCTTGTCTTGGGATATTCATGCTCTAGTGATTAATTGATAAGTAGGGATGACACCCATGAGGGATGATTATGTCTAAAGATAAAATGTCATTTGTCTTGCATACTTTTACATTTCCACACTCCTGTTTTACATGGTACTCATGCACCAAGTATAAAACTGGAATTGCACTTTACTTCAGAAGCATGTTAACTAGTGAGACCCTCAGATCAGTTCGTCTTACTTTGTAGCTTCTTTCATTTCCTTTAATTTCCTTACCTTTCGTAAGAAATAGTGCCCGGTGATTTTTTCCAACCCTAATTTTTCAAGGAAGACTTGTGCTGACAAAAAGATGGGCCATATATTGTGCTGGAAAATGTGTGTGGAGGGGCTCTTAATTCTTAGCAGGAAATTCAGCAGCTCTTGGCACTTTGCTAGCTTTTGTTGGCTAAAATACGCCCACTGCACATATCATCTTGTGACAGCATCATTTGGAAATAGGTCAGTTTGCCAAGTGTATAATGGTTCTTAATCTCTCACTGCTGTGTAACTTTCTGAAACTTTAGTAAGCTGAATTTTGGCTTTGATTCTATATATACTCAGGAGCTGCCATTAAACTTGCTGTCTGATGTCACAATAGTGTTGAAAAGCGGTTGAAGACTTGCTTAAACAGTGAAGGATAATGGCAACCTTGTCTCCTCAAAGGGCTTAACTAAATGTTTTATTTCTTATTCATGCCTTTAGTCAACTTTCAGAGTGACCTTTATGTTGTAAGCATATTCTCAGAGGCCCTTCTCTGTCTAGGATACTGACAAAGAGATGATGTATTGTGTGATTTAGTGGTCACAATGTAGTTAGATAAGTGCAGACAGACTTAAATGTTTGAAAGAAAACAATGAATTAAGCTCCTATGAAGAATAAAATTCTAGTTCCTTAGGATGTTCCTTAGGATTTACATAAGAAAATTATTGATTTGAATAAGATGAGATAAAACTGAGATGTGCAATTGGTACCAGTGGGTGGGTTTGGTTACTGGCATTTACAGCAAAGTTAGTCCAGAAAGCTGCTCTTTGTGTACATTTCTGGAATTATTCATGTGCTCTTGATCCATCTTCATGTGGAACTTGTTCTTTGCATGTTTGTAACAGAATGAACAATTATTTTGATTTTATCACAGCAGAGTCTATTGCAGACATCAACACCTGATAGTGTAATCCCAGCTAAAACAAAAGAAATTGCTGGGTCCTGAGTGCGTTTTTAAACTGCCCTTAAACCCAGCAATCCCCTTTTAACACTTTATCTAGTCATTGTTGTTTCTCTGTTTGACCTCCATCATCCAGTGAGGCAGAATTACGATTGAACAGTCACACCATTTTTAAGTCTCTAGAAAGCAGATTTTCCCCACAAGGCAGTCAATTTGGAGTCAAGAGGCTCAACAAGATGTTTTGTGAAAGGAAGTAAGATGCACTTTTCACATTTCCATCAGGAAAGGTAGTAGAAGAGCAAGCCATTTTCAAGACTGACACATGAACTCTTAGCAGAGGAAATGGTTTGACAAATGCAGTGCTGAGCATATATCTTGGCAGCATTGGAACATAGGTTTCCCTGGGCAGGTTGCTCTGTGGTAAGCATTGTAATTGAAAACCCCATTTCATCGGCAGTGACAGTGTGGAAAAATCCACTCTTGATTCAGCCCTCTGTGTAGAGACAATCTCCCCAGCTTCTTGGGAATGAGTTGTACTGAACCCCACTATTACACAGCAGCTGCTTCCAGGGCAACAGACAGAGGTCGTGAAGGAACAGATTCCTCTTCTGCGTTACATTAAAGGAGAGTATTTCAGGATTTCTTTTTAACAACTCAAGGAGACTGGCAAGATGCTCAGACTAGTGCACTGGAATACAAATAGTATCTTGAAATAACTGGTGATGTTATTCCACAGTTGTTAAACCTGTTTAAGTTAAGTTAAGCCAGCTGCGTGGTTGGTGCTGTCTAATGATGTAAAGATAATAATCAGTAAAACTACTCATTAATGAGTGGAAAAGTGGTCAAACAAGTGAAAAATCCATATGTTGGTTCTTGGGAAGCACATTGGGAAAGTGAGAATTGGCAGCAGTTAATATGGAGGCATCATCACGTTCAACTGATATGAAGGGAGATAGTCCTGGAATGGTGTTACTTGTGCAGCACAGTCTAGGAGCTCCAAGAATCTGATTTTTTTATGCTAGCACAAAAAGCAAGAGTATTTAAACTATGTTTGCTGATGGTGCAAAGCTAGCAGCATAGGAAAGAATCAGCATACCACGCAGTAAGAATTAGCAAACAAAGAGGAAGACTTGGGTGTATTAGTTACAGGCGAGCCACCAGTGTGGTATGCTGGAGGGAGGGGGAGAGAAAGATAAGCACAATCCCCAGAGCCTGGCTAAAGGAGTGGAAATTTTCCAGTACAGAAAAGGAAATATTTCGCAATTGTGGTCATTATGTTCATGAAAGATGAATTCAGGCAGGAACAGGCAAAGTGTGGAAATATAATAGGATAGTGAAATGAACAGAGGAAGAAAAGGAAATTTAAAAGGTAATTTATTTATTTAGCAAATTAAAACCTGATAACAGAGGTCATGTCTGCCATTGGATGGGAGAGGAGGAGGAAGAAACTTCATTCAAGGCATAAAAAACCAGTGAACATAGGAACAAATATAAATAAGCCAGTCAGGTGTATATTTGAAGGAAGGTCTCTAATTATTAAGGAAGAAAGGTAATAAATAACCTTCTGATAGAAATAGTCTTCCAACAGAAGAAATTAAGGCCAAAGTCTCTTGTTTCAGTGAGCACTGATCAGTTGGGCAGGAGTACATGATGTGATTACTTGTGACAGAGTCCATCATGTCTGTGATGTAGGCAGATCTTGCATTCACATCTCCTGATATTTGAGTGAAAAATCCTGATGACACCCCCACATAGATTCAGATAACTGCACAGTGCCACTGTGCAGTTATCTACATTAAACTAAAGGAGGCAAAGCTCTGTTTTATGTTAATATGAAGATGAATAATTATGCATATTCCTCCATTTAATAACCTGTTTAAGTAAACGTGTATAGCAGTTTTGTGCAGTAGTTTATAATTACTAAAATTTTTTCATAACCTAAGAATTGTTATTATATAAGTTATATATTTATTAGGAAAAAATCATTTGGACTTACGAAAATCTTACTAAAGTTTTTTTCACACTTAGGCTGTAGAGATACCTAGAGAGAATACTTTTCTTTGGCTATCTCTAAGTAAAATTAAATTACCCAGTCTTTGTCTAATCTTGTGATGATACCAAAAAGAACTGGGCACAGTTGGTTTCAGATGTAATTTCAAATGGTTAGTATTCTGTACTTCTTGGGGGAATAAAGATCATATAGAAGAACTCAGACCCGTTGCTTGAAATGTCTGTAGATCCGATTCAGCAGAGCTCAGTCAGGCACCTTAGCTGTTTGTATGATCCTCAGAGGTCAGTAAAGATTTAAAGAACTTGGATAGTGTGAGTCTACCCTGCCTTGCTAAGAAAAACAGGCCATAATAAATGCCATTTACCTTCTTTATTTTTCTTTGGTTTTGTCTCTAGTATTCTTTGGTTGTTTGTGGATGTAGTGGTTTAACCCCAGACAGCAATTCAGATAGCTGTTCACTCCTTCCCCTACACCCCATGGGATGGAGAGGAGAATCAGGAAAGGAAAAAGCTTGAGTTGAGATAAGAGCAATTCAATAATTGAAACAAAGTACCTATAATAATAGTACTGATATTAAAATATAATAATAATAGTCATGAAAAAAGAGAAGAACAAACCCCAAAAGGTGTTGCACAGTACGATTGGTCACTACCCACTGACCAAGCCTGAGCCCATCCCTGAGCAGCAATCAGTCCCTCTTGGCCAACTGCTCCCAGTTTCTACACTGGGCACAGATGTTCTGTGGTGTGGAATATCCCTCTAGCCAGTGTGGTCAGCTGTCCCAGATGTGTTCCCCCCCCTTCCCCAGATTTTTGTGCAGCTCCTCACGTTCAGAGCCTGAGACACTGAAAAGTCCTTGGCTCAGTGCAAGCACTACTCAGCAACAACCAAAACATCAGTGTGTTATCAACATTACTCTTATCCTGCATCCAAAACATTGCACTGTACCAGGTAATAGGGAGAAAATTAACTATAGCCCAGACAAAACCAGGACAATGGAATAGAAGGCTTCATGCGTTAGTTTTCTCTTAGATGCAGCTCTTCAAATACTTCTAGAACCAATATTCTCGCTGTTCCTAGAGGAATTGCTCATGTTCATACACTCATAGCATGCACCATTAGTGAGTACTTCTTTTCCCTTCTCATTTACACTCTGATTGTCCTGGGCCTGTACAAGAAATAAAGTGGTGTTGTGTGTCCAACATTCTGTTGCTGGAGCTCACTTAAATATTTCAGTGACTTTTTAGCCTGGCATCTTTACCATTTGACCCCTGACATGGATGTAACATCCGTGCCAGTGGTAGCTGTGACCTCATTTATTTTAGCATGGTTTCAAAGACTGGGTAAAGGTAGTGGAAAAAAGATCACCTTAGTGATCTACATTAGGTGAGAGTCTCTGAGATGCCACATCATCTGTGAAGATGAACTCATGACAAATAAAGCTTCTCTCAAAGGATGGCAAGAAGTAAGATCCATCATAACTGAGAAGTAAACAAGTGTTAATAGTCCTGATTCACACATTTTGATCACGTACCAGTAAAAAAATTTTAATTTACCAATAAAAATCTATTATCAACCTGATGTGGGGAAATATAAAAATGTCATTTACGTTTCATTCTGTTGTATTGAAGACATGGTACTGTATATTTTATATGAAAATGCTGATTTTTATTCCAACCACATGTTGTATTTATTGGCTGTATTTTAAAAATTGATAAATATATTAGTACATTATTTCCAACAGAGAAGATAGATGACTCAGAGTCCTGACATCTTTAGACAACATTTACATGCAAATCTGTAACTCTTCCCTAAAGAAGAGCTAACTGGAACCCATGTCGAAAGATAAACAATAAAAACACTATGTCTGTATATTTTTGTTTATATATTGCTAAGATGGATATGTAATAAAACCAAAGCTATCACTGATGTATCTGACAGATATAGATACTGCCCATAAAAATATTAGTGTAACTACTGATAATGCTGTTCCCTTTGATATGAACTTTATATAAAGTTTAGAATATTATGCAGTAATCCATTTGCCATGTCAAGGATGATAACCTAGGGTTTATGTCACTGAGGCGGATGCCTGGAGCTATGTTAGGAGTGAAATTGGAATGAGGCAAGTTAAATGCAGAAGCTGAGGACTTTATGAAACCAGAGCTGGGGAAACTGTAGTAGGGTACATTATTTGAGTAGGGAAATAATACAAAGTTGCATCAAACTATATGGCGAGGCAAGGTCGGTAGCTGTTAAAAATCAGTGGTAATTATGATAAATCCAAAATGAGTAACACATAGAGGTGTACAAAAGAAACTGGTAAGCAACAGGATCAAGGACCTGGCCTAGGGAACAGGTTCTTAGACCCCCTAGAACCTTGGGGTATAAGCAGGCAAGCAGAGCGAGATGTGCAGCTGCAGGCAAGTGGCACCTTGGGCAGGAAAAATGATAGAGGAAATTGAAACAAGTTCCTCTAGTGGGAAAGAGGGCCAATCCAAAGTGGGATCTATCTCTTAGCCATTGGAGAGACTGCTTATAACTATCTGATTATGATAAATCTTGGAAACTAAATGGGCCCTTTTCTGAACTATGATAGATTATTAATAATGACAAGGGAAGGAAAGTCTTGTTCTGTTATGCTTCTGTTCAGTGCAAGCTGGGTGATAATTTAGGGAAGATGAGTTATTTCTCAGTCTCTCAAGTAGAAGCCTGACCAACATTTTGTTGTGAGAAATGGTTTTAAGCATCCAAGCCTCTGGTCCTGCACCCGGAAGGTTTAGAAGACTTGACTGACAGAGTCTGGGCTCACCAAAGTTCCATCTTAATTAAATTACTGTGTCAGTGAAAGACCCAAAAAGTGACAGAAGTACTAGTATCTTTCCAGCATCAAGGAAGGTGAATAGACCAAATTGGATTATTATGAACTAGTTTACTCTGAAATTAATTTTGGGTTAAATAGTGAGAAAGAAACATGGGGTTCTACTAGTGATGATATAAAGAAAGTGACTGTAATATGTATGTCATTAATACTCTTTAAAAGTACGACTATGAATTTGAGAACTTTTTCCTAAAGAAATCCTAAATATTTTAAATTTGCTTGGTGAAGGCAACTCTCTAACCATAGAATTTTGTGAGGCATTTGGCTTGTACAGCTACACAGCATGTCATTTGTAATGACATTGTCATTAGAAAATGAGCACTGCATAATTTCAATAAAACATCAAGAAGAATTATCAACACCCTGATAGGTCTTGGGAGATAATTACCAAAAAGAATGTTTCTGCTGAGGTCCACAGAGATCTGACCTGGAGTCATTAAATGTTCTCCTCAGGTATTTGGAAGCAAATACACAGTTCTTTTTGATGACATGGAAGTTGGTGAAAGATAACAATGAAGGTATGGTCTGTCCTGGGTCATTTAATGAACTGTGCCTGTACACAGTGTGTTTTAAAGCAGCTTAAAGAAGAATTGCATATCTGTGAATAAGATATGCAAGATATACCACATGGTGTGGTTAGGATTACAGGAGGAGATAAAAACAAGTGAATACATCTTTCCAGAATGCAGTCAGCACTGAAAAACGTTTTAAGAGACATAATGTAACCAAAGTGCACTGTCAACTCACAGTTCAGTGTTACATCTGAAAGTTTTGAGTGAATTCAGCATCAGTTCCACCTGATGTGGTAAGTAGTAAACTCTTATTCCCATGCTCACTAATCTGATATCAGCTGATGCTGAATTCATTCTGGTATCAGTAGTTTTAAAGTGATGTTAAAAATGTGTTTAAATACAGGCACCTCGATTATTTGAGAGCAGAAGTCAAGCAGATAAGGAAAGCAAGGTACAACTTAGTAGGGCAAGCTTCCAGGGAAAGTAACATATTCATTTTTCTTTTATTGTCCTGCAGTTGCCTCAGGATACTTTCTGGGAAATTGTGTTTTAGAGCAACATCTCAGTATGAACGCTATTGTATGATCCATGATGGATTTTAAGACACTGTGTGAAGTATCCAAAGGTGATGATCTATTGCCTGATTTTAGACTTTACCAGAACTGCCACATTATATGGCCCTGTATCTAATAGTTGTAGCTGCTGCTCTGGCTGCTGTAGGCGTGGTGAGTCCATCATCTCCGATGGATTCAAGGGGTTTTCTCAACATTTCTGGGGGGTGTTCGTGCTAACCAAAGGCAGTATGTTCAAAATAAATGCAATTCAGAAATTCAGCTCATACTCTGTGAGGGTAACTCACCTAATCTTGTTTGGGTTTCGGTTTTTTGTTGTTGTTGGTTGTTTGTTTGTTTGGTGCTTTTGTTTGTGGGTTTTTTGTTTGTGGTTTTGTTTGGTTTTTGTTTTGTTGTGTTTTGGGGTTTTTTTTGTTTTGATTTAGTTTGGGTTTTCTTGTCTGTTGGAGGGGATATTGCAGGGAACAGAATTTGGACTTCACAGTAGGTAAAAAAAGAAGAGAGCATTTTAAAGAAAATCCTTGAGACAGCAAGAGGACGAAGAATAGATTGGAAATGACTGAACAATACTAGTTGACATCGGTTTTCCACTTAATAAGGGGTTTCTGGTAAGGTGGTAACAGTAAATAGTGGTCTCTTAACCCTTTGTAATCTTCAAAATTCAGTTGATTTGCTTTCTTGTTTTCTTCTTCAGATTGGTTCTTTATAACCAAACAAGAGTTACTGCACACATTTGCTGGTTTTATTTGAGAAATAAATTAAAAAGTGGCGCTTTTATAATCAAGCAGATCTGTCTGCAATTTCTATTCTCTATGCAGTCATATCTGTTTTATTGCATGCTGGTTTTTATTGAACTCCAGTTTCTTCCTTCAGTTTCACATTATTTCAGGATTTTGTGTGATCTTTAGCGATTTTTTTACCCTTCTGGTGAGGGCTATCAGCTAGATGGAGAGGCATCCCTAATTTTATGATTGCCTTTATCAACCATTTATCCAGTGGAAGGCTGAGGTTGGAATTATTCTCGTGTAATTTGCTCTAGCCACTGGTAATACAAGCTCTGATAAGCTTCTTTAAAGCAATGATTTTATTTTAGCAGGTGTCACTGCCATCCCATTTATGTGCACTTTTACAGCCCCTTACACCTAAAACACAGTGTTGAAAATGGTTATGATCAGATTTCACTTTAAATTCTTGTCATTAAAATTAACTTCTTGAAAAGTATAAGCTGAAAAGCAAGAACTTCTGTTATATATGACATAGGATTTCTCAGTCCTGCATTTCAATGCTTTCCTCTGACCAAACAAGAAATGCCCTACTGTTAAAGCTGGAAATAGCTGAATTTAGGTCCTGTGTAGGCAACACCTTTTGACTACAGCTTTGGATGTCTTTGTTTGTATTCTGTACCCAACCACTTTAATTATTGAACCCTAAAAATATGATATACTGAAAATCAGTATCAAATATGCCAGGAAAAAAAAATCCTTTAATTTTTCTTCTTTGTTACACTTGATTGGAAAAAGAAATTGTAGTCTAAAGTGAAGCATGCAGGAGCATAAACAGTAAATAGAATTACATAGTATACTGACCATTTCACTTGCTCCAGCTTCACAAAAGCAATAATAATAAATGCAGGAATATTAGCCCTCTTCATAGTTTTGCCACATATTTTAAGAAGCTATTTTAAGAAGCTATCTCCAGTGCTGAGTGTAAACAGTAGCATTTGTTTCACTGAATGTGGAACAGTGATTCCCTAAATCCTGTTGGTTATCTGTAGAAATCTTTGATCAGGTAGGTTTTCAATCCTACAAAGATACATCTTGCACCAAATTGCTGTCTCAGCATGGTAAATATATGGAGAAGTAAATGGAGCAAATCTTATACCCCGTGCTGTAAGTATGGTTCCTCTTGGTAGGAAGAGGATATGCTTGATCTGTATTCACATGTGTACCCAGATTGCTCCCTCTGACCTGCTTCAATGTCTAATTTTGTGGTACTTCCTGCACATTAAGTGTTTTGGGAATTATCCAAGGTAAGAGAGCAGGATCCAGAACTCATCAAAGATGCATTGCAAGAACCTGCTACCTACAAAGACTCCACGGAAGAAAGATCACAGTTCTAGAAGAATAGAATTTAGGCATGAATATTTGTGCGTCAGTATTGATTCTTAATGTAAAAGGCATTTTGCTTGAAAAAGCTGCAGCTCTTAGAACCTAGATGTTAGTCACCTTTCAACTGGATATAATTTCCAAGCTAAATTCCAAATGTGAGGTTTGGGTGTTGGGATGTTCTGTCTCCTGTTCATTTCTCCAAAATTCAGATTTACACTATTGTTGACTTTAAAAAAAAAGAAAAGGTATGCAAGGAATGACAGTGAGGCTCCTGAATATAAATTATATCAAGCAAATTGATGCAAGATAAAATTAGCAAATCAACCTTTTTTAGTCTGTATTTTATGGAATATCTAAATCTATGTTTGGCAGTAATTTACTCTTACCCATGAATTTCTGACAGTTTCGATTCTTTGGTCTTATTAATCAAAGTAGTCAGCACCAGAGCAATTTTTATGAGACTCACTAGTCATAAAAAATTTATTATCAGATAAATCAAAGAAACAACTAGCATCTTAATAGGGTGAACAAAATGGCATGTAAAAGATCATTCAAGACTACATGCTTTTGACACTTGTGTATTGCATTTACTGCTAGAGTCAGACATTCTGCTTGCATTTTCATTAAAATACTCATGACCATGACACAATTGCTACCTCTAGTGCAGGATTTTTCTTCTTTTTTTAGATAGATAGATAGATAGATAGATAGATAGATAGATAGATAATGTGAATCAAGCAGTCACGAGAAAAAAGTCACTTTAGGTTGTCCCTGTAGTCAGCTGAGCACCTCAGGGACTGAGACAGTTCACCAAATAACTAAGCCATGCTCTTGAGGCCCAGAGGGGAAGGGCTGGGCCCTTGGGCACCACTGTTGGTGATGCCAGGCTCCTGTGTGCCCCAGCTGGTGCTGGCTCTTATGTGACCATGAAGCAAGGGTTTTCAGGGGATGATACAGCGGGAAAGTTAGATGGGCAGTTTTAGTGTGAGTTCCCTCCTTGAAGTCAGTGCCTGACAGCCAGCACTAGCCCAGAGAGCAGCGGTGCAGGCACAGCAGAGGTGGCCCAGCCAAAGCAGGGGCTGGTTACATCAGCCCCTCAGCCATGTGTCCAAAGGCTTGAGGAGGAGAACCTGAGTCTGCTTCATGCACCAATGAAGCAAACCTTCTATGAAGAGAACACAGTGCTTTTAAGAACTAAAAAATTAACCCCACCCAGCATCAGTGAGCTACATGGAAGTCTGAATTTTTCTTGTGTTCAGAAAATAGGGGAGGGAGAAAGTTCCAACAACCTGTGTTTCACATGAATCTGGTGATGCTGAAAATATGCAAGTCTCATTAAGGGAATTCTTGTAGGTAGCTTTCATATGTTTTGTGTAATGAAAAAATAACAGAAGGGAGATTGAATTTATTCTGTGTTAATAATGAGAAATGATGTTTCTGGATGGCTACCAAGTGATGCAGAACTGTGAACAATACAAAAGAAACCCTACTGTTCCCTGTTCCACTCAATGCATGCTTTTCCAGGAGAAACATATTTAACTTCAGCATTATGTTTTTCTGTGTGGTCCTAAGTGTGACTGAAAATAAGGCTGCCTGTGGGGTGAGCTTCTTACAGAAATGCTGTTGTCTTGTAGCCTGTAATGTTTGCCTCCCTGGTCTGATTCCAGTTAAGTGAGTTAGGTGGCTGGAAATGGTTGCTGTGGGTTGTTCACTTTGGTGTGTATGTAAGGTGTAAGGGAACTAGATACAGTTCTTTTATTTCTCTTCTAGATACAGCTTTAAAGGTGTGGTGGTTTTAAAACATACTGATAACATCCAGTAGTCAATGCTAACATCTGACTGCAACTGCACATTTTCTTTAGCTTTCTTTGCTGGCCTACTTACAGTTTCATCTGTTTCATCTTCTTTTTTATTCTTGGGACGAATCTATAATGGGATATGGAATTTCTAACCTGTTGTCTTTGTCATTAACAAGTCAAAATAACTAACCATTTCTGTGTACTTTTTATGTGGCTGCTACTCAGTAGTATTTGCATTCAGAATAGAAAGGACTAATCTTCTCTGGTCTTGATTTTAAGGCAGACTGGGGTTTGGACTGGTCCATGTTTGGAACAGCTTTTTGGTAGAAAATAGAAAACTACAGTTTAAAAAATGTTAAATTCAGTGGATTAAAGGCTGTGATTTGGACAGTGGCTAAGGAGACTTGCTTGAAATACATATGTAGTTCAGAGTACTCCTGGAGTAAATTTGGAAGCATCCACTGGATGAATAATGAAGTGGGCATGTTTGAGTTTCAAGTCCTTCTATAAACTGGAGAGGTATCCGGAAGCTGACAAGGTATAAGATAGAATCCCAGTTCCATGTCTGTCACAGATCTCATGTGTAACTTTAGTAACTTTTCAAAGATCTCAAAACAAGCTGTCTTCACCTGAGGGCCGTAACCTCCCAAGACCCATACCAGCAGACAGAGGTGTACATGGATTTTGCAGTGGAGAATGGGCAGGTCAGATGGTTGGTGAGAAATCAGCCAGTCACTGGCAGACCGGCGTTGGAGCACACAGTTCTGTTTGTTCCCTTCACTGGGACTCAGTTCACTTCATTCCCAGTGTGAAATCTACCTAGCCAGGGCTTTGTTTTCCATAACTTCACCAGGATTTTCTTGAGTACCATAGCCAGGACAAAGGCATAAAGATCTACTCTTCAGCTCACAGAGGTCAGACAGAGTTTAGGTTCAAGATCCCACAGCCCCTTCCATGGGACTGATGGAAAGAGTCAAGAGCTGCTCTAATCATGAATATGGAAAATTTGAGGGACAGATGATGTTTTCATTTTCATGAGGTTGTCATTTGTACCTTGAATTTTTATTGAAAGTTGTTGAGGGTGGATTCTGTCTGGTGTTTTTGGATACTTGCTCTGCCTGACCTGACACATCTGAGATGGCCTCTGGAGTGATACTCTTGCTGTAACGAGGAGAGGTGGCTCAAAAACAGTTTTACACACTGGTACATCAAATTATGCTATATTGCCTACAAATTTCTTCACTGAGCCTTTTTTTTTTGTTTGTTCATTTTTTAATTAGTAATATTGACTCCTTTTTCTTTGTTTGTTGGTTGACTTTAATTTGCAGTTTCACCCTGGGAATTGAAATAAAATAGTTTGTTTTTACAGGTGAAATTCTTGCAAATTCAGTCTGGCATTTCACAATTTAGGTTTTGATTAATTTGTTTACTTTTTGCTTCTGTTTTGAGACTATTCTGTAGATGCATGCTATAGTAAGATTTTAATCTCTTCCAGATACGTTGATTTTTCCTGCTTTCCTCTTAAGTACAGTCCTGTTCACATGATGAGATACTACCAACTACATTGCCCTAAAGATTCAGCTGTGCCTGTGGTCAAAATCTGGCTGCTAATGGTGCATCAATTCCAAGTGATTCACTGCATAGCTTTGGATGGGGCAGATGTGTGTTTAAGCATTGCAATAATCTGTACATCCCACATTGTTTTATAGAGGAGACTTTGCAGGTAAAGGTTCTTATCAACCAACCTGAAACTCACAGATGCCTCTTATTAGACTAGTGACAGTGACTTGAGCAATCATAAATATTTTGACACTTCAGTTTGCAAAGATAAACAACGGCCTTTTACACGTCGGTGTTGTGTTGGGATTTCCATTGACTTACAGCTGTACTGATGGTTGCTTAAGTATTGCATTACTTTATTATTTTTTCAGTAATATTTGCTTATCAGTGTATAAATGCCAGACATTCTGTGGCTTATGGTGTTAAGAATGGTAATTGAAACTTCATATTCCCTTTGCTTAGCAACTCCCGTATCCACTCATTTATACAATTATTCATCAACTTAGTTTCATTGCTTCATTAAGCTTAATGTTTAGTTTTAATACTCTGAAACTTGGTTTGCTAGAGTCAGATTTACCTGTGTTCACAAAGTAAGTAGTGTGAGTTGCTTTCATTATTTCCTCACTGAAGAAGGTATTAGCCTTTACGTGTAAGAAAATGAGACCCTTGTATCAAGGGTGAACATTAGTAATTCTTATTTCCCTGTAAAGGATTGATTTGTGATATTAGATAATACTAGGATGTATTTCACACCAAGTCTTCCTTTCCATATGTTTCACAGACAATAGAGCTGGGAGTCAGAAAGGCTGCTTTCACTTAAACATTTGTACATTTGAATAGCAATATATATGAGCGCTGAAGATATTTCCAATATGTATTGGAAAAGTAAGGAGTCTGGATTAAGATGAGGTGAAACACCTCCTGTGTTTCTGATAAAAGGATAGATGTAGACTTATAAAAGGTTTATATGTTCATGGTGTATGTTTCTCTACACAGTCACCTGTCCATAAATATTCTCCCACTTTCCTGTATATATTTGGTTTAGTGCTGAAATTACCTATTGTTCAGTAAATGCATCTATTAATTCAATTCCAATTCTTTCTTTACCAGGAGTAGGATAGATTTAGAAAACAATAGGCATTGAAGTGCAAAAGTCTGTTGACATGAAATTAAAAAAAAAAATTGTGTTAAAAATAAATCTGTAAAAATAGTATTCATAGATAAAATATTAAGATTATCAAAATGAATCATGGGATGAACTGATGCAAAATGTAGATATTGCAGAATCCAAATTACTATATTCATGAGGATCATCATTAATTATGTCATTCTAGATACACACATACTATAGCCTAAAAATGTGTTGTAGGTTTACAACTGACTAGCTGTTTGATGTGGCAGAATGTAGTCTTTGCATATTTATTAAAATTATTCATAACTGGTTGCAGTCTAGATGAACTGTTCTATTCTTATGTCTTGCTTCAATACATTTTCTTACCCATTTTATCATGACATTATATTGAAATTTTTTCTAAATTTTAGGATGATCCATGGGGCATTTTCCAAAACCCCTATCAGCATCTCTTAAAAACATGTATTTTCAGTTTACATTTACGAATACTTTAAAAGGGTTTAGTAGCAGTACGTATTTTCTATATATAATGGTTTGCAGTTCTTTTTTAAAAAAATGTTTTATTTAGATGAAAAAGGGATATACATTGAAAAATTAGGGCTACACATTTAATTATATTCTATGGGCTTATCCATTCTCCAGCTTACAACTATAAATTGGTTCTTTTAAAAATATCATATGGTGGTGAAACATGTTTATAATGCATTTTTATGGCTTACCCACAGATGTCCTAGCAAAGTTACAAAAATCAATTACATACCTATGGAGTGTGTGGTGTCTTACACCTCCCCCAAGCTTATCAGGGCAACAAACTTTTGCTGAAATAAAAGAAGCAGGATGGGGAGGCTTTCTGCCAACATGATGTGCAGTTAGAGTGGCTGTAAGATAGTCACAGTTACCTTATCTGGTGGCTGGTCTATAAACATTGGCTAATTTGTGTACACAGGCCAGACATCTTTATTTCCAGTAGAATTCAAATGAAAAAGTTTGCCTGTAGCAGTATGCAGAAGGAAACCTAAGGTGATACATCCTGTGTGTCTTACTTTGCCACCCACGTTGTTTTTTGGGTTTTTCTTTTAATGTAATTTGCAAGAAGAAAAAGTTTGGCTTTCAGAAAGAAAAATACAGCTTAAAACATTTCCACATGAGCAGTGTGGAAAAGTTGTAAGCTGTCTGGGTCTTGTATGAAGCTGGAGGAGTCTGATACTGTAACTGAAATCTTTTGCTTTGTGGTGAATGCTTTAGAAGTGAGTTACTGTGCTGCCATTTTCATGGTGATGCAGAATTTTTTTCGCTTGCTGTCAAAAGCAATTAGAATCTAATGAAATTGGGTGCAAACCATGTGATGAACACTTTACATTTGATAAATGTCTTGGTGTTGAATAAAGGAACAGTCCCTTTTTAGGTGTTACTATTTCATGTCTTGCTGAAATACACTGAAAATTTCTGTTCATAATTAAATAGAAAGGAATTTAAGAAAAACCCAAACAGATCAGTGTAAAAATTAACCACGACAAACAGCTTTGTGACCACTGCTGCCGTGACCATGGTTTGCCTGTAGAAGGCCTGAGGTACTGCAATTGCTCTACATTCAAACAAAAGACACAGTCCCAGCTGTGCACTCCTTGTTCCCAAAGAAGTACAGCATCTTCGTGTTTATCAAAAGACTTTGCAAAGCATCAGAATTGTTTAGACTCCAAGTGATGCAGGAAATACTGTTGCAAGAGTGAAGTCTTCCACATAGGTGGGATTCTGCAAAGAAAACGGCGAAAAATGAGAAATAAGGAAAGCCAGAAGAAAGATGATGCAATACATCTGGTTTACCTTATCTCTCTGGGGAGGTTTCTGGCTGGATTTGCTAGCCAAGTGTAAGTATCCGTAAGGAGAAATCAAAAAAATTTCTTTTTTGGCCAGCTTATTTATCCACCTCCTGTCTGAGCCCATCCTTACATAAACTAAGTAAAATATTTTCCCTTACTGATGTTTATTCATTTAGTTCCTGTGCTCAAATGTTTAGGAGTGATGTACCAGGTTGTGGGAGCTGCCTTCTCTTTTAACTTTTCAGCAAGATACTATGAAAGGTCTTTTTCCTTTACACAACCTGTGATACAGTGGTTCAGAACAGTAGGATCACAGTGAAAGTTCACTGTTCATTTTCTCTTGGGCAGAACAGAAGCTCTTCTCACAAATTAGCCTTGTGCCTCTTCCCAACTTGTTGTAATGGTTTGTATGCCTGCTGTGCTTCTCTGAAGTGATAACAGAAATCAGTGTTCATATGGTGGTTACTGGAAGTTTTTGCTCTAGCAAAAGGTGGACAAGAAAAATACCTGAAGTGACTGGATTCTGGAACCTTAGAGCTCAGTAGCAGGAAATGTCAAACCATGCACTGATTTGAGAGGGTTGACCTGCCTCAAACCGTCTGTGTCAGAGTGTTTGTTTGTGGTTAGCAAAGGGATTTTCTCTGTGTGCAGTCCAACATTCTACACCTTTTGTTGGGTGGCAGTTTGGGAGAAGCACGTGGTTCTCCAAACAGCCTCTCCCATCTGTTCTGCTGGCACAAGCAGTGTAGATAAAAGATATTTGATGAACTTTCTGGGAGTTTTGTAATTAGAAGGTGTCTCTCGATGGATATCCAGCACAAAAAGAGGCAGACTGGCTGGAAGCTACTGAGAGACCAGGATGGGTATGCATTGACAGGCTAATAGCAAGCCAGTGGTATTAATTTCTTCATTAAGTCTCTGCAAGCAGTGACACTTGTTGCTACCTGTGGGTCTCCAGGTGGTGGCAGGCTCATGGTTTACTGTCAGCACAATTGTTTTGGGGATGAAAGATGGACCCCTTGGAAAGCTTAACCTTTCCTTTCTCCTTCAGAGGGCAAACAGCCCTTTTCCCTCTCAGAACAACATGACATCAATTTTACCAGGGAAGGCTGGAAGTTTTTCAGTCTTGTTTTTTAACCGACATAATGGACAATTTGGGCCAGTAACTACCCTTGGTCAGTCCTTCTGTAATAGCAGCCAAGGAGATACTGTCATCAATTTTAGTATATCCTTTGGTTTCCTGTGAACCTACTCTATTGAGGGGAAATGCTTAATGTTCTTGCTATTAAAATCTCAGAAACTTTTAGAGTCGGTAAAGACAACACTAGCTCAAACTTTGGACCTTGTTCCTGAACTTCGATTTAATGTAATTGTTATTTACAGCATTAGAGAGTGGTAAACAGCTGCTTGTGCCTGCTGGGTTTTTTGTTGGGTTGTTTTTTTTTTTTTCTGTTTGTTGGGTGTCTTGGAGGTTTTTTCCACCTAATGATGCCAACAAAAGTGACCTGGTGTTTTTCCTTTAATTAAAATGGGCCTTTGTGAATTAGCGTGTGAAAATCACGGGATACAGCACTAATTGGAGTTTAGGCAACTGTTCCCCTAACCTTTCACAGTGAAACTTCTAAATGAAATATTTCAGTTTAATTTAGTAGCTTGAGAGTTTTTCATAGCTAGATACAAAATAATGATTCTTGACCTTTTTTGGACAAATAATATTGAGGGTTTTTTTCTGTTAAAACCCTTACAGCATCATTCATTTGTGGCTAATCTTACCTGTGGTTTGACTGCTTCAGCTCCCATTTGACAGCAGGCATCCTAAGGACATAGGAAAGGACTTTCTGTGGTAAACCTCTGACTCATTGGGCACAGCAGCCTCCCCCAAGAGGCAGTAGGAGATACTGTTCAGGGAGAGCCCTGTCCAACCTGACTTTAATTTCCAGGGATGGGGCATCTACCACCTCTGAGGGTAACCTGTTCCAGCGCTTTACCGTTGTAAAAAATGCCTTCCTTATATCTAGTCTGAGACTGCCTCCTATTAGTTTAAAACCATTACTTCTTGTCCTATGGCAAGAGATCCTCCTAAAAGGTCTGACCTCATCTTTCTTATAGCCCACCTTGAAGAACTGAAAGGCTGCAGCATTTTCTCATGGGATTGGTGCTCCTGCTTGCTAATCACTTTGTTGGCCCTCCTTTGGACTCGCTCCAACAGGTCCATGTCCTTCCTGTGCTGAGGACCCCAGAGCTGGATGCAGTGCTCCAGGTGGTGCCTCGCAAGAGGAGAGCAGAAGGGCAGAATCACTCCCATTGACCTGCCCACCACATACTTGCTTCACTGAAAAAATCCAGATCAAGAGTAAAGTCACTGATAACATTTACAGTTTTCTTATATCTTTAGGCTATGATTATTTATATACTGGAAGTTCCCAAATCAGATGTTTGTCAAGGATGTACAGAAATAGAAGAGGCTTTTAACAACATTAATGGGTTTTAAGTATAAAACTCTAGGTGTCCTAATTGAACTAAGGAAAGTGCTGAAAGTTGCCATTTTTTAGGAAAGCTCTCCGCATAGATTTTGAACTCCAATTAGCAATCTACACTGCAGTAGACTAGATCAAAATCAATATTTCTGCCTGGAATTCACACAGCCTCTTTGAGAGACGAGATTAATATGGTTACTGTTCAACTCTGTGTTCTCAATCAGCTCAGTATGTGCACTTGTCATTCATATTTTGTTTTTAGCTTGTTATTCTGACAGAAGAGTCTCTGAGGAATGAAAGGAGAGCCAGTTTGAAGAGTAAAGCGATGTAACATTTACATATTTTCACACTGTTACGGAAGCCGGCTGCTAGGCTTTGAACATTATTTATTCATTTGATGCTGCTATTTGTTACAGACCTCTGAAATATGTTACTGACAGTAACTAAACCATCCGTCTCGCTTTAGGATTTCTACTGATTGCTAATTTTGTTGACTAAGTGGTGGAAGAAGCTCAAAATGTGTTAAAACTAAAAAGACATGGTTCTATTAGGTTTTTCCTAATACCCTGCTCCCATACTGAGTTGCAAGAGAAGGGTTTTTTTAATGTTGGCACATGCACTAACAAAAACATCATGTTGTAGGTCTTGCAAATCATGCAGATCACTTCAGTTTGTGTGTGTTCTAAAAACCATGCAAATGAGCTTTCCATCATGGTTGTTTACCCAGTGGGTGGAAATATAACCATCGTATTCAAATGAGTTGAACCAACTGACTCTAAAAGCAATTACTGGCAACATTGATTTTTCCATTAATTGGCTGAACCCTCTGAAACATGAAGTCTCTGAGGACAGCATCTGAAATGTGTTACTGCTTTTATTGCTGTTATGATTATTAGATTTGGATGCTACCAAAATGTCCTGGACTATATTCAAAATACAAGACAGTTCCTGATCTTGAGAACTGAGGAGTCTGAGAGACAAAATGTCAAAGGGAATAAACATTTCCAAAGTGCTTTATAATTTCATTATAATTGTTGATAACTGCTTAGATGCTTCACAATATAAATGGGGTCTTACTGAAAATGTTGAGTTATAATGAGATAGTTCTTGCCATAGTATGTCAGAAGAGATTTGTTCATGCATGGGTTGGTGAAAGCACATCAGGAGTTTCCTATTTGTGTCGTGGTTTATCCCCAGCTGGCAACCTTGCAGCCACTCACTCATTCCCCAGTTCCCACTCCCAGGTGGGATTGCGAGGAGGATCAGGAAAAATGTAAACACTCATGGGTTGAGATAAGGGCAGTTTAATAATTAAAACAAAGTAAATTATT
Source organism: Leptocoma aspasia (assembly GCA_013399835.1). NCBI lineage: Eukaryota > Metazoa > Chordata > Aves > Passeriformes > Nectariniidae > Leptocoma > Leptocoma aspasia. Next base: position 488,077 of record VXAX01002958.1, on the reverse strand, counting down.
GTAATAATAATAACTATAGCAATAATAATTATAATGAGAAAGAGGGAGGAATAAAACCCCAAGAAAAATGAGTGATACAGAATACAATTGCTCACCCATTGTCCAATGCTCAGCCCATCCCTGAGCAGTCCTCAGTCTCTCAGAGATGACGCCCCCACTTCATACTCTGGGCATGGATGTTCTGTGGTATGGAATATCCCTTTAGCCAGTTTGGTCAGCTGTCCTAGCTGTGCTCCCTCACAGCTTTTTGTTCAGTTTCTCACTGTCAGAGCATGGGACACTGAGAAGTCCTTGGCTTGGGTAAGCACTATTGAAAAACAACCAAAACATCAGTGTGTTATCAACATAAATCTTGTGTTAAATGCAGTACCACCTACTAAGAAGAAAACTAACTGTGTCCCAGCTGAAACCAGGACAATGTGGGAAATAGGTAGATGGGACAATAAAGGTAACATCTTTGGTAGAGCAGAGGGAATAGGATTCATAGGGGGGGAAAGAGATGGTCCTTTCATATCGGGTTGAAGTTGAGCAGAACCAATTAAAGAGAAATCAAAAATTAAAAACTCTGGACAAGGAGGAAGGGTGAATTATTTTTGATAGTTTCTGGACAGGAGTGACATAGGCAGGGGGAAATCATGCTCTGCTGTATGGACAGAGGAGAATGGCCAGATCATCAGAGTATTGTGAAGGGAACAGCACCAGGATTCAGACCCTGACTGCTCAAAAATTTATTCAGTTTCTGGTGGAAGAATTTTCAAAACTTTTCACGAAAACTTAATTCACCCAACACCTTACATTATTCAGTCTATATTCTATTTACAGCTTTATACCCCCTTTGACTCCCTCTTTGTTATTGCTGTGCTTATTGTACAGGGCTCATGAATAGAAGTGTTGTATAATTCATTTAATAGCTGTAGATACCTACACCTGCCAGGCCTACTCCTGCTGGGTGTTAATTTTTGCACTTTACTGGATCAGAATGCAGGTGTCTTCATTGGAAAATAACTCTTTAGAATGACTGTGAATGTTTCAGAACATTTTCAAGTTTTCAGCCTTTTTCTTGAGCCAAAGGCAGTGGCTGATTTCATAGAATAGCCAGTAGTGCAGTGGGAAGAACCAGATGTTCCTGTAGATCTCTGAAGCAGAGATTTCCTGGATACTGTTTTTAACCCCATCCTATAGTCCAGGTCTGATTGTTTTTCCCACACTCTTGCTTGTTTGGGAGAAGTGTCTGCTCTACTGCACAAAATGTTAAAGCACATTCCTTTCTATCGCTTGGTCCTGACATTGCAATATAAGCAGTTGCTAGCTAAGTATAAAGGGAAAAAATTAAAAGGTATATGAGACCATGAATAACAGAGACAAGGTATATCAGTATTTATATCAGACATTGTTTTTCTTTTTCTTCTGCTTGCTCTATTGCTTGCCTAATGACTGTTTAGTCATGCAGTTAATTTGTATAGAAAGTTTTCCTCTGAAAAACTTGGAACGTACATATTTGATAAGTATGTTTTCTGTAGGCATGGCAGCATAATAAAGTGATTAGCAGAGTTGAAGAGTAGGTAACAGAACAGGAGAGAGAGTTACAATAAAAAAATCACCCTTGATGATTTTGAAAATTAAAAAAGCATTTCAAATATAAATAGTACTGTGTCCTGAAAAGAATAGCCTGCAGCTCAGCAGAGCTGGGTGTAAAATACTGACAGAAGGAATACATGGTAGGGAATGACTGCTAAGCACTGGATCTGCAGAAAGAGCTCTGGAATCGCAGAGGGTCAGCATATGCCACCACACCACTGCAGAGGTGCCTTATGTGACATGGAAGAAGTAATGTACCTGCTGTACTCATTCTGTCAGCCCTATTTTAGGGTGTGTATCCAGCTGCAAAAAGATGAGAACCAATTAGAGAAAGAGGAACAGAGCAGAGGAACAAGCAAAGTCAAAGGTTAAAAACGTTCATTTACAAGGAAAGATGGATGAAGTTGAGGTGTTTTCCCTGAAAAAGTATGTTTAAATATTTTCAAGCAAGTCTTTGAAGAAGAAGAAAAAAAGTGTGATCTTGAGTGAAAGTAAGACAAAAAATGTTCAGATTCTCAAATTGACTTCTTTCATCACTGGAGATCTTTAACAGTAACTGTTACTAAAGGAAACATGAAATCTGGAATGCAGTTTCAGTTTGCTTTCAGCTTTCTCACCAGAGTTTTTTGGAAGGCAATAACCTCCACTGTCTTAACCTTTATCATGGGTTTGTAGTCCTTTTATTTCACCCATCATGTCACTTCATGGCATATGTTTTAGTAGAGGGAGGTGTGAACTACATGTAATACACTACAAGTAGGTTTTCTAATTTTTTTAATACTCTTCTGTCACAACCCTGAAGACTCTTTTACGTTGATGAGAAGGGAAAGAAGTTTGTTGAATTTAAAAGTAAATTAAAAGTTAAGTTAAAAATAATAAAGTTAAATAAAAATAAAAGTTAGAATATTTTAAAATATCATCATGTAGCTGAAAGCACAACTTTGTCAGGAAAGAATGTAAGCATAAAACTCCCAATTTTCTTGGTAGGCAAAAATATCAATTTGCAGTAGAAAAATGTGGTACACCATACTTTGCCTACGTTATGAGGTTGTGTTCTGCTCCTGTCAGGTTTGGCTTTCAAAAGATTTTTCCTTTGGAGACTTTTTGGAAGCAGCAGTGAAGCCTAAAGAATTGCCTTCTGTAATCATCTTAGGAAATTTCAGCATGAAAAGGCAAAACAAATAGAGTTTCAGTATTTTGTTCTTCAGCATTAGTTGTTTTTGGTTTTTTTTCCCCCAGAGATGATCACTAGGAAAAGGAAAGAAAAAAACCCAAAACTGACGCATCAAGCATATTTAGGATTTAGAATTGTTGCTCTTGTTGAGGCAATTACCTTGCATATTATAACAAAAGTAAAATTTTTTTCTTGGAAGAGTGATGTACTGATAATTATTCTTACTAGAAATTCTTAACTTACTGGAGAGCAAAGTAGTGTATGCTGTGCTTTGCTTGTGATGGGAGTTTCACAGTGCAGTGACAGGAAAAAATATGCAAAAATTCTTAGTGTCAACTGTGCAGAATGCAGACTACTAATGCAGACTTACTAATGCAAGTTTTCAAGCACAGGCAGGTCTTCTGTTAGAGTAGAATATGTGGGGGAAAATATTCTCAGTGAAACAGGAGTAAAAAATAGGGGGAAATCTCTGAAGGAGTTAAATGTCCTGTCAGACGTGTTTGGCTGTGCACAGTAGCCAGGTCAGGAGCACAGGACACTGCAGTCACAGAATAGTTGCTCAGCACGTTCATTTATGATCTCAGGGGAAGATTATTTTATATTTAATTTCTGCCACTCAGTAAATCACATTTTCTTGTGCCACTATTCTTTGCTAGTGGGAGGAGGTCAAACACCTTAAGCTCCATCAGGCAGCGGAAGCTGCTCATCACAGACCTGTTTAGGTCCTTTGTGAGGTGAGGTCTGACATATTCCAGCTATCTCAGCCTTCCTACAGGTGCAGAGGGTAGGCAGAGTGTGGGAACTGGGAAGTACAGTGATGCCAGATATCATAAATACCAAGTATTTCAGTTGTCTGCAACACAGTCTTTATCATGAAGTGGCAACTATAATTTCCTTCCTTATCCTTCATACTGTCCCTTTTAATATTACTAATTTACAGGACATGCAGCCAGCAGTTCAGTGTTTAATACTAGGAATGTATGGATCCTCAGCATTTCAGACAACTACCTCACTGTTGTACAAAAAGTCTTAAAATTAATCAGATTGAGAGATCTGTGTGCTGAAATAAAGTATTTGATATGGTTATTGAAAGACAGATGTAAACTTTTTGGGTGTTGAAAAGCTTCAGTGGTAATTGTTACATTTTATGGTGGCAGGAGAGAGGAGAGAGAGGCAGGAGAAATAACCATTTTAGGGACTGAAGCTGGAGAGGTCACAGACACCACTTCATCAGACATAAGCACAGCTTTAGCAAAGAAGAGCAGCAATATTTATGACAAAGCCCAGCAGTTCAAAAAGGTATGCTTAGATATACTATACATTTTATCTTTTCAGTCATCTTGTTCACGTACGCATATGCTACCTGATTTTTTATATATAAGCCAAATTTAAAAGAGCTATTTCAAGATCCATAAGCCTGATGTTGTATATGCACAATGAAAGCAGATATGTTACTTTGTATCATTATTGCTTGTAGAATTATTTAAAAATCTATCTGTGTTTTGTTGCCACCTTTCCTCTATTTACACCTCTTAGATTTTTGGTTTATGAGCAGGAAAAGCAAACTGTCACTATTTGCTATAAATTGAAGCTTTTAATATCTATGTCTGTTCTACAACATTTGTCAGCTTTGAGTATTCTGTCAGTAGAAAATAAAAATAGCAGGAAATCTCAGCAATAGTGACACTGAAAATTTATCTGCTTACGCTCAAAAGGTGTAAAATGCAGGTTTCAAGAATAAGCAATTGTAGTTTTCCTTAAAAAAAATTGCATCTGCTGTGGCTAACACTAAACTCTACATACATCACCACCAAAATAAATGACAGAGAATTTGTATGCAGTGTAGTTATCTACACAAAACACTATTAAACCCTTTAAACAGTAAGAGATAGCTAAATAGATATTGTTTGTCAGACTCCACACTGGGTGCATTGTTGGACACAAAGATGAAGTTGTAGAAATGCTCTGAAGAGTAGAGGTGTTTTATCAGCTTGTAAAACTTGACTGTCATGTCACAGTGTTTTAGGGTGAAAAGATATTTCAAATGTAAACTTTTTCCAATAGCATTCTTTTATTTAGTCTGGAAGTGTGCTTGGTAAAACAGGTATGTATAAAAATGAAATTAAAAGTTTATATACACTGTCATATTTTGTTGCTCTTATTTTTCAGTATTGCTGAGGAAAATGCTCTTTTGATAAATTTCCTGAATTTTTCTTTTATTTAAGGTTTTCTTTATTGTTCAGTAGTATTTTTCTCTCCTTGAGAAAAAAAACAACCCAGCTATATACATCAGCTTTAGTGGTTTTATTCATTAGTGAAGCATGCTTAAGCAACAGTACAAACTGTGAAGTTCAAATGCATTGTATTGTGGTGGATTGCTTGTTACAGAATAGGAGTGTTTCGGGACAGCCCTGGCTGGATTTTTACTTGTCCTTAACTGAAGTGTTTTGCTTGCAATGGGACATGTTCAGTTCTACCATCACAAGTATGTTATATCTAGCCTGAAACACTGTTTTCCACCTAAAACAATATCTCCTTCAGATTCACTTTTCTCTCATTTTATTTGTGAAACATCAAACTAGGTAGTTATGGTTTTAGTCTTAGGAGATATTCTGGCAAATACCTGTCTCCTGTAGTCTTTCTGTTCAATAGTGAATGGCTAATGTTTTAATTGTGTTCTTCTTTTGTGACAGTCCAAAAGCCAATAGCTATCATTTTCCTCTCCAATAAACCATCTTGTTCGCAATCCGCCTTTGAAATGTGAGGCTTATTTTGCCAGAAGATGAATGTGATTAAAAAAATACTTTCCATTTTAGGAGAGGGTCTACAAAAATACTCTCTTTTATCTGATCAAAAAGAAGTGTTACAAGATTGAATTCCTGTCCACTGCCGAAGTAATTTTTGTCTGACAGTGCCTTCAGTCTGCTGTCAGTGTCTTTCAAGAGTAATACAGGAATGTAAAGATGGAGGGGGGACACTTACCTAGAGAGAGATAAAATTATTCCTCTGGGAAATATTTTTGTCTGTTTATTTCACAGCAAAGGATGGGGTCTGTTCTTAAATGAAAGGGCAACACAATCTAGATGGGCCCAGCAGGGAGAACATGATACATAGAACTTGTGTAATTTAGATAAAGGCAAAAAATTTCTTAATTCTGTCTTTTTGCTTTAGGATTTTGTTGAGCAGAAATTGTAAATAGGTGCACAGTCGTGATAAAAATAACGGTTTTGTCTAGGAGTTCATTGTGCAATTGAAGCCTGTAAAACAATTTTTCTTATTCTGTAACTTTCAAAATATTTATTAGTTTAAGATTATGTATACCTGTAAAAGTATCTAAAAGTGATTGGTGTACTCCAGATCTAAAAAAATGTAACAAAATCCCTTCCGCCTGGAATCATATTGAAAAAAAGTGAAAAATTAGTCTGTTGGGTGACAAAACAAAATTTTTGATTTTAGATTAGATGTACAGCAAAAGTTGTTCAGGAGTTGCAAACTCAGAGTTTATAGATTTTCAGTGGCATTACCCAGTTAGGAAGAGAAGGCACTTAAATCACTTAAAATAATTACTGTTGGAAAACTTCGTACAATAAAAAATACAAATCTGCAGAAATAGACCTGAACTCTCCATCCTGGGAAGGAAATGATCAACCATGACGTGTTAGAGTGCTGCTAAATAGTTAGTGACATGATACAGTGGAAGAAGGAACTTAACTAAATGTTTCTGATAATCCAGGAATTTAGAGAGATAATCTGGGACAGAAAGAAGAAGGGAGGTGGCTTGGGTTTAAACATGTCATTCGTTTCTGGCCTCATTCTGCTGCTGTTTGAAGGCAAAATGGCATCTTTCCATATTCCCTTCACCATTGTTCCCACAGCAAAGAAATTGAGCTGCATGGACCAGACAGAAATCGGCTCCGTAGTAGTGGTACGGTCTGTAACACATGCCATCACCTCACCCAGGCACTACATCTGGCTCCACCATTACCCTCCAGATAGCAACTTCTGCCTTTGCAAAGCACTGTATTTCCACCTCCTGGACATTCCTTGGATGCAGCCAGAGTGCTCATGTTCAGGGGTAAATGCATAATACGTTACTGGAGATGGATCCACCTGAAGCTCTGTGAGCAGAAAAACTTAACTCAGTGATACAGGCATGGGAGTTCATAAAAGGTTATGCAGAAGTCACCTGTGGTTGACAGGAGGGAAGAGTGACACATACCAAAGAGAAATGCATTGAGACTTGGGTGGGCACCTCCTGTTAGTCAGCATCTGTTAGGCGTGGGCAGCGCAGCAGCAAATTGCAGAGGGTCACATACTTTGAGTGCATTTAGCAGAAGAGCAGCTGAGGTGTTGTACTGTGCCGAGAGGTGTCCCAGAAAAGTAGCATCTCTGGCTGCGGTGGGTCCAGTGCTGGCCAGACCCACTAGAATATACTTACTCATTTCCTGCTGTGAGATAGGATTAGGAGGAAGGCAAAGCAGGCTCAAAACTTTAAAAGGGCATAAAGAAAACTTTTCTCACAGAACTAAAAGAATAATAAGAATCAGCATAAAACCTTTAGAACACTCCTCCTCCCCCCTACAACCTTTTCTTTCCCTCTAACAATGTACAGAAACAATTCAGTCAGTTTATCACCTCTAGAATAGACTTTCTTCAGTTCACTTGGGGAGAGGAGTCCTTCTTGTTATTTTATGGAGACTTCTCCACAAGAAAACAGTTCTCTTGTGGCTTTTAATTTCCATGAATAGCAGCCGCCTGGGAATCTGCAATCATGAAGTCCTTCCCATCTTTCACAGCTTTCCACAGCTGCATTTGTGGGCCATGTCAACTTTTTGGGTACTGTTTTAAGGATGAGCTGTTCAAGAGCAAAAGTTCTCTTTATCTATCTTTGAGATCATCTTCATCTCTGGGAAAAGAAGCCTTCTTCTTTCCCTGGGGGCAAAGGGTCTTCATCACTTCTCTCTCTCTGTTCAAACTTCTCATGGGATCACAGCTACTTCAACATCTGCTTGCTTTAGCATAGATGCTTTTGATTATATCTACAATTTGAATACTTCATCCCCCCCATACTTTCAATGAGTTACAGGGAAAAAAAGTTCTGATGTATCAATTATATCTTCTCCATAGCTTTACAAGAAGATTTCAGCTCAGGACTTGAGGCATCTCCTCAACCCTCCCATATGGGTCTTGACTTCTTTTTACTGACGTTCATGTCTCATGTTGTTCTCCATGTCTTCACTCTGTCCTTTTCTCTCACCCGAGGGAGGATTGAAGGTCTGCAACTCTTATCTATGCACTGAAAGAATTAATATCTCGCCCAGGGCCTGCAGATGGTCACTGATCCCACGGGCGGCGGCCACAGCAGCCATGGTGATGGATTTTCAGGCCGCACTGGGGCTGTGTCAGGGTCGGCCCCATGGCCGCTGTCCAGCCCCTGCTGCGTTCCATTCCAGCCGCAGGGCCTTTCTCTGCGCGGGCTGCAGAGCCGCCTCCGGGTTTGTTTCCAGCGACCGCACTGGGGGAAGGGCCAGGGTCTCAGCAGCCAGGCTAGGACACAGTGGCCGATGGCCTCCCTTCCCCCTGCCCATGTCCCAGCCCGGTCCCCCACTGGGCCATGTGGGCCATGGCAGAGGGAGCCTGGCCCAGGCCGCGGCTCGTTACCTGTCCAAGGCCGGAAGAATGAGAGCTTTTCCTGAGCTTTGTTAATTTTTAACATGTGTGTTCATAGAGACGTGTTCAGGTTTCTAGGGGTTTAACAAAGTGTCAGTATTCAAAACTAGTCAGTGATTGGTTTTGCTAGGCACAGAGGAAGCTCTCAGCAGCTCCTCTCAGAAAAAATCACTGCCATGGGTGGCTCCAATGCAAAACCAGCACACTGGCACCTGCTCCCCACCAAGTTGCCATCTTGCAAGAACTGGAGGAATAGTTTTCTCCACAGAGGACAGATAAGAGGAGCTCTGTTTTCCTCTGAGAAAGAGGAAAGTCTGGTCCCTTTTGGGTTTATGTGATTTGGATACACGTAGTCTGACATGCCACTTGGGCAAGGTTGCTGACCCATGGTCTACACAGAGTCACTGCTGCACTGGCTGAGATGCTACAATTAATTCTGAGTCAATTCAGCTTTTGGGGCTGGAAGCTATTTTTAAGACCTCACCTGCTACAAGGTTCCCTACCCTTTCTTCAGTGCTGAGGCTGAGAGCAAGGGTGAGATGCACAGTGCCAAGGTCACATCACCTTCCAGCGTACCAGCTGAGACCTACCAGAGCTCATCTTCATGTCCTGAGGCAGTGGTGCTGTACACCTCCAGTGGAGTCACTTGCCATTTACTGGGGGCTGGAGGACACGTGCAGACAGCTCCTGCGGGAGCAGCTCCTCAGCTGTAGCTCCGCAGCCCAGCATACAGATGGTGACTTGTTTGTCAAGTCATGCCATTTGTGAAACTGTAGTCTGCACCTTAGATAACATAAGGGATCTTTGTCCATCTCATTTTCACATATGGCCAGCATGCGTATGGTTTAGGCAAGTTTTGAAATACGTAGAACTTAAAAAATATTTTTCTTGTACCCATGAAATATCTCACCTACCTTTTGACAGAGTTATATAAGCTTCAAAGCAACCATATAATGATATGAAATAGTTTTCTTTTAATAACACCTAGTGGTCCCAGTTCTTATTTATGTTTCCTAGATTTGTAACTCCAACAACAGTATTTTTAAAAGTCAGATAAAGTGGTGTCATCTATTGGTTATATTTCTTGATGCTTTGGAAGATCTGTTTAGTTTTTATGTTGAAAGCCAGCAGGCTGTTTTAGAACCTGATGAAAAACATTGAGAAGTAATCATAAAGCAAGGCTTTGGGAAATCACAGGAAGCAGAGTTCCTGGTAAATATATTAGATTTGTAGTACGATTTAAGGACAGTACTTTTAAGGAAAATGTGTTTTGCAGAAATAACATTTGTCATCAAGTCATTCTTTGCAGGTAAGCACCCTTCCTTTGGTCATTGCAAGAACTTCTGGGCATGTAAATAATATCAGGAATGTCCCTGGGAGCAGGGCCTAATGTGGAACAAATGCTTCTCTGGTGCTTCTGCTCCCAGAGAACTCTCCCTTTGTGCTTCATATAGCAGTCCAACTGATTGCTCAGATATTTTTAAGAAAGCTTTTCTTGCCATCTTCTGTCCCCACATCTTAACACGCTTCAAATTTTGAGCAATTATTTCTTCCTTTCAGTCCAGCTGTTTCCTAGGCATGGCCAGTTGAGATGGTTTTCCTGTGCTCATTGGTTCAGTAGCTTTGGTGAATTGGTTCAGTGACAAATGCCTTTCAAAGTTGTCCCTCAGACTTGCAGAACAGTGCTCTGATGTGACAGGTAATCCCAGTGCCTTTGAAACAGGAACTCTCGATATAACTGCATTTTATTATTCACACTTGGGCAATGGTGATCTTTTTTTTACTTTCTTGACAGTTTGTGTGCAAAAGAATATGTATGTGTGTGTAATTTAATGAATGAGTCTGTTGTCCTTTTCACCTCGCTACTTTCTCCCAAACCTAAAAACAAAAAGGAGAGAGAAACAATCTACTTCTTAGAAGCAATTTTGATTAATGCATTGTTTCAAAATTCTGGCATCAGGAAATAGAAGAAACGTAGTTTGGATAACTGAATTTTTCTGGAAGTCCTGCTTTTAAAAGTGAGTTTATATGTTTGCCTGGGTTAAGTGATACAGCAAATGCTTTTGATATAATATTTGTGTTTCATCTGGAGGCTGTAAATATTTTTTTTCAGATCTGTCTCTGATAACCCTGTGTCTAGCAGAAATTCTCCCTCTGACTGAAGCATATCCATCATTCTTCAGAGTATCCATCATTGCACATTCTGATTCAATAAGAGATTATATCTTATTATCTTTCCAGTGAGTCACCATATTTATGGATTTAACTGGTATTATCCAGATGTATCATCTTGGATTCAGTGTTTTGGGTACTGTGGGACTTACTCCCCATACACCACATTCTGGAGGTTGCTGTTACGTGGTGCTGAGCCATCCCAGGGACCGCTTTTATCTGTGAGTGCTATCAACAGATAACAATTGAGTTTTTGTTAGTGCAGAGTATATATATTCAGTTTTTTTGAAATGAAATGTTGGGGAAAACTTCAGTTTATCTTGTAATGCTGAAAAGTCTAATCTGATTTGGTAGTTAGGGGTTTTCACGTAGTTTCTTTCTAACAGAGGACTGCACACATACTTACTGTTGTTCGGTTATTCAGTGTTATGCTCTCAATAAATATTCACTGATTTTATATGGATATATCAACTCTTTTAAGAATTAAAAGGCATGAGGCATATTCAAATTGAAACTTCAGAAAGTCTTAATTGTGGTAGATTATGTGACTCTTGATAAGTTTTAGGCTTTTTTTTAGGTGATGCTTATAGCTTTGCATGTTTTTCAGACATCTCTTTTAACTCTCTGTGCATAATTAGTTGAAAATTGTTTTGGTTTTCTGCTTTTTGTAATTACAGTAAATTACCTTCTAACCTTGTTAAATCTCCTAAAAAAAACACTGAAAATGAAAACACACGAAAAATGCAGAGCCAGGTGTGCTTTTTTAATGATGACAAATACAGTACAGATTTCACAAGGTTAGAGGTCAGACAAGACATCTTTTCTTATTTGTGCATTTTCAGAAAATAATTTTAGAAAATAATTGAGAAGATATGTTTGCAAATAAAGCAGATGACATGAGGAGCTGTGCTTCTATGGCAGTAGTAGTTGCCAGTAAGGCAGTAGGGGAAGGAAGTTAAGTACAGAATTTTAACAGTTCACAGATGTTTAAAAGATGCAACCACTAGTCAGAGTAATATTTTTCTATTGCTTATTACTAGCGGGATATGGAGAGTTTTAACCTGCATGCCAAGTGAGACCTTTTCATAGCAGCATACAAGTACATTAACTCTTAGATTATGCTTTTTCCTGAAGTACTTAAAACACATTGTTGGAAATACTTAGTAAGGAGGAACTCTTTCATTGCTCAGAGCATAGGCTGGGTTCTGTTTCTAGCTGCTCTGGTGCTTGAAGCACTTTTCTTGGGGCCATCCAATTACAGCAATCTGTTAACCTCTTTGGAGAAGAAAACTGAAATCCATGTCCAGAGAGATGAATGAGATGGACCTGGGGGCAGACAGCTCACTGAATAGGCTTTTGATTAAAAAATTACCTTGTTCTTAAGTACTGATTGGGGAATTTCTGAGAAACAGATGAGAATCTGTTATAGAAAAATTCTTGCATTTCCTGCCAGAGAGGATTGTTCATGCAGGCTGCACATGGCCTAAATAACCAGCTTTTAGAAAATTGTCTTTGCAGGAGTCAATTATTTCAGTGCATTTTTGAGACACAGTTGCTAGTTTTCCCAAATAATGTTCCTGATGGTTCCTGCATGCAGGTAGCAGCCAAGAAGCAAAGAAGTAAAGTAATTCTCATGGAAGAAAACATCCTTATTTTCAAGCAGCAAAGGCATGATTCAGATAATGTATTAATTTTTTAGTTTTTCAGCCTTTGGAGTCCCTTCATGTAATGCCTTAGACTTTCCAAATTAAAGAGAGTGAGAACTTAAGTGGTGAAAAGCATCAGACAGAAATTCCCCAAGTCAATTCCAAGAGAACATTATGGGCACCTGGAGGGGGGGGTGGGGTGGAGCATGCTTTGTGAAGTTACTGGGGTGTTTTGGGGTGGGACCTGGCTCAGCAGGCAGAGGGAGGTGTTATTTTAAAGTTCAGCAGTTCGGTAGGCAGATGCAATGCAGAGGAGAACACCTCTCCAAACTCTGGGGCACTCACAGGTCACTTAAATGGTAGATGTATTTGCACTCCAACATACTTCTGCATACTTTGTAAATCCAGTCTCAGAGGAATCTTTCCAGTGCCAAATCCTATGACCCAGTGTGGCCTTCTCTATCTCACTTTCTTCTCACTTATGGTTGGTGAGTTCCTATATTCTGGGCATGTATGATTAATTTTAAAAAGTAGCCTAGTGGCATCACTGTGTGTTAGTGGTGGATCTAATACTCAAGATCAGACATGTCCAGTGAGGTCAGAGCTCATTTGATCTGTGTCTTGCAAAGTTGCTGATTCTTCCCGAATAGAAACTGGTAAATCTGAGTTCTCCATCTTTTATTGTATTATCCAAGCCACACCGTTATGTCCTTTCCTTAAAGCTGGAATTGGTTTTAAACTTTGCAAAACTAGTTTATTCCGTTCTGGTGGGATTTCTGCAGATCCCATCAAGTTACAAATCAGTCATTCCCAGGAAGGAGTGAGAGGAAGTGTGGGGAAGAGTTGTTACCTATGTGCCGTTTCACTTGCAGATCCCTGTGGTGGTCCTGGCCATTCAGCTGCTGCTGTTCACTGTGCTGCTTGGTATAACCTGTCTGCTGTGTCACTCTTCTGATTCTCAAACATAGTGGCTGGCTGGCTTGGCAGGTTTCTTTGTACTGCTTTTGTATTCCTGGATAAAATTTCTTGCAAATGTAGTGGCTCCTTCTCCCTCTGTCTGGTTGACTTCCAGTAGGTGTGAGGCTGTGGTGCTTCTTGTCAAGATTTTGAAAGGAATTTTCATACCCTTCCTGAGAGGCAGCTGAAGTTGGTAGCTTGTGGAGTTATTCTTCTCTGACAAAGAAATTGTGATTGTCAGAACAGAAAGTGTTCCTTCACAGGTAAGTAAAAGGAATATAGAAGTCCTTATTAATACATATACCTGTAAAATATCCATTACTTTTTTTTTCAGTTCTTTTCTTCTGTGTAGAGGAAGGACCCTCAGGGTTGTGTTTCATTTGTCTATTTTTGCTCTTGTGTTTCATTTGTCTGTTTTTGTTCTGTCCATCTGAATCTTGTATCCTGTTAATTAAATGTAAACCTCCTTGCAGTCATTTCAGTGGATTTTAATCTACTCTGCTGGTGTCTTTGTGTACTGTTTGTGTTTCCAGTGTGACTGCAAAGAGGTAACATTTCTGAGTCATTTGTGAGCTTGTTTGCATATCATGCTAGCTGGTCCACTCACTGAATTTTTGAGAATAGTATTGACAATGGTGTCAAAGACTAGATATTTTACCCTGGAATGTTAGAAAAGGGTAAAAGGTGTATCCTGTAATCTCCTAACTTCTAAAAGTAAAATAGAGAGCTTGTCCACTGATGTAAGAGGTCCATCATGCTGTTCCAGCTTACACCTAGTAAGCCCCATGGTATGTAAAACAGCATGCTTACTGCCTTGCTTTTGTCTGTTCTGGCGAGGAAAGTCTGATACCCAGCATGCCAGAAAGCATTGGAGCTGGCTTTAATGAGTACGAATAACAGTAGAGATACAACAACACACGGCTCAGCAGTCCTGGGCAGCTGAAACTCATAGCTCTGCTTCTTCACTGCTTCTGTTGTCTGTGCTGCCTTGGCTGGGAATCACTCCTTCCCTTTTGGTACAGACCTGCAGTTAAGGAATGACTCATCCCTTTCTTGCGCTGACATTGACCTCGGCAGTTACTCCTTCTCTGTGTGAGAGCAAATGAGAGGAGAATCAAGCCTGCAATCCCGAAAAGAAGAATTGCTTCAATTCGATCTCATGAATAAGTACTAAATCCTAATTTCATACTATTTCTGGTCTTCAGATGGAGATAGCAATATATTAGGAATTAAATAATAGTTTTGAAGCAGGATTGAAAATGCAGCATCTGCAATTGCTCCGTTGTGACCTTAACTGTGTAACTGCCCCCAGTGATGGGACCCCAGCAGGGAGACCATGCTGACCTTGTTCAGTTTTCCATGATGTTGGCTGTTTCTGCCATCCAACATTCTGGTTTTTTGCTTTCTTCTAAAACAGATCAGTAGGCTAAGTTCTTACTAGGAGATTATGTGCACTGAATGGTGACATACATTTCTGTTGAGTTACTGTAATACTGCCCTGTTTTACAGCTCAACAGTTGCATTTTAGGTGGCACTAGCACTTGTGCCCTAAAGCTTATTGTTAGGTATTAAGTCCCTAGTAAAAGTCTTCTAACATCACCTTGAGATGCTTCATGAGCTGGAGCAATGTTAGCATGGTTTGGTCAGGTATTAATGTCTTTCCTCTCAGAGAAGGCAGGTTTGATTTAGGCGGTGTCATTTCAGTGAAGTCACGTTCAAAACTCAGACACGTTCAGTGTTAGTGCCTGGTGTTTGACACTTTTGAAAAAGGTGTTTTCATGTTAGTAATTTTGAGTAGGGAAAAATAAGACCCTTGAGAAACAGCTTCCAAATTATGGGGTAGACTTTCTAGTGTCTAAAAGTTAGTAAATTCAAAATGAGAAGTTATTTGTTAGTTATCCATCCTGTGTCTGTTATTAAGGTACTAGTAATAATTACTGTCTAAACTCCCTTTGGACTAATAGCAATGCTGCTCACAGCAAGAGGATTAAAAATTAATGGCTTAACTAGAAAAGAAAATTGAAGTTTAGTTTTACCAGGTTAGATTGTAATAGTAAAGCATTTTAAAAAAACTGAAAAAGAAAGATCAAACCTTTCTCAGCTGCCCCCTCCACTGAAACACTTTCTGTCTCTAAGAGGAAATTGCTGTAGGGGCACTGTAAGAAATTACTCGTTGCCCAATGCTAATAGCTGAGCTGTTGTTTCTTGGGTGTTTTGTTTTTCTTTGTTTTTCAGCAGGTCTTCTTGATCAAGCTATGTGTATCTAAACTTACAATTAGAAGAGAGTAAAAAACAGCTTGTTTTTATGGTAATGAGATGTCCTATGTTTTCTTTACATTTGAGGTTGTCCAAGTACATTCAGGACGATACCTTAACTGCCTCCCCATGTCTCCTGTTTGCCAGGGACAAAGACCAGACGGAGTGGGACATTTGCCAAAAATTGCAGCCCAGTGGTGGGAAAGGACTTGAAACAAAACTAGATCATGATTACCTACCATTTAATAATGGTAGGTAACACAGGTAAAGCTGTGTGCAGTGAAGGATCAGGGATGCATCATTCCAGCATCCCAAATGGAAGGACTTTGCAGGCATCCCCATGTCTCTTGCTAAGCAGCTCCTGGTAGAGCGGCCTGATTTGAACGCGGTTTTTCAAAATTACATTCCCTCCTGAGCAGTGTTCCAGTAAGTGGGTCCTGAGGAAAGCTGTGCATTGATCTGACAGGGATGTTGAAAGATCATTACTGCTGAGCAAGCCAGGGCCTTGTAAACCTGTCACGTTAACGCAGCAGTGCCTGTAACAAGCTGTGTTCATACGCTCTGGTAGAAAGGGAAAAGCACTTCCTCTTCCAGATGTGAGGTGAGGTGTTCAGTCAACCTGTCCTTGTGCTCTCTGCTTTATGGAGTATAAGAACTTCAACATTATTGTCTGGTTTATATTTATTTGTGTGCCATTTGAACTGCAGGCTGTAGTAGTCACAGATCAACAAGACAAAGATAACAATGTAAGTAGGGGGAAAAAAAATTGTAAAAGTGATCGGCTAAGAAAGGATCAGCAGCATCAGATCAAGGATGCACAGCTCAGTGGAGTCATTTCTACTTCTTACACCAAGGATAAGTGAACAGGGTACTGGGCAACCCCCTGACAGCCACTGCAGAAGCAACTCTGTGCTGGGGACTTGTCCCTCGTAAGAGGAGAACATCTGTCACTGAGACAGATGTGTAGATGGTCTCAGAGAGTACTAGGTGCTTTGCTCTTCTCACAGCGTAATTTAGCCTGTAAAAAAAAAGTTTTTGCTAAGCTGCTCATGATGTAGGAATGTGCTGGAGTGGGTTTTTTAAATTTTTGTTTGTTTCAGGAGGTTTTTTTATGAAAAAGAAAAAAAAACAACAAGTGAAACAGCAGGTATGAAGAGTTGCAATTTTAAAGTCTCACTCCAAATAATTCAACTTTCATTGCCAGAATTTATCTATAAATAAAGGGGATGGTTTGTCTGAGGTGGGACTTGATGTGAGATTTTAGATATGAGTAGATGACATAGCAAAATGTTTCATAAGAGATAACTGTTAAAGTATGTTCATAGCTTTAAAAAAGGTAAAGAAGTTGGTGGTAACCTGCTCAGACCATATTTCAGCCTGTTAGTTTTGCTTAGTATACATGTGGCATGGTGTGAGTTTTTTAAAAACATAGTTCTGTGTTTCCAAAGGCCAGTGTGATGAGGATGGGCAGCAGCAGAGGTTTGAGTGGATCCTGTGGTGGTAGGAGTGCTGGAAATGCATGCTAAGTGCTGGATAATAACCTTTTTTATTTTTTGTCTGGCTGGCAGCTAGAACTAAATACTTGATACCACATCTCTTAAATTAGTTGGTGGAACAACACCTTTGGCAGATTGCTCAGGTAAAATGGCATTGATGTACCTAAGGAGACTTCTCTGAGAAAAAATTTAATTATTCAGCTTAACTCCTCATTTTTAGATACAGAATTATCAATTAGGCTTAGGCATAGAATGCAAAGGAGAAATTAACCCTGTTCAATGCAAGGGACTGAAGTTTTACCAATAGCTTGAATTGAAGCTGGGAGTTCCTTGCTGCTGATCTGCTGAGATGAAAGTATGCCTTGACTGCAGAGAAATAGTGGCACTCCACATTTCCCCCACTCCATCACATGCCAGGTAGTCTTAGCCCTCTTGTTTAGCCACTTATTTGGGGTTTTATGCTTATCCATAAGGAACAAAGTAATTGTGCATACATTTTTATACATAAATCCTGACTGAGACTGCTTTTGGGTTTGTCAGGTTTAGCCCACCGTGGACAGCACTGCTGAGCCATTGGGGGCACCAAATGACTGTTCTCAACTGAGAAAATTTCACAGTAGGTCACTCTTCCTTCCATCTCAGTAAAAAATTGTGAAACCTGGGAATTCTGTTCAACACAGAAAATAATTAGAAACTTCAAGCCAATCAACAGGACTCACATTCCTTTTTCAGGAGCAGCAGGAGTGTGAATATATTAACCCATGGTGTTCTGCTGGAATCCTAGCATTTTTCTTACCCTGATGATGTAAAAGCAGCCTTGTGTTAGATTCAGTCCTCCCTCAGTTAAAAAAAAAGGGGGGGGGAGATACAAGAGATACTTGAGCACTTGAAAACAAGTATTGATTTGTAACTCTGCAGATGCTTGATATAATGTCAGTTATTATGAAAGTACATGGATTTGGTATGAAGGTCTTCCAAAAAAATATATTGGATTGTTTGTATATAGATAAAGAGATAAATATTGTTTTAAAACTAGAGCTTGTGAGCATCTATTTTTACATATTGTTGCAATGAAATGTGAAACACTTATTCCCAGGTTTTAAGCTGGTCATCTGCATGAATTGCAGTGCTGCTGTAAATATTTCTCAACATGGACAGGTAGATGCTCTTGGAAAACCAGAACAAATTCTTAAGTTGCCAATATTGTCACAAAGTGTCCCTGCAGAGTGAAGTTGTTTGACAAAGTGTTTCCCTGGTGATTTGGCTGCAGATGAAAATGTCTTCCACAATAAAATTCTCTGCTCAGATCTCAGTTCTCTATGCTCATCAATCAGCAAATGACACATCAAGGATTTTTTTGCTGGATTAGTTAATATGGTGGGGAAAATATGTGAGGCGTTGATACTTCTACTTTTATACATAGGGGTTTTTTACTCTTAAATACCTATTGTTTTTAAATATATATATTTCGTTGTCTAGAGCTACCTTTAGTAACCTATAGTGCTGCAATAGAACTAATACAAAACTATCTTTTATGTACTTAGATTTTCTTGCCTGGAGATAATGCCTGCTCCCTGAAAATCACTGTCAATCATAGGAAAGAGAGAGCTGGGGGAAGGGTGGAGAGATGTACATTTAGTGACAGCATTTCTACCCTCAGTGCACTGTCCTTTGTGGGTTAATATATTAATGTTTTGCCAATAAATGCCATTTTGTAGAATTTTTGTGGCCCTGTGTGTTGTAAACGCAGTTTTGCTGGGGATAATCATGTTCCACATCTGCTGATACTTTCATAAGGTATCATTAATGGCTTTAGAAAGTTCAATTACGTGGCTGCAAAGAAATAAATCACCTTATAGTTTAATTACCTCTAATATAACAGCAGCAAATATCTCCTGGGAAGCTGCCTCCTGTTTTACTAAATGACTGTCAATGATGAAGTTGCCTTCCTTAAAGGATGCTCTGTTAGGGAGATTGTTTCGCAGTGTTTTATGCTACATCTGTTTTATGCTGCCACTACTAAATTTTATAAAGGAATTTAAAATATGACAGATGTCAGTAATAACTTTTATTTCATGCCTGCTTTTAAAGAAAAAATGGAACTTAGTGCAATTCCCATAAAGATTTATAAGAAATGTTTCATAGGAAATCCTTTTTAAATACTTCTAAAATATTTTTGAATGATTATATGGGATCTAGGAAAATATCTTAAAACACATTTTGGCAGATCCCCTCTGTGCAGTGTGTGCCCATCTGCTGTGAAAAATATTAAGAAGGGACCTTCATTTTCCTACTTAATATCTCAAAACAGAGTTACTCCTCTTCAGATCCAACCACCAGAGAAGCAAAAAGGGAGCACAGATGGAAAGATGAGTATCCTATATAAAAAAAGAAGTGATAAAAGGATGAGAAACAAGGAAAGGAAAGAAGAAAGCATAAAAGTGGTACAGGAGGAAGACCAGAAAGATGCAGGCTGATGAGCTGGAAACAGAAAAGAAATGGAAGAGCCAAAATCCTGAACAGGGAAGATATATGAGAAGGATTAGCTGATTAGGCAAAGGAAAGAGATAGGAGGAAGGGAAATAGCAGAAACATTAAACATTTAGTAAAAGCAGAAATCAAGGACACAAATAATCAAGGGATAGGATATAAGACAATATTTTCTGCCTTTTCCTCCTATCACCAGTCAGTAGTTGAGAGAGAGGTATGACGGACAAATGTCAAAAGCACAACCAATTTGTATTTTCTTACTTGTCCTTTTCTTAGGACTGTGGTTTTCCTTTTTGTGATTTTGGTTCACCATGTTTACTTGGGGTTAGCTGCTCTTCCTTTAATACCACTAAATTGCTAAACTAGATGACTGCTTTGAATTACTTAAATAATATGATTTTATGATCATAGCTTGAACTGAGAGGCTTTAAAATTATTCTGAGCCATTTTGAATCATCTTTTCCTCTTGCTTCTAGAAAAGTGCTGGTTTCAGTACGTCCCCTCCCCTGTTTTAATCCAGTAAGTAGCAAACGCTCTGACTTGATAGCTCAAGTGTATAAGGGTGTGCAGCCTTCAGTGTCAGTACAGTGGTGATGCATAATCTCAAGCATCTCCCTGTCCCTGTGGGTGCTGAGGTGGCTCCAGAAGAGCTCCCAGGATTTAGACACTGACCAAGATTCATAACTGCGTGCAGGGACGCGAACCCCGTGGCTGTGCTATGTCCCACCCTTTTGTTTGCTGGCTAACAAAGGTTAGGTAGAGCAGGAGGGTAAAAGAGCAAGGCTTTTTGAGTGATAAAGCCGTGGTATGTTTTTTCTCTCCAGATCAGAGTGAACCAGGGAGTTTGCCCTGCCTTTTTCTTTGGGCAGTTTCTTTACAGAAGGGGTGCACGTTTGTTAGCACTTTACAGGGTAATAGGTAAGTTGTTAACTAATGGCTGTTTTCAGCCTCTAAGTTGTAGGCCATAACAACAAGAATACATTCTATTTCAAAGGGTTTTTTTTAAAAGGGATTTTTTTTTTTTTTGCTGAATTCAGGAGGTGGGAGTTAGGTAGCACTTAATGTATTGAACGCAGTGAGGGAAAATTTGAGCATAAGGTACAGAGACATGTAGGTTGGATTTGGATGAACACATTTGTGTGTGGAAAATTATATACTGTCTCAACGAAAATTACTTTTTCCTTCTGCAAGAAAATGTTTTCTTCCATGTACTGGGAGAAGTTACAGTTCTGCCATTGTAGCATGTGTAGTTTTTTCCCCCATACACATAAACAGAAGTACTATTAAACTGATTTTTGCAAAAATAATATAATTCCTTCAAGGAAGTTTCTTTCTTTCTACAAAATGTTTTCATATTCTGTGTTGATTATTTTATCTTAAAGCTGTGAACTCCTGGCCTGTTCTTCATTGTTCTGGCAGGAATAAAAAGTACACCATAGATACATCCCCCTCTTCCTAAAAATAATTTCCAAATTAGAAAAAAAATTTCAGAAGGGCTCTGAGAATATCTGATTGAAAGTTGCCACTACTGAAATAATCTCTTAAGAGTATAATAAACGAATAAGAACAGAATCAACTTAAATGAAATCTTCTTGATTCTCCCAGGCCAGAATTAACATAAGTACAGAGTGAGTGTAAAGTGAGGAATAATAACATATAACCTGGAAAAAATGTAGGTCAAAGTAAAGTCCTGCTCTTTTGTCCTTGCCTGCCTGGTTTTATTTTGGCTATCTACAGGTGATTTTCAATGCCTTAACTTAGCAGAGATAGCTTTCAAAAGGCAAAGCTCTCACAACAACCAGGGTTTTCAAGAGAAGGTCCGTACTCTGCCTTCAGTGGTAGACAACATGTTTGGGTTTGATCTTGGCTCTTTACCTAGTCTGGAGTAAGACCTCATTTGGGGCAGCTGTGATGGTTTGTGACACAGAGCAGTGGAACTGTGTCAGAGATGTGGGGACATCAGCAAGGAGTAAAACTCTGTTTTTAGAAACATTGTACAGGGAAAAGAGGAGATTCTTCAAACATCTGAGATCAATGAGGGCTGAGTGAGCCCCAAGCTGGCTCGTGCTGTTTGCAGGATGCTGGGCGTTGCCATAGAGACCAAGAAAGGGGGAACAGAGGAGTTTTGAAGAGAATATCAGCTGGGGCTTTGGTAATGCTAACTTAGCATGTGATGTCTGCCAAAGAACCCTGCTGGGGAGCAGGGCACTCATGTGGTGTCAGAGCAGGAGAGCATCGGGGTCACCTAGTGGCTGCTAAGAACAACTGAAGTCATATCTTGGACATGTGAGGACATGGTGGAAATAAACTCAACTTGTGTTCACATATGCAGGTTATTTCCAAGTTATCTATAGGTACATTTCCTGACAAGGTAATTGCTTCTGGTTCCTCTCCCATTCCTGAAAGTATCTGATTTATTTCTAATGGTGACTGCTGTGGAGATAATTGCCAAATCCGTAGTGTCTTGAGATCACCACCCACACATCCCAGAGGCTACATAGGCTCTCCTGCTCTGGCTGCCTAGTTCTCATGGCAAATAAAAATTCGGACTGACCTTTTCCTTGTGCTTTGGCAGTTGTTTTGTGCTCTCTGTATTTTTTTCTGTTGCTCCAGAAAAAATGTGGAGTTGACATTGTGGTTGGTTTGTGTTAGCGGAACAGATTTAGGAAGGTGTGCTGCCTGCACAGTTGTCTTCACTAGGGTGCTGCATCTGAGCTATTGGATCTTCAAAAACATTGAGTGTACTCGTAGGCAGCTGGCTGGACCTAGCACTTATCCCTCAAGACTGAGGACCCACCCAGTCTTCATGGAGCTGCACATTTCTCCCAAAGCTGTTTGGGCTAACTGTTGTGTATGGAGCCGAGTGTCTTCTCTCTTCAAGAAGATAGTTTTAACTGTATTGTGACTATACTGTAAGTCACTATCCAGGATTTGAAGTAAAAAACCCATTCTTGCTTTAACACGAATTACTGTCTTCTATTAAATGTATGAAGCCCATCAAGTGGGTACAGTACTAAAGATGTTGAGTAAATTAATCATGTGCAGGAAGGAGAGTCAGGACAGAGTTTGTCTCTACAGCATAGAATCAGAATCTGGACAAGACTAAGAACTGTTCAAGATCAAGATATATGACTGCTCTGATACAAAGTAAATAGCATTTTTAAAATTAATGTCCTTGGCATTGGCTGTGTTAATACTTCCCTTTTGCAACATTTATTTTTTCATTAATGGAGCTAATGTGACTGAGAGATGGATGTGAAGAAGTGCTAAGCACCACCTATGTTTAAATGGGGAATGGTCTGCTGCAGTGTGTGCTCATGCTGACTGTGCTTGTTCTTGAAGTAATGGTACTGAAAATCATAGAATAAGGAGAACAGCATCTGGGGGGTATGCTCCTTGCATCAGTCAAGAGCCCCCTATACCATAAGGGCTTCATGAATTCAGATAATCTGCATGCTCATCTATTCCTTCCTTCCTTCCATGCTCCCTTTCTTCATTGAAATGAGTTGCCTGCATGTTTCCTGCAGTATACCAGCTTTGTCTTATTTTGCCAGGGCCAGTTGCTTTTCCAGACATGAAGCTTTGTGTGTCTCTTATCCTTCTTTTGACCTCATAGCTCTTCCTTCCTCTCTTCCATCTTTCCCTTAGCTTGGTCTTTCTTCCTCTCCCTGAGGCAATTTTTTTCTGGGTATCAGCGTTCCTAAACTGTACTGCAAGTCCTTTAAGGAAAGGGAGGAAATGGGGGTTCTTCTTTGCCAAACTCGTTAACTTTGGCAAAGAAGGTGGCAGCCATTCTGTGGCTCTTTGGTCTATAGGCCATTACCCCCAGACCTGGATGGCTGAAACAGCTGCATATGCTAACCACTGCAAGAGGTCACAAATCCTGTGCATGAATATACCTTTTCCCTCTCATTTTCATGCTTTCATCAAAATGCATATAGCATTTTCCATTGCCTAGAACATTCCATGAAATGTTAGAATTTATCAAATAATCTAGCATCCTGAAATTATCTTGTAATAGACAAAACTATGGAGAAATGCCACTTGTCCAACAATCATAATATCCAGGGATGAAAAGTACCCTACTGTACAAATAGGTCAGCAGTCCTTAAGCACAGGTTTTTTTTTTTCTGGGCTAAATCAGTTTCCTTATAAAGCTGTTCTACAGACTTGTCTTGCAAGTCTTTGGCAAGAGATCAGGCTGCCCATTATTTTGTGTGTCTCTGTCCCTTTGTTCTCTTTCCTCACCACTCTTTATGTCAGCATTGCACGTGCTTGTGGGCTTTGAGTGACAATGAAGTTTTCTCCACAACATATATGCACATCCCACTGTGCAGTTACACCTTCCAGTTCCTACCATCTGATTTGTGAGGGGAGTTTAGAGTTAAAAAATGGATTGATTTGTTTCCTTCTCTTTTCCTTCCTTCCTCTGCCTAGGGCTTCCCATGCCTTCATCATGTTAAATTTGGTAATCAAAGAGCTGCATAGACACATTAACTTGCTGACCTGACAGAAAGCATGCACCCCAAAACAGAAACATTTTCTAGAGCAGGGTAACTACAGTGCTGGAAAGTGGTCTAAGCAAACTGTACCATGAGCATTAGACTAGGAAGAGAAGTGAAGTTCATATGCCTTTGCCTTTGGTTACTGAGGTTTAGTTATGTTTGTTTTGAATTCGCAGTGTGCTTTTGTATTTGTGACTTTAGTTCTGCTTGGTTGGGGTTTTTTTTTTGTCTGTTTTTTTTAATGAAAGGATATATTTGCTTTTTGTTAGAAAACTAATAAAACAGAAGATGGAAATGTTCTTGAACAGAAAGAAATATGAGTGGTTCTGGAATTTGTTTCTTTTAAGTTTCAGTGTAAAATATGTCAAGAAGACTTTTAGTTCGCAGGTTGACGTGAAGCATAAAAAACTACTTGAGCATACTAGTATTTAACTTTCAAATTAAGTATTTTTCATTAATCCAAAAATATGTTATAGAGTTCAGTGTTGATCCAGTTTACTTGCTGTGATAAAGCCTGCAGTCCATTGAAGCCCAAAGCGATTCATAGAGGGCAGTTGTTCACCATAGTATCATTTCTCAAAGATAAATTATGCAGCAGTAAAGACAAGTTCATAAACTTTATTGTATTGCTTTAGTAGCAGTGCTTTAGGTTCTACCAGGAAGGCAAATTCAACACTAAGGCCTTCCCCAAGGTTTATTAAACTGCCTAGAAGCTGCCAGTGTCATTTTTTTACTTTTTTGAACATTTGTCTGAGCTCAATAGTGAGAGAAGAAGAGGATAGTCTTTTTTTCTTGGTCTTCGGTTAATCTTTCTGACTTTCTGCTTCCACTAGCATGTAGAAGAATCATACTGTGAGAAGAAGATGATACTCTCTTTACTTTATTGACTCAAACACATACAGCTTTTTATAGGCTCACCATTTTTCTTCAGTAGCATGCATCTTTGTTGTAGTTTAAAAATTATCTAGAAATAGTAGTTACAGTTCTTGAAATTATGTGCAGCTCTGAGCAATTTGTACCATCCACATTTTCCATATGTCGAGACAGTGTTCTGGTTTTATGGATATAGTAAAAAATTATAAGGAGTAAACAGTCAATTGAGTGGAACTTAATCGAATACTGAAAAAAATCAGGATCAAAGTACTTTACATTAGTATTCAGAGAATTTTAGGAGAAAATGTTTTTCAAGCCCTTATGTGTTAATCCTGAAATACTAGGTCTTTCTGGCCGTTGCAAGCTGTACAAATGCAGTGTTGGAACCAGATGCTTTGTATATGTTTTTCTTTGATTAATTTTTTCATAAGAACTTCAGGAGATCTTTAAGCAGCTCTCATTTTTGCTATTTAAATCTGGGTTTTGTTTTAAGTCGAATGTAGGAATATTGAACTATTGCTGATCTAGCTGATGTTGGAGTCTTTTCAGAGACATAGTTCGAACTGTAAGTTACAAGACAGATCTAAAGAAGGGTAAGAGGGAGAGTTTATGTCTTCACTGCTTATGCAGGTACATCTTCTACAGCACAAGTGCAGTTTTCATGTAAAATCCAAGGCATGGATTTATTTTTGTTTTGGGCACAGTATCTCTGGGTAATTTGAGATCCAGAGAACTGCCTAGCTACATCATGGTAAATGCAGCTTTGTCCCTGTCAAGGTGTTACAGAGAGGGAGCAAACAAAAGCTACTTCTCCTGTAGTAAAAGTCTAATTTTGGTAGTGACGTAGCCAAGCAGAGAGCTGCTACCTAGTCTTTGAGTAATTTTTTAACTTCCACTGCCTTTACATAAATCCTAGGAGGTGAACATCAGGAAATTAAGAACAATCTCAAGAATGTAAGTACAATCATGGAGAAAGGATCCAGATGTTTCCTCTCTATGGGAGCAACACTGTGGCTCTAGAACCTCAGGAATCCCTTTTCTGAGTCCTGTTTTTTTAGAGCATGTGCTAATCGAGGGGGAAGCTGTCTGGAAACACCATTAGAAAGCAACCTGTCCACGGTGCAACTGAAGATGCATCTTTTCTGTATCCAAAAACATCTGTTGGTCACCTTAGAGCATTAAGCAATGAGCTGGAGGTGGCTGGATGCTTCAGTGGAAATACAGCTCTGATGAGTGCTGGAAAATGCATTACCTGAGATGAGACTAAGGGAAGCAAGCCATCTTCTGCATATGCTCTCAATTTGGCACCAAGCAGCTTTCTGACTTTCAGGGACTTACATGTTTAATCTACATGAGCACCTCTCTATTGATGCTGCTCATTTTGATTGTCATAATAGACTAGAAAAAAGCAGGTGAAAACACAGTGCCAAGTTCTCCAGGGCCTGAGTATCTGCATACAACTGTTGTGTCTAGGCAAAGTTGGTATTTATAACGGCTCTGGAGTGGTGAAGAAATGAGGCATGCTATGAGGGAGAAGATGTTTTAGGCCTTAAAGAGGGATTGATTTGTGGTTATTATTGCTGCCTTTGATCTGCCAACAGGGATCTGAAACTAATCCACCAGAGCAGCACAAGTCTGATATATAAAGCCAGATGGAGATGCCAGAATGGGTTATGCCTGCTGTCTTTGATGCTGCCTTATCATGAAGTGATAAAACAGGTAGTACAAAGCAAAGCAGGCGAAGGATGGGAGCGTGTGCACTGCAGGAATGCTGCCAGCGGTGTGAAGTGCCTGCCAGTTGTTAGAGGCACTGCAGGATCAATTAGCCATTTGCAGCATTACCCTGTCCTGATGAGAGGCTGAGGCATGCAACCACACAGAGCACTTGGTTGCCATACAACCCTGAACATCTCTGGATGCTTCCATGCTAAACTGAGGGAGTAGAAAATGCAGAGTCCTGTATTTCAAAAGTAATCCCACAAGTACATATGGCCATGGAAGTAAAAAACAGTGTTTGCATAAGGACTTTTACTTCATAACCATACCATAATTTTACCGCTGCTATGGAGTGTATCAAAGGGAATTTTATTCTAAGATATGCTGTAAGCAGTGAATAGGGTCTAGCTGCTGAGATGTTGGTGGGATTTTATCACTTCTGGTTGCATTTTGTTTAGAAATTAGAGCAGTTTGGGACTTAATATAGCTATTAATTCTCTATAGATCTCATCATCATCTGAGTCAGCTAACTCGTTGCATAAGAAGAGCTTTATATAGATGTTGGATCAATTGGCAGTAAGTTGTCAATAAATGTGTCTCCTAGACACTGCAATTGACAGGTTAATGAAGTGCATTCTCAGTGACAGAGAGCTGTTGACAAATCTTTTGTCACTTTGCTTTTCCCACTACTGCATTTCTCATAAATCTGCTCCATATCACTAGCTGAATGCTGGGATTCAGAATCACAGAATCACAAAGGTTGAAAAAGACCTTTGAGATCATTGAGCCAAGCGTGAGCACAGCAGTGCTAGTCTACCACTAAACCATGCCTCTAAGCACCACATCTACACATATTTTGAATACTTCCAGAGGTGGTGTTTCCACCGCTTCCCTGGGCATCAGTTCCAATGCTTGACCATGGTTCCAGTGAAGAAATTTCTCCTAATATCCAATCTAATGTCTTTCACAAGTAAGGAGGTGCCTGTTTGCTACCTTGTGTGCATAGGCTGGGATTTGGAAAACGTGTTAATAGCCTGTTGGTTGAGAAACCAGAAAGAAAGAACCAAGGACCATGTTCGCCTCCCTGCAATGGCAATGTGTTCTCCAACACGTTTCAAAGAAGATGCAAAGTAGGTGATCTGCAGTTTGTCCGCCAAGACTGCAGCATTGTTTTTGGCTCCCTGTTGTTGCACTCTTTCTGCCTTTGTTGTTGCTGTGGCACTTAGACTGATTCAGTGCAAGTGCTTTCAACTGCATGTTCCTTTTCCTCTTGCCCAGAAGAAGGTGGTATCACTGCTTTATTTTACATCATGCTTGAAGGTTCCCGTGGGTGCCTTTTGCAAATATCTGATGAGTAAATCAGTTCTTGTCCTTTTCAGTAAAGTTCCATCTTCTTTCCTTTAACTCATAAGCATTCGTAAGCACCAACAATTTAGGATAAGTACTGCCTACCTACAGTAAAAGGATGTTGAGCAAAACCATATCAGTATGCATAATCCCACCTTCCTTGCAAGAGGAACTATTTCGGTCAATGTGTGGATTAAAAAGTCACAGAGTGACTCATTGGCCTTAGCTATTACTAGCACTTGATGAGAAAGCATAATTTTCACTCTACTGTTCATAGCCAGCCTAGATGTTGTTCATAGGTTGTTGTACATAATTTGGGGTTTGTGAGCCACACTGCAACTGCACTTTGCCTTTTAACTTGCATGGATAATTGACATTAAAGGCCAAACCTTGAACCCAATGAAATCAGAAGCAAAACTTGTATTGATTTTGTTGAAATCAAAATCAGGCTGACACTTTATTGCCATTTCATCTTGACAGAAACTGGGGGAGAAGAAAGCCTTTCAAAAGGCTTTATGTTTTTCACACTGTGGGCCCTGAAAGACAGTGAAAGTAACTTGGGAAGTCGTGCAGATTGGATGACATCAGAACTTAACTGATGTCAGCGTTACTGCTCTTTTCCAGCAGGTTGGTCAGCTTCTTGCTTTGCAAGAGGGAAGGAAGCCAGTGTAAAAATCTGCCATATATTAGGGATTCTTCAGAGTGTGAGGATTCACATAGTGAGTGAGACTTCTTATCTCACCCACTTCAAATAGCATGTGGAACACAAATCTAGGAAGAACACTGCTGTCAAGAAAACATGACTATATCACAGTTTGTTTCTGGTAGATGAAGGGAAGCCCAACCCTTTGCTCAAGGTGTTAATGGCATGAAAAAATACTATGTGATTTTCCTGTTGTTTGGAATCACCTCCAACCGTGAGCAAGTTTGTTTTACAGAACAGAGCTTTAAGAAAGAGGACAAACTAAAAAAGAAATGGTAAACATTCAAGCAAATGCCACTGTCGTGTTACTCAGGAGCTGGTTCAGTTTGCTGATTGCTCAGTTTCAGTGTGGTCTGAGTAATGAAGAGCTGACTAGTGAGCCTAATTTGGGGTAATTCCCTGAGTACTTTGAAGCATAGCAAAGCCAGAAAAACTCTAATGAAAAATAATGGAAAGGTAGCTGGGGGCTTAACTTATGATCTCTGCTCATTACAGTAAGCGACATTTTCATTGCAGTGTTGCCATAAAGATTATTGGCTGCCACATAGCATAGGTCCCTCCTGAAAAGATTCTGGAACAGCTTTGTTGGCACAGTAAAAGCCATGGAAAATCACCAAAGATTTGCTTAAAACCCAGTAATTGTTTGCCAAATATTAAGGTTGTGATACTTTGTTCAGAACTGGCTGGAAAATTAGGGGAATAGTCTGTATAATTTTATTATGTGGTTTCTGAGTGACCATCTTTGGTCTTCCACAGTAAAGTTATATAACTGGAAAACCATTGTATTGATATGTTTTGTTTCCATATAGAACTACTTGGTCTTTGGCTTTCAATATTTCAGCATTTTAACATTTATGGTGACAATGATTTTGAAATTGGCTTTGAATCACCTTTTTCCTTTGCGTGTATTTTGATTTGTCAGAGCACAACTTTCCAAGTGTCTGTAAGATTGACATAATTGGCATGTTTGTGCCCATGTTCACCAGGGAGTAGGTGAAAGGGCTGTGTTTGGGACTGGAAAGACCTGCACTGACCTGTTAAAGCATGTTCAAAACCTCTGTCCAAGAACAGCTTTTCTGCAAAGTATATCCATCACGAGTTAAACAGAGCAAACTCATATGGCCAAGTGAAATCAGAATGGCTGAGATGTGTAGCACTTCAGATGTTGTCCTTTGTGTCAAAAAGCAACATTTTCATTGCTGTGCTGCCATAAAGTGAAGTGAGTTTCCTCTATTCTTCTCCTTCTTCCTGGTGGTGCTTTTGAGCAGCTAATTCTAGTGTCCTGAAGGAGCCAAGTAAATTCCTTCACTGATGGCAGTGAATAACTGCTCCTTATCCTTGTTCTCTTGTCCTGTCAGCTGCAAGGCTAACTACAGTCTCAGAACATGTATATGTACTTGGCCAGCCATGGGCAGATTAGCATGATGGGGGGACAGATGGACACATAAACACAGAGAAGACAAACAACAGCCACACTGCATTCCTCAGTACCTTTCCCTGCAATGCTCAGGGAAAACCCTGTGTCAGGGATCCCTCTGATACCTGGCTCCCCAGTCTTGATGTTTCAAATATCAAGCCCCCAGACTCAGTCTCATCAGCCTCATCCTCATCCCCTCAGTCTTTCTGGAGGGTGATCCTAGACTCCCTTGGTCACTCCAGTATCTGGGACTCAGTCCATGCTATTGACCAGCTGATCTGTCTTGAACATGCTGATGGAGCATGTATGCATGCTGCCAGAACAGAGGGCACATTCACACAGAAAACAGCTAGAAACAGGGTTTGGGCAGGACAAAGTCAAGGTGATTTGGCACAGAGTTCTGCCAGTCAAGCGTTCTGAGCTCCTCCTGCTTGCACACTGTTGACCTCATTTATTCCCTGCCTCATCCTCTCTCTTTTTCCCTGCATTTGTTCTCTGCTGTCATTCTTGGTCACTCACTTCCACTCTATTGGTCTGTCCTCATAAGAACTTGTAAATCCTGTATAATCTTTAAGTACTCCTGTTCAATCCCAAAACTCTGTCTAAGCATCCCACAGTAATCCTGTGCCCCCTTTACACAGTGTTCTGCAGAACTCACACAGCCTTCCAGAGCTTCTTGTGTTGGGTCACAAATGGATTGTGTGACAGGACTGGGACTTCTTCCTTTCCCTTTGAGGGTCTCAGAGGTGGTGATTCAGAGGTGTTGGTTTGCTTGAGTTCCCCACCTTGTCACTGTGTCCCTTGTCACTGTTCAGTCCTTATGTTTATTTTAAGGAGCTGTTGGAGAGCTGGCCCTGCAGCCAGTTGGGATGGCAGAGGCTGACACCCTAAGAGAGGTGTGTGAGCCAGCCCAGCAGAGCAGGGCAGCTGATTAAACCCTGTGTGTGGGGAATTGCAGTCTCCTGAATGTTCTCCATGCTACTGCCAGTGAAACTGGTCGTCTTCAGTGTGCAGCAGAGCAGGCTCAGATTAACTCAGACACTTCAATTTTGCTTAAAAAAAAAAAAAAAAAAAAAAAGAGACTCTCTGTGTCAGTATTTCCCCAGAGTCCCTTCTATACATTTTATTGGTACACTTTGTCTAGTTACTGGAAAAGAAATACATACCTGCCGGACATATAATAACTTTAAGAAAGTTCCTTAGCTTGCACTTCGCTATTTTTGCTCTGTTTTCCGTTTTTTAAATGTTAATTACATACACAGCAAAATGCATGTAATAAATCAATAATAAAGATTATGTAAGGGCATTTATCTGAGCAGCACTGTAGCATTCAGGAAGGAAAGTGAGCACTGTTTTACTGAAGCCCAAAGGACTCCACGTGGACAACAACATTAAAATAACATGAGAATGAAGAGTACTGTGCTCAGTATCCTGTGTCTCCAGGAGGATGTCTGTGCTGCATGCCAGTATGTTTTCTGTACCATGTTTGCTGCCTGTCCAGGGTTAGGTTGAGATCAGGCAGGTGGCCTTGAATGTTGTCCCAACAACATGGTTTGGGGAAATGGAGCAACCGTTGATTTATCTATTGCATTCTCACAAATTACAAATACATAAAGATAAGGATTGTGATGATACAGATCACTTTAGTAAATCGAACACACTTCTTTCTCACTTGAGTTGTCTTTTTCCTTCTTAGTGATGCATTTTTATCTGCAGCTACCTGTGCTGGCATCTGCCAAAGAAGCTGAGCATGCTATTGCAGTTTCTGTGGCTCCTGATTGCTTCTGATGAATTAGATGCAGGATGCCATTTGTTCTAATAGATGCCTCAGCCCTCAGAGTTTAAACTGATGCCTGTATCTGGTGCAAAATTGTTTTTTCTGGTCCTAAGTAGGAAAGCACTCTTTAATCTGTGAAAACAAGTACGAAAATATTCCACTGCAATCTGTGGGAGTTCTTACCCTTAAGGACTTCAGTTTCTGGCCTGTGCAGTTTTTTTGTGCCTGGGGTGAATTCAGGGACTGGTCTGCACGTGTAGGCTGAACAA
This sequence comes from Leptocoma aspasia, assembly GCA_013399835.1. Lineage (NCBI taxonomy): Eukaryota > Metazoa > Chordata > Aves > Passeriformes > Nectariniidae > Leptocoma > Leptocoma aspasia. Next base: position 456,031 of record VXAX01002958.1, on the reverse strand, counting down.
CTCATTGCTCCATTCAAAATGGAGCATGAGAAAGGAGACCAGGCCTCCTGAATATGCTTGAAGATTTGAGTTCCAGGTGAGAAATTGTTCATAATTGCAGTACTCTGACAGGACTGTCCACATGCAGAAGCAAATTGTTCTCTCCCTTGTCCTCTCAGGCTGCTGTTTCCTTACGCTAGCTTAACTGGGGGTTGTTTTATCAGCATAATAGCTTCTCTAGACAAAATCTTAATTCCTGTTTGTCTCTGTTTTGAAAGAAATAAGAATGAGCATGCCCTGCCCTTTCTGTCTTTGTGACAGTTCCATGGAGGCCCCCCTTGTGTGTCTCTCCAGATTCATAGCACAGCTGAAGATTTTCAGTGCTGGGGTCCCTGGGTATCAAGATAGGTCTTTCAGATGTTTAGATGTTTAGTTAACATCTTTTAGATGTTAGTGTTCCTTGTGCTTTCGAAATTGTGTCTGCCAAAAGCCATGCTTCTTGTAAGGTCTTTCAGGTTGGGTATGCAAAGTCATTAGCCAGCTTTGCAAACTTGGCCTCTACGTTTTCTTTTTAAAAAAATCTTTTTTTGCTAGGCTTCTATGAGCTTCCAGCTGTGCTTCCCTAACAAGGCTCACATTTAGAGTACTTGCTTCACAAGGCTGCTAACCTCAGAGAATATAAGGAGAAGGCTTTCTTTTATTACTGTGTATTAATTAAAGAAATACCTAGCACTTACTTGGAATTCCTTTATGGAAAAACAGGACATTAGTTCCCCATAACATGCAAGATGGTGAGTTCAAAGAAGCAAGGATTAAATTAACCATTTTAAGAGCAAATGTGTCTGGCAGATTAAAATTATCCGTCTATTGCCAAGCCCTATAGTAGAGCAAGTGTTTGTAAATCACAGTTACCTCAGCTCAAATCTCCCCTCACTGACACATCAGGTGTGGCACCTCTGAGCTGAGGCCAGAGGTCCCTCTGGTCAGGATCTGTCTCTGACAGTAACCTGTAGGGATAGAGGGTGGGAAATGTGGCGTGTAGAGGTTGAGCCTGTCTTTTCTTCAGGTATACAGAGCAGCAAATAGGCTGGGGTAGAGGGGTTCAGCAGAAGGGAGCCCTGTGGAAAACTGAATGGTGAAGTAGCCAGTAGGAGACACAAGGGATTTATTTTAGAGGGTGTACATTCTACGCAGATCCTGAAACAGTGAGCTCCAGAAAGTTTTGGCAGAGTACTTTTTTTTGCTTGTTGAGATTTGGAGTGTTTTTAAGCAGGAATTCTGAGTAAGTCAACTTTGGACTGCGTGACTCAGCAGAGTCTCTAATGTAAGATAGCTGACAGCTTGTGAGAGTGCAGAGTGGGAACATAGAGGGAGTGGTTGGGTGGACTCCATCTAGCATTTTAAAATAGCTAAACACGAGTGTCTGTGTGTCAGCTAGCTACCCACTGTCCTCTGTAGCTGGTGAAAATCTTTAACAGAGCAGTGCAGCTAAACATCTCACAGCAGACACTTGTACTTGATCACTCAAAAAGCTCTTTACTCCACTGGCTTCATTAGCCAGATCTCCACTGACTGGGAGACATTGTCTTGAATACTTAGCTCTCCACCTGTGCTGAATCCTCTTCTTCTTACCTAATTTGTGGTCCAAAAAATGAAACTAGCTAAAAAAAAAAAAGAGCTAATCCAAGATGGGAAGAGATAATCAGTTTCCCTAATGAGTGCCTGTGGGGTAAAGACCAAAAAAAGCATTTGAGGGTATTAGGGTGATGCAGAAAGTCTCTTTAAAAGGTGAAATGCAGGACTTAAGAGTAATTAGGAAGAATAGTGATAGACTTTAAAAGTCTGCAGGAACTTTGGGTTATAAAGATAATGGAGGCAGGTGGAAGGACCAGAAAAATAACACTGGTTGCTATACTTAGGAGTATCTTGGGGCTGGGCTCTGGCATGTATAGATTTGGGGCAGTCTGAAGCATTAAGCATCCCAGCGTGGCAGTGGGCTATAGAGGAAGGCACACTGTTAACAGACCTAAAAATAGTGGAGCAGTTTCACAGCACATTGAGAGCTGCAGGTTCAGTGGCCCAGAGGCTCATGCAGCACATGGCACTGCCAGCACGTGCCCCCTTCATCCAGCCAGTGCTGCCTCCATCGCGGAGCTGCACAGACAGGGACAGGCCAAAGCTGAGCAGTTCTGAAGAAGCTTACAAGAGCTTCAGATGATGGACATTGCTGCCATCTGCTCTCAGAGCACTTGAAAACAAAGGGCAAAAAATGAGCTGAATAAAATGAATCACCCGTGTCTGGTTTTCCTTATTAAGAATCCTAAAGCTGCAGTTTGCCATTCGGGTGTAAGGAAAACTGATACTGGTTTTACTTACCCATGCATTGTTCCTCTTCATTGAGATCATCTGAGTTACATCACAAAGACTAAAAACATTATTGGTGAACTACCAATATAATATGATACTTGCATAGTAATTTTAACCTCCACTGTTTTCTCTCACTGGCACATTAATGACCAGTTAATTCCCAGTATCTGTCCCTTTCCTGGGAGAGAGAATATGTGGTTTGAGGGGATGACATATTAGCAGCTCCCACACAGAAAAGGTGAGTCCCAGTCAATCAGAGGGGACACCAGAGCAACAATTAACTATGCAAAAACTGGTGTGGCAAAAGCACCTTGCTCTGAGTGCGTGTGAACTGTAACTAATGCAGGGTAGCCAGCATGTATCGGTCATGCAAGCACTTCTTTCAGCTTTGGGTTTCTAGTGATACCACTACTGATTCAGCCTTTCCCTTCTCCTGCTTCATCAGCTGGGGCTTAGGATTGTCCTGTTGAGGGCACTGTGAATACCCACTTTGAGGTTTGGTCTGAGCACTTAATACCTGCCGGACCCTGAACTTCAGCTTTTGAAAAACCAAGCAGAGCTTGGAGTGTTTGACCTTTGTTTCCCTGATTACAGTACATAGCTGGAAGGTAGCATCTCTCCAGGACCATATTTAACTGTGTGGTCCTTTTTATACTGCATACTCACCCTGTAGATCTGTTACAGACATGAAGTGAGACCAGTGCAATTCTCATGGCTTAGTCTTGAAATCCTCTTTCAAAATGTTTAAACTCAAAAAAATCAATGTGTGCATCAAACACTCTGCACTGGTTCCCTAGCTTACACAAGCTCTCTAGCCCTTGGCTAGTGAGCATTTTGTTGTACAAGAGAGAAAAAATGGACGTAGTTGTGCTGAATTTGTTTTTCAAAGTGGCTCTTTTGACCTTTATGAATTTAAGAATTTTAACTATGGTTCTGTTTTTAAGTTCAGAGATTTTGGTAACAAGACTATATGCTTTTAAGTTACAAGGTTCCATGCCTGATCTTATGCTGTAAATTGCAACATTTAGCAATTTGTGGTTTAATTTAGAAGGATCACCTACTTTCCTAGATGCTTAAGTAATGTGGCAATCCGTGGTTATTGATTTTCTCTGAATTTATTACAAGAAAGCTGTATTCACTCTCTCCTCTTGGGAATGCCTTTCCTGAACTGCATGCTTGCTAGTGACAGCTTAGACCCCTGATACATAACCAGAGACCTTGCCTAATATCCTTGCAACTACTTTAGGGAATTTTTATTAAGTAAAAGCATCATTAAAGTAGACAGAATGATGAAGTTTAATGAGCGTCTTTCTCACTTGATGTTGTTAGTTTTGCTGCTGCAGCAGCCATGCTGCTGTCGTTTGTTACTTCCAGTGGGGCAGGTGGAGAGTGCAGGAAGATTTTGTTTATGTTTACATCTGCATACAAAGAAACATTTTCTCATGAAAGATATTTTTAAAAATATATACAAGGAAGGAAAGCTTCTCAGAGTCTCTGTCTGAGGGCTTTCAGCACTTTCAGTCTTGCATGTAATCTCCCCTTTAATTTTTATGTAATGAGAAGTCTGCCTACAATGCTGTAGCTGCTGAGTCTACAGAGGTTCTGCAGTTTGTGAGCTGTGGTTATAGTAACCAGCTTCTGACTGTTACTGCAAACTGCAAACATTGCAAATATTTGTTTGCAGTCCAGATTTTGTCCTTCAGCAGAGGTTTTGGCCTTCAAGCTATGTGTAGTGTCCTGCTCAGAGCTGTACTAGCACTGTGAACAGATGATGTTCCAAAATACCTAGTGGGAAGGCACTGCCATGAATGTGTTATCAGCACTTATCTCACAAATGTGCCTTGAAACCATAGCCACAATCTGCATCAAAATTCTTTTGTGTTTATGGAGACAATCTGCCTTGGGTAAGGGTCTAGTCATGCAAGCAGCTATGTCAAGGTGCCATCCTCTAGCACATCACCGTCCGTCAGCTGAGCAGCAGAACTGTCTGTGTGCATGTCTTCAGCTGACCTCTGCTGCCGAGGATGATGTGCAGGTGTCTCTGCCTAACACATCTGACTCTGTGTTCATGCAGAACAAGAGCATGTACCTAGTTTGTACAGCTTGGCTACAGCTGTTTCTGTGTCTTTCTAGTAAGTACTGAAATTATTAAAGACTTTATGCAAACTTCAGATCTTTTAAAGCTAAAGGGTTATAGGTTCTTGTGGAAGTCAGATAATTGCTTCTCTGGGCAGATAAGCTCCATTAGTGTTTTTATTTTGCCTTTTTTTTTCCCCTGCAGCTTTTTTTCCCCGGGACTTATAAAAGTGGTGTCTGTTGTTGTACCAGGAGTTCATTGAGAATTTTGAATTCTCTTTTCCCTAATGTAACAGAAGGCAAATTCTGTCCCAGAGGCATTATCACAGTTATTATTGTATTTGAATATTGTTGTGACACCATATGTCTCCTCATATCTGATGTATGCAGACAGAAGAGAGAGACCCTGTGTGTGAAGGCTTGTATAATCTAAATACGTATGATCCTTGCTCTTTGACTAGCAGACTACATGAAAGATTGTAAAGTGCTCATCTTCAGTTAGGATAGCAATGTGCATTGAAACTCCCTCTCATTTTGCCAAGGAAACCTAAGCAGATATATTTGATTTTCTTATTTCAAACCCAGTAATTTACTTTGCTGGATGAAACTTCGGTGCTCATGCTGATAGAAATGGTTGGACATGAAAACAGGTAAAAAGAATGTGAAAGGGCTGTGGATGCCTTCAGCTCATGTACATCTATTACTACTAATGCAGTATTTGCATGGGACAAAGGGAGTTGCTGGGGCATCACTGAATATTTTAAGGAGCAAATATCAAAAAAATACAATATCTACAGTATCTACGGGTCAGTTGGTATTTTTACTGCTTAATGCACACTGTGGCTTTTGGACCTCTTTTCGTAGTCGAAAGGCATTGCCCAAGACTTTACCAGAACTCTGCAATTAATTCCAAATTGTCAGTATTTAGGTTTTCTGCATTTCGAAAGCATCCGTGTAATCAGTAGAATTCCCACTACAACCTTTTTCTTCAGGGAAATTTACTAATCTGAGGTCTAACAGTCTACATGCTTGAGCATTTGGTCTGAGAAGGGAGGAAATGAGAGGCAGAATGAAGAATGAATGCCAAAAGGATTACCTGAGAGGGAAACTTCCATAAAGTTTCCAAAGCAAAAAAGGGGCAGCCTAAACCAACTTGAGCAGAAGGAGGATATGTAACACTTGACAACCACTTGAGCTGTCTCAGTCCTCTTTGGGTTGGCAATAACAGGGCAAAGGAGCTGTGGGGCAGCAGAATGTGGAACAGAGGACAGTGACAGGGGACTTCTGTTCCTATCCACAGAGGATTTTTGTGCTCAGATACAGTGAATCACTGGATTCTCTGTTAATCAGTGCCTAAAGTCCCAAATAGGGAGTTTTAAAAAGCCAAAAACCAGCTTGAAAGTTAATTTTGTATTTACCTGACTAGTGCTGTCTTCTGAGAGTTACAAAATTACTGTTCACAGTAGTTCAAATGCTGCACTGCATATCATTCAAAACAAGATGCTGCTTGTTCCCTGGCTTCTTCTATCCTGGGTCAGTTTCTGATGGGATAACCTCCTTGAATGTCACTTCTGTGCTCTTCTTCAGTGATAGCTTTCCATAATACTGAACCGTGTCCTTCCATAGACTCCCTCACTCAACTCACTTAACACCTTCCAAAACAGGAGTTATTTAGGATGTGTATTTGATTAATACACACACTGTGTACTTGGATAAAATACAGCCTTGTGCTGCTGGAGCTCTGTCTCTTAAGAAATAAAAGAAAATTATGTGTATTGTAGCTAATATGAAGCATGTAGTTATCACAGAGGGTCAGGGCTCTCTGCTTTCATCAGGAAATGCCACCTGATCCCGTGTTGACAGTAGGTGATGGCACACATAAAATTTCAGTAAGGTGAAGTAATGTCATAGTTTACAGTTGTATTTTCCTTGAGCAAGGCTGTTTGGCTACACTACACCTTGACAGCAGCCTGCTTAGCAGCATGATGTAAAACCTCAGCTGCTGAGAAGGTGAAAGCAAGCACTGCCTCCACACTCCATCCTACAAGAAGCTTTCCCATTCCACAGTCCAGGAATGCCAGGGTTGAAGTATCTTCCAAATACAGCAACATAAAGCTCAGATCAGGTAGAGCTTTTAAGTCTTCTGACATAGAATTAGAATAGTAAATAGAATGGAGTCATAGAGTCACAGAATCACAAAGGTTGGAAAAGACCTCCAAGATCATATGTAACTGTGACTTGGGAAGACAAACATCATGACTCCAAACATCCCCCCTTCCTTCTTCTCCCAGCTTTCTGTGATGAACAGGATGTGGTATGGTCTGGGATATGCCTTGAATCAGTTGGGGTCATCTGTCCTGGCTGCATCTCTTCCCAACAACTTGTGCAGTCCCAGCCCTCTCACTGGTGGGGTGAGGAGCAGAAAAGTCCTTGGCTCTGTGCAAGCCCTGATCAGCAATAACTAAAATACCCCTGCATTATCAACACTGTTTTCAGTGCAAATCCAAACCACAGCCCCATACCAGCCACTAGGAAGAAAATTACCCCAACCAAAACCCACAAAGTGCATCTTCAAAAAGCACTCTATGTCAATAAGGGAAGTTAAGTTTGAGGTGTGTTTATTTTGGGTAGGTTTTTAATTTATTCTAATCAGGATTACTCATAAATTATCTATTAATTACTATGTGATATTTAGCAAGATCCTTTCAGCCATGTAGTCCATTTAGCATCACAGTGAATGCTAGCCGTCTTAATTGTAGGATACTTTGTCAACATTTAATCAGTGGTACTTACTAATGTGGCATTGATGTGTTGGTATCTGTCCCAGTGCTATCAATCATGTGTGAGCAGCAAAGGCAGCTGTGACACCATTGCTCTCTGTCACATTATCAAGCCCCTGAGTTTTCTGGTTAGGGATGATGCTCACTTTGCTCTAAGCAGGCACTCTATCTCTCCAGTTCAACCCAATTTTTGTCATTGTCTACTTGAATACACATCCTTGCAGCCTTCTGAGCCTTAATCCCATAACTGCAGAGTAAAGGTTGCTAGTTTCTGAAGGCAAAACTGATTGCTCCTTCCCTGCTCCAAAAGCCTGCTCTTCCCTGATGTTTCTCCCCTGAAAAGTCACAAAAAAACCAAATGTTAATGACTGCAGCTTGAGAGCTAATAGAAAATTCAGTGTGTTGAGACAAAATGAAAACCTTTTTTTTTTCTAGTAACTAGATGCATTGTTTAATGTGCTGCAGAGTAAAAGTCTGTGTTTAATGGTTAATGGTAAACAATTTTTTTTCTCCTTTCCTTACAGTCTTTATGGCAGACATATGCAGGCGAACCCTGAACCTCCAAAGAAGAACAATGACAAGTCAAAGAAGATCAGCCGTAAACCTCTGGCAGCCAAGAACAAATAAGTGCCTGGCTTCTGCCTCTGTTTTACATCTGTTGCATTGCTTTTGCTTGTGCCTACAGTATTTCTACACATCTCTTATTACATATAAGAAAGCAGGGATTAGAATTAAATGCAATTTACTATGTATAATGCTTTAGAAGATACTGCTAGAGGAAAACAAAATCACATATGCTCCTAACTACGGTCATATTTATGTAGCCATTTAATATATCACTGTCAAACATATTTCAGCTTTTCTATTTAAATGTATATTAATGTCCTCTCTTCACATGTGTCACATCCTGTTAATACAGATTGAGATTTGCACTTATATTATATGATATTAAATTTCATAGGATATTCCAAGTGATTTTAATAAAGCTCTTCCTTTGTATTGTTGTTTAGTTTCTTCAGTAGGGCTTCTGAATAGGAAATTCCTTGAGAAATGTATGTGTCCAGTTTTCTGTAATATGGTGATTTCTTCTGTAGGAATGTGGTAGCATTTTATCTGATGCAAGTTAGTTAAAGTGCAAGGCATTCTGTTCAAGGAGTGAAACATTTTAATCAGTTTCTTTTTCTTTTTTTTATGTTGCTGTGGACTGCTCTTTTTGCCTTGAAGGTTATTTTGAAATCAAGGAGTAGGGAAGGGGAGAGAGGGAAAAAAATTGTCTTTGTAGAGAGCTGCCAATTGCTAGACTCAGGTTGGGGAAGAGAACTTTGTCATTTGAAGAAACTGGTACTTCTGCCAATTTTTCAAGTGATTTCTTTTCCTTAGGCAGAAAACCCAAATAATGTGTTTAATTTCTGCTTAAAGGACTTACATTGAAGAGCTATTCCAAATGGCTTTTGAAAATGCCACAGGTTCTATATTTGTCTATACAAAGCTGGCACCACAACCAAGCTCAGAAGCCGCAAATGGTTTAACAGCTCAAATAGTTTCAGGTTTTACCAATGGAGAAGAAAAGCCTAAAATCTGCAGACACTGTTTCCCAAACAATTTTATTCTTAGGAGAGCAAAAGCCAACAAGGGAACTCAAGGAGTAAAAGCAGATATTCATACCTGGATCGCTTGTGTCAAGACCTTCCTGCCCTTGATTTCCAATTTAATGAATTTCATACCCGAGCAGCTCACTGCCGAGTGTCGGCTGCCATCCCATCCGGACAGCAAGCTGGGAAGCATGCCCAGACTGCTGAGGCAGGCCTGTTGTGTTCACTGGGAAAAGAAAAGGTTTTAAATATCTCATGCTAAAAGTGATGCCTTCTGCAAAAGCCGATCTGAAGTTTCTGTAATCAGCACCAGCCTCTCAAGTGCATTTAGGATTGCCCCAGCATTTAGGTAACATGGTTGCCTTAGTCTGGGAATAAATGTATTGATATATATTTTGTAACAGATTTTTTTTGAATTGGCAAGCAGAGCTAGGAAGTTGGCATCAAGCTTTAGACACACTTTAAGTGGTCTTCAGTACTTCAGAAGAATGAAGCAGTCTTGGTAGGCAGATGGAGAACAGTAAAAATTGTAGACTTGTCAAGAACAGTCAATTCTATCTGTTGCAAGCCTGCAGAGGATTTTCCAGACCTCTTAAGTGATCTGCCTAGGGAACAGGTCCAACTGAAACAGGCCCATGAAGGTGCTAGGTTGGATGCATGTTATGAATTCACAGCAAAAACTGTGCCCCATGTGGAATGCACACAATTAAATGTGGTGTAGGGATTAACACATGAGAGGGCCTACTGGCAATAATAATCATGCTACAAAAAGTCCTGAAGAAATGTCAATGAAATGTCAGAAGATCCCCAAACTACTATTGCAGATTGAACAAAATAAATAGCAAGGGCACGTCTATCAGGAAGGGGTGAAGAGACTCTGAATCCTTCCCTGGAACTGAATGCTACCCCAGCCCTGGAAGAGGACACTTCCTCAGGGCTGCACCACTGCTGTCCTGACAGATGCCAGACACCTGCTTTGAGACTTGGAGACATTCTACATACACTCACTTCCAGCTGAAGGGGATTCACCAGTCTTCCAAAATCTGCCTGGGTACACACAGACATGGCTTTCTGTGAGTGGCATGGCAATACAGCTTTCCATTGGTTTGAACAGAAATCCAGCCAGAGCTGAAGGTTCAGGTGGTGTCTGAGACTGTGTCCACCACCCACTCTGTGTCCTGGGGTTTAGGCAAAAAGAAGTTGCTACAGGGCTACAAGTATTTCAAAGCATGGAGTAGTGTCTCTAATGTAAAATTCAAAGCTTGTTGGGGAAGGCCTGATGATGTTATTGGTGGGAAGCTACAGCACTGCTTTAAAATAAGCTTATGGTTTTCAAGCATTAGTCAGACTTTCATTAACTGCAGTTGCAGATTTTGAAAGTGTTGAAAGAGTCATGCAAGCTCTCCTCTGCAGGATTGCAAAGTATTGATTGGAGCATTCTTGTGTGCTCATAGCAAAAAAATCTACCCAACCTTCCCACTTCTTCCCTCATGAAGGAGGAAAAAACACAGTTTTGACAAGCAAAAGCAGGAATGAAGGGCCTGGGGAAGAGTAAGTGAAAGGCATAAAGATGAGAAGGATAAAAGAAATCCTAAAGGGAGAAGTACTATACTGAAGATGGTGGCAGATGGGGGGAGGAAAGAAGTTTCTTGAAAAGAAAGATGAAAAAATAAGATAAGGATCTGAGAAGATGATGAAAACCTGAAATGCATAAAGCTTTACAAACAGAAAACAAAATCGGTTGTAAAGGAATGCTCTTCAGAGGTGCAGGGCAGAATAAAAGACAAGGAAAAGAAAAGCAAACTATCTGGGATGTAATGTGCTACAGTTTTAGTGTTTCTAAAAATGTGCCAGCTTCTTAGAGCAAACTACACAACAGTTTTAATGTATGATGATTTTATGTATCTGTTCTCTAAGGTCATTCCTTTTTTAATATTTAAAAACAATGTTATATTTTACTGGGTCACATTTATTTCCCCATTGTACTCAAGGAGAGGAGTTGCTGTATCTTATTGTAGTGAACCACTTAATGAGCAGTGCAGCTTGTGATGGTTTTCATGGTCATTTCTCCAGAGGATCCATCAAACTGAGGCCCCTTCCAATGAGTCTTTGGTTGCTGCACCTAGATGAGCACTTGTGCTGTGCCAGCTCTGGAAAAGCTGCTCTTTGCTCCACTGATTAGTATTGTTTCACTGGCCTAATTGAAAATGAGATCCCTGATCTCAGGTTGCCTTGAAGAGGGCGTCTTTGCCATTCATTCATTCATTCATTCATTCATTCATTCATTCATTCATTCATTCATTCATTCAGGGTCACTTGTTCAGGTTGCCTCTTTGGGCCACCCTCTCATACAGCCAACAGCATGCCCCTTCGAGGGGAGAAAATTATTCCTGTGAAGAGAAAATTTGCTTTTTTACAGCTTTGCTGTACCTGGGAGCTCTTTTAAAACAGTTATGCTGATAATTCCATTTTGATTTTGCATACAGCAAACTGGAAAGAGTATGGCAAAGTTTTCCTGAAGAGGAAACCTTTTAAAATTACCATAAACCTGACATGCTGTGCCTGTGCAAAGAGTGGCCTGGGGAACTAATGTTCCTTGCTAAGGGTAGAGCAGAATGAAACCAGAAAACTTGCTTGTGCAGGCACCATCCACAATGTTCTTGTACTTAATGGTGTCAACCTTGTATTGCCTCCTGCAGTCCTCTTGATGGACAGGTAACAGTTATATAAAAAAATCTCACTTTTGAGAAAATGAGCACCGCTCTTGCTCTCTTTCTTACTTAAAAAATATCTGAGGAACAGCAGCTGTGATCTTAAAATTTCACTTTTTTGTGTTTGTGAGTCTAGGAATAAGTTCCCTATGGAGGCACTGCTGTTCAAGCACCGTTATTTTGGTTTTAGTCGGGTCTTTCATGTTAAGGAAATTACAGTAGCATGTGCTTATCAGTTAGCTTCCATCCTTACAGCTGGCAATTCACAGCAGCAGTATGGGAGTTTCTCCTGAACTGGCAGCTTGTTCCAAGGTATGATACGAGGCACTCACCTCTCCTCCCTCCAGCACTGTCTGTACTCCCCATCCTCCTCCTCTGGGCTCTCCCCACCATCACTACATGGAGCTGCATCCTGGGCTTCTGGAGGAGCTGGGGAGAGAAAAATCTTCCTCCTGTTCTGCCTGACCCTCAGCTCGCAGGAAGCAGAGAGAGGTCAGGAGGCACTTCCAGCTCCAGCAGTGCCTGGGTGTTCCACACTGGCTCATGGCTTGGGGCTGGTAGGAAATCTGGGAGGCCAAGTCTGTGCCATCCCCACGCTTGCTGAGCAGCAGGAGCTCCAGAGACGGGGAATATTTCCAGTTTGTAGCGGGTGGTAACTGTTAATATCCTCATGACAACCAGGAGGAGTGAGATTGTCATCGGTTATATTAGTTGTTAATTTTGTAAATATTAACAATTTCTAGGATTATGGCACAGGATGTGAGCTGTCAACTTGCTTTATTTTCCTCCTACTCCTTCTTGTAATGACACATCTTTTATACTCTCAGATTCATGCAATGTGTTGGTTACCTTGCACTGACACCAGGGCTGGCAGGTGTTCTGGGATGAAACCATGATAACCTCCCAGAAGTTAGACTTTCTTCCCCTCCTGGGTACTTTGTTTCCTCTTACCTAAGGAGAACTTATTTGCCTGTAAAGAGCAGTGATTTATAAATCTCTGTGGTTGGTTTCCATCCAGCGCTGCTGCCAAAGCTGCTGCCATTGGCACAGCTGAGCTCCTGCTTCCCCTTCCAGCTCACCTGTGAGTGCCTCAGGCAGGCACTGCCACTCCAGCTCCCCCCGGAGCAGGAGCTGAGTTACAGCTCACAAGGAGCCGTATCCCCGCTGTGAGAAAGCCCTGAAAAGTGACATTTTTACAATGTGTCTCAAGAGCAAAGTTTTAACCATATTTTTAGATCAAGAAGCACGGCAATTGCGCGAGTACCAGTCACAGGAGTCACCCCTGCAGCTTGATGGACGTGTTCAGAGGCAGCTTTAGCGGCAAGGTGCAACTGGGGGCAAAGCACCTGGGAAGGTAGCTTTTCCAGGGCACTCGCTCCTCACCTTGGCTCCCTTGCTGCTGGTGAGAGCCTCTGCTGCTCTGCCCTGCTCCTGTGCCACTGGCAGCCCTGAACATACAGCCAGTGCTCAGCCAAGCAGTGATGAGCCCCAGGCTGAATGTACCTTCACTCTTTTCCTGATACCCCAGTTATTCAAGGTAATGTTTCAAATGGCCTGGTCACACTTCAGCCCCCAACACAAGCAGGAGTAGGGGGCATGGCTGTGTCCAGCTGGGTGCTGGCACGGGGACAAGCTGTACCTCCAGCCTGGGCTGATCCATGCCTGCCGATGGTGCTTTGCAAGCACCAGACTGAATACCCCCACTGTTTCAGTAATCATCTAAATGGGGTGCCCTCCGCCAGGGCGGCCATCCTGCATGTCCCCAGGCAGTCTTGTGCTGTACCCGAGCCTGGCCGATGCTGTGCTCCTCGTGGTTTTGCTGATCTTTGCTTTGCCAACATGAAAATTGTGGGCTGCTGGCACTGTGGTTCCCAGCAACAGAAGCTACTGCCAGGCAGAGCCTGAGGAACAGGGACACCTCCTGCCCTGGGGATGGCCCCTGCCATCCTCGTGTGAAACCCAGCACCCACGGGAGCCACACCGAGCTCGGTCAGCACCATTCCCCAGGAACTAAGTGCTGCAGACAGAGTCCTCGTGGGGCTGGGAAGGAACCACTTGTGGGGCTCAGCACAGCAGTGCCTCGGCAAGGAGCAGCCAGAGGGGAGCAGAGCCAAAGAGCTGCTCTGAGGCTTCACCTGCAGCATGGAGCACTGCTGGAGAGGGGCAACACTGTGGAGGCTGTGGGTTGTGCTGGGGTATGGGATGCTCAGACTCCATGTAGGAGAGTGGATTTTAACTTAATACTGGATGTTGTTTGCCCTTCAACTGTGTAGCTTATGATGTAACAGCAGTGGCACGGAGAACTGGTGATCTTGTCAAGTGTCCCCTCACAATGGTGGGGTTTAGAAACCACATTGTTGGTGGCCTGGTTTGAGCACCCTCAGCCACTTCTTTGCTCTCATACCAATCCAGATACTTTATTTCAGGGAGCTACCTAAACATGCCTGGCACATGTGATTTCCCAACATCACACAGAAATGAGCATCTGTGTTTGGAATGGAAGAGAGCACTGATTTGGAGGAATGCAGTGCATGGGTAGTTCCTGGGATATGATTTTAGCAGTTTCCATCCAGACTGTACAATGGGACTTTCCTGTTTTCATTTCTGGTCAGCTTAGGCTACTCAAAAGATTTCTGCTCTGCCAGTTTATACCCAGAGACTCATTAAACACCTTGTGGATCAGACATTCAATACTAATCCGCTCTGAGGGCAAACACAAAAATCAAAGCTTTGATTTCAATCCCGGTACCTTGCAGATACCGTGTGCGCCTGGGGTCCAGCTTCCAGCATCTCCGAGCTGGCCGTGCAGGCAGGGAGGATGCCCGGAGCACCTCGGGATGCACTTTCCGCCTGTGCCAGCAGTGGGGGCAAGAATACAGCCGGAGAGGCGAGGGAGGGAACGCCAGAGCGGGTCTAAAACTCAGGCCTGAAATCCTTCTCATTCCCCGTGTTGCTGGTACAAAAACATGCCCAGACAGTTCACAGTGAGCACGACTGTCACCCCCAGGCTTGGCAGGGTGTCCCCAGGGAGGCTGCTGGTATTTCCTTTCCCCTCACTTTGCTTTTACATCAACTCCGCCAATTAAGCAACCAAATAATTCAGAGGCAGCCATGTGGCACCGAGTGCTGTAGCTATGGCTAAAAATAACCCCAAAGCCTCGGGAAAAACAGCTCCAAGGACTGTGCACCACGCCGAGCCCCGCTGTGGCGTGTGTGAAGGGGATCTCAGCCCTGGCTTGCCCCATTTGGGGGGCAGCCAGACCCCCCAGCTGGCCTGGCTGTGCTGGCCGTGGCTGGCTTTGAGGGCAGTGATGCTCCTCTGCGCCTGTCCCTGGCAGAGCCCCCAGCTGCCCTGGGGCTGGGACTGCTGGGGCAGAGCAGGGACGTGCACAGGGACCCCCAGGCACAAAGGGCTCTGGACCAGGAGCCTGGAGCCACCTTCTCTATCCCCAGGCAAGCACTGACTTAGACATGGGGTCATGATCTGGGCCTGGGTTTTGGACCTGGGGTTGATGGCTTTGCAACCCAGGCAACATGGACTGAAACTTACCCTTCCTTATTTTAGAAAGAAAACAGAAACACCCAAGTAATAAATATTGAAAAATACTCTCTTTGAAGTCCTTAAAATTACAAACCCCATGGGCTTGGGAGAAAGATGGAATTTCTTTGGAGTAAATAAGAAACCTGGGAAGGCCAGGCCACCTGGTGTAGCTCCACAGCCAGACTCATGCTCCCACCAGGTACAGGCAGTTATAAAAAAATAGAATAGTGCATCCAGTTTTGCATAGAAGTTTTCTGCTCTTGTAAACCAAATGAAATTAATCATTACATTTATCTACAGGGTGTTCTATAAAATCAATAAGCGCTGCATAGCAGTCAAAATATGACAAGGCACTTAAACTTTGCCAAATCAATCCAATTAATTATATCTTCGTTAGAAAGCAGTCATTTTTACAGAGTCAGTTGGCTCTTCAAGGACCATAATACAAGCTTGATATAAGCTCATTGATTTTTACTTTATGATTTCCAGTTGAAAGCAAATAGAGATCACTCGCTTTATAAAACTGTGAAAAAATGTGTGTATTTAACATACCAATATTATTTATAAGCAGCAGCTAATATTTAAGTGCCTCTTGTACGCCTTGATAAAAGTGGTTCATGATTCAGCCCTCTCAGATGTTCAGAGGATGTTCTTCTACATTATTGCTGCCGTCATTTGTCTTTCCCCTCTGACATGTGCAGTTTTTTATGCAGGAAAACTCTGTAGATGAGGCTCATCAGCAAGGAGGAGAGCAGCCTGAATACCTATGAGGTGTCACTGCAAACAAACTCTGCTGGACATCCCAGCCTGGCTCTACCATCTTTTTTTACAGCAGCCTGGGAGCTTACAAGGCAGAGATGGGACCAGAGGACCCTGGGGAAAGCAAGAGTGGAGGTGCAGGTTGCTAAACACATTTGACATGTTAAAGGAAGGGAAAGGGATTGCAAGGGCACCAAGAAGAACCCTGGGATTTGTTGGGTGCTCGTGAAGCTCACAAGCCCTCTGGAAAATGAAAGGTAAGAAGCAAATACTGTAAAAATAAATGCACACCAGGCAGTGGGCAGCGTTGAACCCAACTCCTTTCAGTGCAGGAAAGTGCTGCTCCTCAGGACCTGCATGTGGGTCTCTCTGGTGAGTCAGTGCCATATTTTTCTTAGAAATAGTCCTTACCAGAGAAGCCACATTGGTAAGTGTGAAACAATCCCCCAGTAATGGCAAACGCTTGGGTTTTGCTCTTTTGTTGTCATTAATAAGAGACTTATGAAAAAAGTCTGAATCTATGAGGGAAGAACGAGTCAAACTGCTTCTGTCCCATCCCAGATCTTCCCAAAACTAAGGAGAGTGTCCAGAGAATGAGGATCTGGGCTTTTGAAGAAAAAGATGAAAAGTGAAGAGAAGACTGAGTTTTGTTTCCTTTCCAAAGCATGACTCTCGTTTTCAGTTAGAATGCAGCAGATACAGATGAAAACAGAAAACAAAGTGTTTTTGCAGTAGTTATTTGCAGTTCCATGGTGCGCTACTTCTTATTCCTGAGATGTCCTGCCTAGCCAAGGTAATGCCAGCACTGGGATGTCACTGGCACATGTGAGAGCTTGCCACCCACTACCAGCAGACAAGGAAGGGGTGCAGGGGCCCTGGAGGCAGGCACAGGGCTGTGTCTGCAAGCAGGTAAGCCTCTGCCGTGGCAAGTGAGCTTCAAAGCCAGCAAGTAGGGCTGCTGCCATCCCCAGGGTGCAGGCACCTGGGCTTGGCTCAGAGGGAGAGAGGACTCGGTGGCAGGAGCCACTTGTGGTGTATCTCAAGACAGAAAGGTCTTCACACCCCTGTGAGCACAAGTCTTCAGGGAGGTGCATTGTAACAATCACAGAGGAAAGCTGGTCTCAGTCTTAAACTTCTCCTTTCTTCCCTTCCCATGGGTTTTGGACACTGGAAGAAATATAACAGGGTGAATAATTAGATGAGTCTCAAGCCAATTCTTTGATGGTATTGAAATCGCGAGGTTAATGGGAGTTCCTCAAGCCAACAACAGGGGAAGGGAGGAAAAAGCTGTGACAGGAGGAGGTGATTAGCAGGTGGCACCACGGGAGCCCAGCCCCAGCCAGAAGAGCTGCTACAGAGCCCACTCCCTCTCACAAATGCAGAGACTTTCCTGGGATGGACAATCCAGTCCTGGCCAGGATTAAGTGTGAGCAGACATAATGGAGGATTCAGTGCCACCCACCACTCTTCTGAGGCTCCCTCCCTACATTCAACTGGGCCCCTGGTGTGGGGAATGAAAGGAGAGAGCTGTAATTAGGCTCAGGGCAAACAAAGGAGGGGCTAGATGTGGTGGGTGATAGCAGTGAGAGGAGATGGGGTCAACCCCTCTTCAAACATCCCCACCTGTGCAAAGCCTGTCCAGTGGCCCAGCCCTGCTCCAAGGCCCAGCATTGCCAGGACAGCAGCAGTGACGGGGGGGACAGCAGCAAGAGGAGACTGCCCTTGCAAACACAGCAGTGAGAAATCCCTTAGAAGAGTGAGTGACAGTAATTGGGAGTAATTGCAGCAACACAGACATGGAGACAGCTTTTTAGTAATTCACCCTTGCTATAAAACAATATGAATAATCCCCCTCTAAAGTGATGGTTAGGGCCAGCCTCATGATTTTTTTGTGTTTTGCCTTAAACTATTTGTAAACTGAGATAATCAGTTGCTGTGGGATTTTTAAGAAGACCATATATCTATTACACATTTCAAATCAGCTGTTTCCCTACCTTCTCTTCGTTTAATGTAGCTTTTCTTTATTGACCCTATAAACAAAGAAAAGGAATTTCCTTTTTCACTCAGACCTTCTCTCCTGGTTACGTGTGCCATGGCAGACATTTCCTACTAGGAAGAAAAATAAAATTAGACCAAAATTCTAAACATTTTCACAGAGATCACAACTCCTGTCTTCAAGGTTTTGCAGTGCCTCAGTTTGCTGGAACACAACATGATGCTACAGGAGACAGAAGCTGATGTCAGCAGCCACTGCAGGAGCTTATTCTGCTAATAAGGGTTAACCAGAATTTAGGTTGAAGAGTGATTGATGGCATCTTGCAAGACCATAATCCAGGTAACAGCCATCAGGCCTAATTTGGGTGCAAAACTGCTGATGAAACCCAAAGCACATTTGCTCTGCCTCATGCCTTAGCTTTTTTAGCTGATAAGGCTTCCTACCTTCCTCCTTCTCACCTCACAAGTTGTCTGGTGGCTGTTCCAGGAGGATGGAAGATATGTTTGTAACTTGTAGTACCAATGATCAAAAAATTTAAGTGTGGTTGAGTAGAAAATCCTCATGTTCTGTTCAGACTAAGTCTCATTCAGTCAATATTTTCCATTTCAGTGTTTCAGCCAGCAAGAAGGCTCATCTGCCTTCAAGGCTGAACTCACCACATTGCTGAGAGACGTGAAGAAGTGGCTGCTCCTCAGCCTGGCTTAGGAGTCAGGTGGTACCACCCCAAAAATAATGGGTTTAGTAAACCCAGGGCAAAGGCTCAGATTTCTGAAGGGAGTGGATGAAGGTGGACTGATGGGATTTGCAAGATATTATGAAGAGAAATAAACTTTCAGGGCCAGGACAGGGAGTGTGGTGCCCTGTGCAGGGGCAGAGGGACAGCCTGTGTGCTGAGGGCTCCTCAAAATGAACTCCTCTGTATCCAAGGTCTCTGGAAAAAAGCAGTATTCCCACATTTCTGAAAGCCAGGGCTCTTATGTGGGTGTCTGGAAAGGTCTGATAGCATGACAGTGGCAATCCTCTGCCCTTATTTCACAGAGCATGTCCCTCATGATTCCAAAAGCCTGGCAGACTGCTTGTGAACTTTCCTTCTGGGCAAAGTATGTTAAACTGCTTCTGTAGTACAAAATGCTTTAATCTGAGATTTGGTATTCTGGTATGGGTCTTGTATTCTTCTTTCCATCAGTCATAATGCCCCTTTCAGGCAGCCTGGGAAGTGACTTTCCCTTCTGTGCATGCAGATGGGCTATAGGAAATGCAAACATGTTGTAAGCAAACTCAGCTGTGACCTGCCACTACATTCCTGGGGTTACCAGTGGAGGGCACACAGTAAACAAGCTGGGCTGTGGTGGGTGGGTGCAGTTCAGAAAGAATGTGAGTAATTTTTCAGAGCAGAGGTTAGCACATAAACCAGGGAGTAGAGGTCAGAGCAGCACGATTAGAACATTTGAGGCAAGGAAGGTTTGGATCTGGATTTGTTCAGTTCTCTGCAGCCTGGCCTTTCTAAAACATTTTGGGAGAAAAATGGACAAACACATTATGCATTATGATTTTTAGCATATGGAGAATCTTAGTTCTCTCACGGCTGTTGGGCACTGAAGTGTCAGCACTCAGGTCCAGAAGAAATTCCTAAATATCTTTTTTATGCTGGTAACAAACAGACTTTCCTTCCGCAGCCAAGCCCTATCAGCAGAGAGCCTTCTACCTGGCAGGTCTTGGTCGCTCTTATTCCCCCTCTTCCCTTTTTGAATTGACCAAAAGACCTGGATGACTGTGAAGAATCTTTGAATGGGATTAAGCACAAAGCTCTGTTTCTGGATCTTTCCTCCTAAACAGAAAGTCTACATCCATCCTGATCTTACAGGTAAAATCTGCCCCTCTGTAGAGTACAGAAACTTGGCTCTAAAAAGAAATTCAGGCACCATCTCTAAAAACAATCTAGCCTATTCATATAATGGATTAAAAAGAGACTTTTCTGTCTAGCATGCTCAGATAACTTTGTATCCATCATGCTGGAAATAGCTCCCAGATAGCAAAACTCACTCACCATGCAAACTCCTTCTATACCACTATGTAATCCTTTTAATTATGCACTGCAGAATTACTTGTCTGCCATCACTCAAACATGTTCAACTCAACCAGTATGGGTGTAATAGCACTTTCTTGGGCAATCTTCAAAAATCCCACCAATGCCTAGCTAGAGTTCTGTATTTATGGGACCTATGAGCACAGGCAGGTGGCTCTGATTAAACCATGACAAAGTTGGGGGCTTGGTCTCCCTTAGTCAGTCCTGAAATACAGTTGTCCCACTCCCTGCATAGTTTTGTCATCCTGACAGTAATTCAAATATATTCTGGAATTTATTCTGCTAATTTCTGGAAGAAAAATGACAAAGCCTTTTTCACGAGCAAGCTATCAAAAGCAACTTCTTTCATTACTAAGTAAGGCAAGAAACTGAATCAGCTCTGTTTGCTTGCAGCACTTTTGGTATTCTGTTGGTGTTTCTAAGATTTCTCATCTCCTTACACACTGAGACATTCATCTTCAGTTACAGTCAAAACCCACAGGTTTGCAGAAAAGTCAAAAATTTGTCCTCATCTGCTGCCTGTGATGCAGTCAAATGTTTTAACCCAGCAGCTTCAGAATGTCTCATCCCTTTTGCAGTGCTTGCTCAAGTACATCCACTTCTCCCCAGTTCTGTGCCCCCCTCACGGTGTTTCTCAGCTAAGGGCTGTGTTTGAAGAGGGCTTCACTGAGCACTTGCAGCATCACAAACATCAGCCTTCCAGGTGCTCTGTCAAGAGGCTGTTAAACAACAGCACAGCAGGAAAAAAGTGGGAGCAAAATATCAGCATGACAGACCAACCTCACAGAAACACTTCAACAGGAAACAGGAGTGGTGACAGAATATCAGGTTAAACACAGAGATACAGGATAGTGCCAGTGGAGGAAACATAGAGATAATTACATTTTTCAGAGGGAAAAAAAAAAAAGAAAATAAGCATTATAATTCTCTGCAAAATTCTGAAGCTGAATATACCTTCTAGCTGTTGATTGTTTTTTCCCAAGCTGCTGAACAGAATAATTCTTATGGAAAAACACACAAAGATGTGAAGAAAACATGTTTGGAAATCAGAATACATTTGTCAATCTAAATCAGTGAGCTTCAAAAAATTACTGGATACAAACGTCATCAGTAGCACAATCTGCACATGCATGCTTGAGGACCAGATCCTTGGGGTGCAGGGGAAGGCATGGGAAGGCAGGGAGGCATTTCGGGGTGCAGCAGCATGCAGGAGCTCTTTGCTTCTGGTGCCATCCCTGCTCTGAGCACTGCAGCACAAACCTGCCAGCTGCCTCCCACCTGGGCAACAGCATCCCCCTGGCCCTGCTGAGCTCCTGCCCATGTGCTTCACTTCTGGCTTGGGAAGGAAAAAGCCAAACCATGCCATATGTGAGGGAGCAGCCCCTTGCACAGGAACGAGTTTGCTCACTTCTATAATCCCTGGAGAAGACCTGAATTAAAAGGATTTTTCAGTCTATCTGCCCAAGGACTTTTAACAATCAGTACTTAGTGCATCCAAATCACACTCCCAAACAACCAGTGTTTAGCTCAAGTGTCCTTTTGGGGCATTAGTTGCATGCAGACACATTTATATTTCTGAATTTCTATCATATATTTATGCATTTCTATCACATACTCAGAGCTGCCCAGGCTGCTCTCATGTGGCACAAATCCTGTCTCCTTGCCTGAGCTTGGCCCTGGCAGGAAGAAAAAAATCAACCCCATCCAGCTGCAGTCCCAGAGTGCTCTTCTGGGGACAAAACTGCAGTTCCAGTGAGCTTCCTTAATCTAATAGAAACAAATACCACTCCTAGACATTGAACTCTTGCATACCTGACTCAGACAGATTTGTGACTGTATCTTGGACTGACTCTGATCTGGACTGACAAGCACACCTTTTTAGCTGTAAAGAGAATACATTTCATTCATACAAAAATGTATAGCACCTGAGTAAAAAACATATGTGTATATATACACATATATATTGTGTAGTCCTGAAAACTGGACAAAAATGTAGGCATTGGTGGCTCCAAAATCCCCCAGGTAATTAACCATTATTTCAGAGCTGTTTGAACAGCAGATGCCCTGTGTCAACAACATCAATTAGAAGCCAATTCTGTGTCACTGGCCTGGATACTGCCAGCAGCTGGAGCTCTGTGTTTTGGTTTAATTGTAGCTGGGCAGAAGACTAAGCCAATTTAGATATGATGGTGAGATGGCAGAAGTAAATGGTGTGCTGGTGTTGTCTGACACTGCATCCAGCACCACTGCTGGAGGAGATTACTTTGATATGAGAATTTCTTTTCAAGTCAAGCATCCCTAAATCTTGACCAGTGATTGGGGTAAGAAGCAGTAGTGCAGGCATGCTCTTCCCATTATCCCTTTTCATGTGACAAATGGACAGTTCTACCTGGCACTGTGGTAGCCAAACATCCTGTTTGCAGGGGGTGAAGGAGGTGCCTGTTCCCTTTCTCCTACAGCATTTAGGAAATTCTGTGTCTCCTGGAAAAAAAAAAATTAAGAAATCAAAATTTGCCCTTCCTTTCAGAAAAAGGTGGTTGCTGATTTTTTTTAAAGACTGTGGATCTGCTCATTTTCAGAGTGTGATTCTGCAAGACCCTGTGGCCAGAGAGATGCTGGATGTTGCCAGGCTGCAGGCTCAAGGCTGCTTTAATGGCCTCAAGCTACTTGGTGTATCAGCAGCTAAACTGGTTTTTTGGTGGGTCCCACATACTACTGAGCACTCTGCTTTCCTGGCACAAGTGGGCAGCCTCATCCTTCTTAATTTTGTGAGCCGTGAGAGCCTCAAAACAGCATTCTCTTTAAAGGGGAGCAGTCAAGGAGAACTATGCTAATTATCTTGGGTAGAGGATCCTTTAGGTCTTTGCCAGTTTTTATCAAAGCATAAAAAGCAATTATTAAAATTAATGCAATTTACCATGTGTTCTACTTCTAGCAAAGCTATTTTTGGCAAGGGTTTCCATCTGTCCCATTCAGCAAGATCAGCCACAGACTTTTGCTTTCTATTCCACTTCTCAGAGTTCTCATGTGGATCTTGGCAAACACATGCCTAATTGCAGAGTGGAGCACCTCTATTGCAGCATCTAGTTCACCTGAGAGTTGCCATCACCTGGCAATTGTGTCCTCATCAGGACAAATACTTATACGTCTTTCTCTGTTGCTCTCTGCTGGCACTGTGGCTGCCCCTTGGTGAGGAAATGCTTCACCCTCTGCCCTGAGCAGGTGGCCAGTGGGAAAGGCCAGTGGGCCAAGTGACAAATTTGTCCACAGGTTTTCACATAACAGCTTTTATCTGTATTTTTACAGTTCTACAGCCTGCCTTAAAGCAATTAGAAATTAGTTCATTTATATTTTCATACAGCTGAAGACAAAACAGCACAAGGAGAATGCAATTGTAGGGAATAAAGACCTGACTCCAGGATAGTGTCCATGGGCCCATCGATACTCAAACCTGGCACAAACACCAGTCTAAACAGGAGCACAGCAGGTGAGATTGTCCAGAGTGGAGGCACATGAATCTTCCACGTGACTTGAGTTCTGGGGATGGTTTTGCATTTGCCATCCCCTCACAGTCCCCTGGCAGCAGCATCCTCTGCACTGAGATCTCACCTCTGTACAAGTGAAAGAAAACCCTACAAAGGAAACAGCAAGGGCAGCTCAGTTTATCCTTTGTGCCCCTCATCTGAAGTTGCACAGATGAAGGAAACTGTGCAGATGAAGGAGAGTATTCTAACATGACATGCTGGAATCACAGAGGTGAGGCAGTTTATTTTGACTGGAAAATAGAAAACCAAACCATATTTTCACTTGTCCAGTGAATACACCAAGAGGAAGGGAAGCCCAGATGTGATGCTGTGACTGAGATACCCACTTGCTGGCTTCAGACTAGCTATTTATTAGCACTTTAAAATGAAAAAGCTGTAATGGATTGAGTGGGGAAGTGTGATAGGGATATAATGAAGAGCAGAAACCTAATAAAAGATACATGTTAAATGCCAAATAAATGCCTACCCGGTGTAAAGAAAAAATATCTGGGATATAAAACCCAAGGGGATGATTAAATACATAAAAAGGAAACTGACTCAAAGTCTTTAGACTCAGTCTCTCTGGTGGCTGAATCCCACAGTGTCCATGCTTGGCAGCACAACAGCGAATTGCTTTCCACTTGCCATACTTCCTGAATAAAGGAACCCGAGCAACAAAGTTAGCAGCACAAATTTGGTTTGTGCTTAAAATCGCTAATATCCCTACCTGGTGGGAGACAAATGTTGGAGAAGCACTCAACAGACAAGTTGTCTGAAGAATTTGCTCAAAGCTGCCTTGAAGTTGCTGTCATTCACCTTCGCTGCAGCATTTCTCCCTGTGCCAAAATAACAAAGATTCCTCCTGCAGACACACTCCCTGTGCCGCATTTTGCCTGGTTCAAAATTAATTATCAAAATAATACCTAAACATATTTTTCTCAACATATTATCACTGCAACATTATGGCAGGAAATGCTGCTCTTCAGAAATGGCATTTCCTTTGTAACCCAGGTTCACAACAGTCTTACTCTGCTCAGAGGCACTGCTCTGTGCTCAGATATCCTCTTCTGATCCCATCCAGCATTGCAGGGAGAAGTGGCATTTATCAGGACACTCAGTGAAAATTCTTCATTTCATTCTCTTTCCCAGGCATTAAAATCCATAAAAGATTTTTTCCTCTTTAAGTTATGGAAAGACTGGCATTACTGATTTAAAGTTAATGAAACAGGAGATTCCAGGGTAAATTCCATTCTCACAAATGGCAGTGAAACTCCAATGTAAGTTCAATGAGCTTCACTATGTGGCAGCACAGGAGCAAGGGCTCCTTCCAAGCCAATGAAGTTGCTCATGAGTTAAGTGCAAACAGCATTTGGCCCTCCATCAATTAGCAATTAGTAGAGTAATGCATGCCAGTGATGGAGAATATTTTCATGGAATGTTGTGTATATTATCCTGCTCTTTTGGATTACATTTAAGCAGTAAAACACAAAATAGCAGGTTCCTGAATTGTGGTAGTCATAGATTTTATTGTTCTCTTCTGATTTCATAAAAGCATACACATTTCTATTTTACATTTGTGTGCATACATGTGCATGAGCATATGTGTCTCTCTCCATATTGAAAGCATATGTGTAATGTCTCAGTGCATGAAAGCAACAATCTAGCTGAAATTTTCACTTCCTGGAGATCAGAAAATCTCTGTCTCAGATGGCAGACACGCTCTCTAGCCAGCCATGTTCCATTTCTCACTTGAGGCATTTTGGATTTGTGCAATAATTGTGCACACTAGAGTTTTAATGCTACATAGAAAGAACACAGTCTAGCTGAAAATGTATGCATTGCATAAGAACACATGCATATCTTGGGGGAGGAGAGGTAAATATTTCTATTTTTGTCTCCGATCTGCATCATTTACTTGTTATTATTGTTAAATGCCCAAATAATATAACAGAAAATAAAATAACAAATACCAAACCCAAAGTTACATCCAGTACAGAATAGCTTAATAATAATGGCATTGGCAATACATTATGCTGGAAAAAATACACAATGGTTCCTCTGCAAGGCTTGTATCTCTACAATGCCACAAGGAACGTCCTGGTCCCTTCCTCATTGTGCAGGCATAATCAGTCCCTCTTGGGAAGGAGAGCGCTCATTGTACCTCCCTGTGATTTGCAACTCTGTTGCAGCAAACTGATTTTAGCAAACTGGGTGAACAGAATTGAAATAGGATTCCAGCAATGCGATGCAAATAGCAGACCCAATTCTGAGCTCACATGTGCTAGTTAACATCTCAGTTTACAATTTACATCCGTGGAGTTATTCCTAATTTGTGATGGATTGGGCCTACAGAATAATATTGCAACATGCCTTTTTTAACAATGCAAGGCCAACTTTTACAGAAGTCCAAACACAGTTGCCTACTATAATAATCAAAAGTTCAGCATCTTGCAGGATCACACCAAAGTCCACTCTATGTCATTTTGTTGTGGCGAAGATTGTTTAGGATCAAACAGTCTCCTGCTTTAGCTAATGAACAGATAGGAAGAAAAATGAATGATCAGAAGTAATTGCAACTTGCAAAGTAAATTACACCATTAACTGCTCCAGAAATCAATAATCAGGCACAAAAAGAAATTCAGTTGAGGGGATGACAGAAGAAAAAATAAATCTCTTGGGCATCTTGCCACTCTGGGGATTTTAATTTTGAGTTTTCCACTCCCATCTATCCATTCTTATTGCCCATCCATCAACCTCCTGATGAATATAAAGGACTCCAGTATGAAATGCCAGAGGATTGCTGGGTTGGTAGAACAATGGAAAGGGAGTCTTTCAGGTTTGGAGGAGGAAGGGTAAATCACACATGACAGTTTAGAAAAGCTTGTCTGCTCTTGCTTTTTTCCCCTAACATCTCTCTTTAATAGCATTGAGAGTCTAATAACCATTTCAAAGGTAACCAAAATCGTTCTCATGGGCAAATCATCTGGAAATCTCCTCCTGATTGACTCTAACTACTGACATAATTTTTAATAGAAGTGCAACATGATATATGCCTTTGCTTATTGGTATAGTTTTAAGCAGGGACAAAGTGGTTGTTTAATCTTACTCCCATGTTAGAGGCATTTATCTTCCACCCCTTTGTATTTACTGTTTATATCCTCATAAGAATGCCAACACTGTAGCCTTCATTATTAGCAATACTCCTTGATTTAATAGCATTTATGACTATCTCTATATTTTTGGCTTTATTAATGAACACTGTGAGTTCTTCTGAGTGCCTCCCTGTGACAGGTAATCTTCTATGGATTTTGACCAGAAGGGAGTTAAAAGGAGGAGAGTGGACCAAGCAGAAAGCCTACATGGAAAATGTTGCCACTGCTGTTGTGGTTACATAGATGGTGGCAGAAGACAACACTGCTTCATTAAAAGAGGGTGATCAGTTAAAATGCCCATCCTACAGGAAGGGAAAAGTGGGGTGTGGAGAGAAAAAATGTTTTCAGCAAGTACAGTTGACCTAGGCTGTGAGCTGGACCCTGCTGCAAGCAGATACTATCATGGTCTGTAGGGACACTGGATGCCCAGGCTCCTGTGAGAAAAGCTGGTGAAGTGCTGTGTAAAAACCCTCATGGTTGGAAGTTCCTGAAATGCAGTACACTTATGGGCAAACTGAGTCTATTTATGCAGGAAGCATTTACTGGTTGGTGCAAGCATTGCTCGATTACCCTCCGTAGCACCATGGCTCTTAGACACTCTCCAGAAACTGTCCAGATCCCAGTTCCTTGTGCAAAGCAAAGCGTGGACCTGTCACTTGGAAAGGGGGACAGGTGAGAAAGGGGATGTCAGTGGGTGCAGCTTTACCCAGAGACCATGAATCCGACACAGCTCTGGCAGTTCTGTACCATCACCAGGGCAAGAGCAATGAACTGCTCAGGCCACGCTGTGACTGGAGAGGTGCTTGCATCAACACCAAATATAGTCCCAAGGCTGACTGTACATATGCTTTCCTGAGCAGCACTACAGCCTTGTACTCACCACCTTAGCTCATGACTCCAGAGGGATGGAGTAGAGAGAAGACACAGACCAGCAGGCTTGAAGGTTAATGGGAAAGAAGAAACCTGAAAGAGCAATTTTTTTGCTTGCAACTAGTGTTTTATTTTGAATAAACAGGGGCACTTGCAATTATGAGAATCTTTCATGGTTAATTTCTGCTATTTATGTTGGCAATTATCAAGTGTCATATATGATTCTTTTATATCCTTAAACTTTGTCAGCTGAATGTGGAATCTTTAGGTCCCTATGTGTTTAAGACTTATTTTTACATACGGAGTTATGATTTTATATCTGCGGTAATTCACCAGTCAAAACATGACATGCATGATTTTGGTTCCAATCTTTCCACTTTAATTCTGCTCTCACCCCTTCCCTCCCCCCAGTAACCAGGCATATTTGACTGATCTTTCAGATTAAAAACTGAAAAGGAAGAAATATGTCAAATTTATTTGCAAATTCTCCTTGTTGAGCCCTGTCACTTTAGCGACAGCCCTCCTTGAATTCCCTCCCCATTTGGATTTGAAAAGTGGATGTAACCCTTTCAAGGCTGGACACAGTTTCTTTGGATCATTTTCCTGCCTTTGCATTCAGAGACTGATCTTCAAAGGGCTTTATTAATTGCAATAAAACTTAATCTTCAGTATTTCCAATCACACATAAAGATGGCTTAAATCCCTTAGTAGCAGAGAATAGCCTGGGAAAGGACTTCCTATGTTCCAAAGGACAGATAAAAACTTACAAAAATCAGCAAAACAATTTTTTTCTTTTACATACCAAAACTGATTTTCTTTCCATGAGCATGAAAAGCCTAATTTTTATTAAGGAATATAGTGGCCATCTGCTCCATAAACATATTTGGTCTTCAGTCATCCTGACCAAAACAGGTTTTGTGAGCGTTTCGTTAAAGCTGCCTGTACAATCTCCTACCAAAACTAGTGCAGGACATTGTCCTCTCCAGGATCTGCTACCTGACACAAATGCCAGTGCTGATTTTAACAAACTAAGGAAACAGACATGGAATAGGATACCAAGGATGGTTTGGGATAACATGTCACTGCCATGGCTGTCACCATGGTACCTTTGAGCCACCTATAGTGATATGAACATTATTCCCTCTCTATATTTAACAGCATTGAAGCTAATTACGTGTTGAAATGAGTGCATGTTTTTTCCTTGGCCATCACTGGTATCCAGGCTGAAATGCTAACCTTTACGTATATAATTAAACCAGTGTTTATAACAATACAGTGTAGCAAAGCCTTAATTTTTGAGCAGAGTGAAATTCAAAACACTTCTCTAAAATAATAATAAAAGAGATTGAAAATATAAGTCAGAGCAAACCAGATGCAGATAGGAATGAGCAGAAGCAGTATGGAGCTTGGCACAGCATTGGCACACTCATTTTCTAGGCATATGCCTTTTTCCAAGTTACTCCTGCTTACTGTAGTTGGTAAAGGGTTGCCCTTTTTCACAGAGTATTTTTCCTGGGCTAACTTTGAATTTAGCAGCAGAGGCGTGAGGAGCCATTTTGTGCTTGGTGCCTGCAGAAGGTGTTGCCCTGTGTGCCAGTGGATGAATTAGTAAATGGTTTTCTTCGGTTTTCCCCTGTGTTAGTGCTGAGGCAACAGCACACGTGTAAAATGGACATGCATGTTATGTCTCTGTAGGAATATTAACTAATTAGCGAGTAAGGGCTGTGACGAGGTTGTTGCAAATGGCAGAAGCTGCAAGGGCGGCAGCTCAAACACCAACTGTGAGTCTGAATGCACAAGGGCCCTGAGAATGGGAAAGGAAGCAAACAAGCTGAAAGGCTAGAGCAAGCCAGCAAGAGGGCTTCAAAAATACAAATAAATTTAGCACATTAAGACTGGCAGCAGCTCATATAGGTTTAATGGTTACACTAAGAATGGACTGTCAATCTGGACTGTCAGCCTTTAGCACGGAGAGATTACAACCTAACTGCTACCCAAGCCTTAATTACAGCAAATCAATTTTTTGACACACCATTTCAGGACAACAAAGGTCCCATAGTAAAAAGAGTTTTCTATTCATCCTTTTAATTTTCACCAGGCTGTTGAGATCTCTGGTCCATAATTTCTGAGCACTTTTGTTTCTCATTCTTAGTTTTCCAAGAAAATAGGATTTTTTCTTTGGGAACTAAGGTTAATCTGGTAACTAAATGCAAGGTCACAGGTTATGTTCCAAGCTAACATATAAGCTCTGCTGACAACCCAGTATTTGCCCTGATCTCTCTATTCTGGTTACTCTGGCTGTGATTTTTGCAGCTGTCTTCTTTGGGAGAAGGTCTGCAACAGTTCAAAGTGAGTGAGCATCCCAGGCAGTATGTGTGAGGATAAAACTATTAAGGAAAACGTGGTTGGTATGGTAGGACCTCACTTTAAGAATCAGGCTTATCACAGCTGGAGTAAGGAACTGAGGGTGTGCTTGATGCCAGTAGGTCACCCAGCATCACAATGGCTTCACAGAGCATGGCAGGTTTGTGTTTATTTGAGGATGAGATCTGTTCTTTGCCTAACGTGTAACACAGCCATTGCAATGAAGGTTTATGCACACCCTGATGTCACAAAAACCAGCTGGCTTAGGGATGACTAAATACAACACCTCAAGGGCCCAGCTACAGGCTGAGACAGAGCAGTCACCTCTGGCACATCTTTTCAGTTTTTCTTGCCCAGAAGAAAAAACAGTGCTGAAAGCCCTTTCCCGTGGGGTGAAGAGAGCAATGAGATATGAACATAATCCTCCAAGTGTGTTTGACTGCTTTCCTGGGTCTTGAGGGGAAGCCCTTAGCTAAGGGAACTGGCTAGCTTGTGTCAGTGCCAGATAAAGAATTTTTTAAGACAGAGCACTAGAGAAAAGAAAAGAAAAAAACTTTTTAAAAAGGGGAGGGAGGAATATTTACAAGTGCATGAATGGAAGCTTTGTCGACAGTTTTCTGGGGAGATAAGGAGCTGGACTGGCCCATCTCTGCACAGCATGGACACACTCGATGCCTTTGAGTCTCTCAGGAAAGAGCAAAAGGGGCTGCTGACATTTCCGCTTAAAAGGAAGAATCAATGAATCTTTGTTTCCCACTGCCTGCTTGTTTGACCTTATTGTGTTGCGGAACAGAAAAGAAATAAAAGAGAATGGTGAGGGGAGAGCAGATTCGTGCTAATAAAATCCAAGACAAGATCACAGCCCTCTGATCATCACTGGAGATGCCATTATTTGGTTGTTGTCCTGTTTGCCGCCGTTGCTCATTTCTGATTCTTGCCTTGCTGTAATAAGTCACACTCTTTCCAGCCATCATCCCTGTATTGACAGGCAAATGTCACCCAGGTTTGATTGACACCCATTGCTCCTGAATACAGAAGTATGATTTAGGAATCAATTCTGTTTGTTTATTTAAACAGCTCTTTGTGTACCTTGTATAGCTGTAAGCAGGGCAAGTTCTTTAATATTTTCTCTGCAACATTGCCACTAATATTGCACATTCACCTTCCCACTCAGTCACAGAGGTGCCCACCAGACCTTGGGGAGGAGAAGCCTTTCATGCACAAAAACAAAAAAAAAAAAAACAACCCCCAAAAAAAACCAAACACAACCACCAACAACAAAAAACCACCACCCTCCAAGATTTAACAAAATGCTTTGCTGCCCCTGAGTTAAGCCAAAGAGATATTTTTTTCGGGTCTTAGGCATCTGTCAATTTGCATATACCCCGGACTTTTCTTTGACTTCTAAGCAAAAGGGAACACTTTCCCTTAGTGTCAATTTGTAAGCAGAGCAGCGGCTGGCTTTAACACCGGGAAACACTGTAGCCAGTGATGAGTATGTCAATTTTAATTCACAGGAAAAACTATTTCCTTCTCTGCCTTTATGGTTGCAATTGGGACGAGGAGGAAGAGGGAGATCCAAAATTGCCAGATACGTTAATCTCTTTATTATTGTGGGAGGTATATTTTCAAATAACTTTTACTTGGACAATTGGTAAAACATCCCTGCATTTAAAGCGGTATTTCCCAGAAAACGCTAACATGGCAAAGTGGCCTCAGGGAAGCATTAAGCAGGAGGTGGATTGACCTTTTAATTCTCCATCGGTGACCTAAAGGGTACCCAGAGGCTGCTAAGCACGTCTCTTCCTTTCGGTCTGCTTCAGAAAGAGCTGTCATCACAAGATGCAGCTAGTGAGTGAGGCTCACGATTTCGCTGTTCATCCGTTTGCGGGAGAGATGGGGGAGGGAGAAAAGAAAAAAAATATATATTTCCCACACTGCCAGAGTAATGCCAAACTCTCTGTGAGTGGGAAGAGCAGAGCAGATGCTGGAATGAGATGCCAAAGCAGCTCCCCTTTCCCCTGCGCTTTTGGGTGCCTATAAATTGCTCCAGCGCGCTCGTCAGCCTCCTCCTCTCCTGGCAGGTGGCACTCGGGCAGGATCCCGCTCTCCCTTCGGCTCCGGCTCCGGCTCCGGCTTCGGCGCGGCGGCGCGGGCACTGGGCGGCGGGCACCGGGGCGGCCGGGAGGCGCGTCCCCGCTGAGGACTGTCGTCTCTGCGAAAAGAGAGAGAGAGGGAGGGAGAGAGAGAGCGAGGAGGCGAGCGGGGCGATCGCGAGAGGAAAGGCAAGTTCCAGGGAAAGTTGACTCGGACTGGCACAGCCTGCAAAAAAAAAAAAGTCGATCGGCAGCGGGAGCATAAAAGTGCGGGCGGCCGGGGCGCGGCGGCAGCTCTCCCTCTCCCTCTCCCGCTCCGCTCCGCTCCCTCGCCCGCCCGGCGGCTGCAGCGGCCGCAGCGGAGCGCCGCGACCCGCGGGAGCCCCCGCAACACCGGCGGCCCTTGGGAGGGCGGCCGAGCCCCAGGGGAGCCGAGCTCGCGCGGGCTCGGCGTTTTTTCGGCTCTGAGGAGGAACCCCGCCAACCATCAAGATTTTGTCCAAAAGCAGACAAGAGGATCGCCCTGCGCTGAGCCGGCTGGTGGGCAGCAGGCGGCGGCTGATAGCGGCCGGCGCGCTGGGGGTGGTGATGGTGCTGCTGCTGGTCATCCTCATCCCGGTGCTGGTCAGCTCGGCCGGCACCTCGGCGCACTACGAGATGCTGGGCACCTGCCGCATGGTCTGCGACCCCTACGGCGGCACCAAGGCGCCCAGCACGGCGGCCACGCCCGACCGCGGGCTCATGC
>VXAX01002958.1:395664-423227 GCA_013399835.1 Leptocoma aspasia | reverse complement strand
TGGCGGGGAACCTGCGGGGACCGCCGCCCCGCCGCGCCCCGCCTCGGGTGCCCAAAGGCTACCGAGGGGCCGGGTGTTCCGCGCAGAGCCGAGGCCGCCCGGGCTGCTGGGTTAATGCGGACTCGACGCGCTCTCCTCTCCGAGAGCCGCGCCGCAGGTGCCGCTCCCAGCCCGCTGTCCGAGCGCAGCAGGTCCCGGCCCGTCCTGGCCGCTGCCCCGGGCGCGGAGCGCTGCCCGCAGCTCTGCCGGGACGGGAGCGGGGGGCGGGCGTACAGGCAGCGCTGCCTCCG
The DNA here is from genome assembly GCA_013399835.1 of Leptocoma aspasia. Taxonomy (NCBI): domain Eukaryota; kingdom Metazoa; phylum Chordata; class Aves; order Passeriformes; family Nectariniidae; genus Leptocoma; species Leptocoma aspasia. Next base: position 422,937 of record VXAX01002958.1, on the reverse strand, counting down.
CGGGGGCAAGAAGAGCCCGGCGCTCCCTCGGGAGGGGAAAGTCCCCGGCAAGAAAGGGGAGCCAGGGGCGGTGGGTGAGCTCAGGAGAGGGTGGTGCTGCGCTGGGAAAGGGTGAGGTGGGTGGGAGGAACGCAGCCACAGCACGGGACGGGGCTCCCACGCAGCGGAGCGCCGGGTTTGGCACGCTTTGCCCCCGGAGGGGAGCGGGGCTACTTCTCCCGGCCAGGAGAGCCGGTAATAGAGCGAGCTCGGCGCCCGCAGACCCGAGTCCTTGGCGGGCCGGCGTTGGCTGACGGACCGTGCCAGGAGGCACACCGGGCGTACGGAGAGCCGTCCGGAGAGTCGGCATCCCCTGGGCAGGATGAATATATCGGAAATAATTAAAGGCATTGCGATGCTGCCGTCTGAAATACAGAGGAATAGTCCCTTTTAATTAGGATAAACGTAGCCACTGCGCTCGCAGGGGCTGTGCCTGTACATTGCCCCCTTGTAACCCCTCCTTGAGGGGAGCCGTCCTTCGCAATTTTGCGCCTCTTCCGTGCGTAGTGAACACACACGGTTAGGCTGCCACTAATTCCTCCGGCGCTTCGAGGCACCGCCATCCCTCAAGGCTTCGGGTGCCCAGGGACAGTGCGAGGTGCCCAATCGTTCCCGTGTCCCCGGAGTTCCGCGGTGCTCCCGCCGGTACCCCGGCCCCCCGTGCGGCGGGAGGGCGAGGGACCCGCCCGGCACCGGCCGCTCAACAGGTCCCGCAGCGCCCGAGCCGTCCCGGCGCGCAGGGGCTGCGGGGCGGGCTGGCCGCTCGGGGAGCCCGGAGCCAGCGCTGCCGCTCTCCCTGGGCTGTTCGCCCTCCGGCGGGGTAGGCTGGGGCACGGATCGGCTCCCTGCCGTGTCCCTAGGACTGAACACCGGCCCCCGTGTCCCCGCCGTGCTCGTTCGTTTGCGCGTCTCCTCCCCAGCCGAGCACGGCCGGCTGGCGGCCCTTTGTGCTCAGCGCACACGGGAGCGGCGGCGGCCAGTAAATTAATATGATATGCCACTTAACCTTTTGTTTATGGCTCCTCAGAAGGACTGTGAAAACAGAATAATGAGGACATCAGCGGCAATTAATTAAATTAGAAAATGTCTACCATAAATACTATCTCAGCAGATAAACCAGGATTAGTAAAACAAAGTACATCCTAATATATTCACTTTGATATCTTCCTGCAAAAGCAATATTGTTCACTGCAGAAATGCAATTTTACTTACAATTAAAGAATTTATCTACTTTTACCCCTATTTATAATGTTGTAGAGTGTTTATTTTTCCTGAACCCTGAAAAATAAATACGTAGCAGTAGTTTTAAAGCAGCCAATTACAAATATTCAATTGAACCTGAGGTCTAATCATTTCCAAATATAGATACTTCCAGTGTCAAACATGAGACAAATTAAATTCAGTTATTCAAAGAAGAAAGAAAAAACCCATCCAAAGAGGGGTTCCATGTGTACATTTGTATATACTATACAAGATACTTAGGAAAATACCTGCATATAAATGGTTTAAAATCTATCCACAGTTTTAATGCCTCAATGGTTGATTATGATTTATACTTGAAACACTAAATGCTGATGTGACCAGCTTTATGTGTATTTGTAAGGAAGCTCAGAAATTTTGGAAGTAGTTAAATGGAGTGACAAAGACAACATTATAAATCCAATGTTTTCTAACAATGAAAAAACCCAAAACATTGAAAACAGTACAACTTAGAGAAAAAAAAAAGCATTCCTGAGCAATACATATGTGGAACCTCAAGGTCCCCAATGTTACCACATTGTCTGCTTTAAAGGTTATCAAGCTTGAACAGGGAAGTGCTGAGGTCACACAGCTTAGGTATGTGTGTGCAGGCTGAGAGCACAGCTTCATGAAAGAAGTTACATGGAACTTGTGAAATGTATTGTCTCATAATGCTTTAATTTTGAAATACATTTACCCTCTTGCAGCAGTACACTCATTTCATTCATTTGAGGATCATTCATTTGAGACTGTTCTCCTAGGCTTTAAAAAGAAATTGTTCTGGCTAACCAAGCAAGAAGGTAAACCCACTAAGAATAGCATACAGGACCTTTGCTGCTACACACAGGGCAGTAAGATCTGAATTTTGGCTTCTAGACTTTCAGTACCCAGAATCTTTTTTTTTCCAGCCAGTATGTATTATGTAGAATCTTAAAAATTAAATATCCATTGCTGTTGTAGCCAGTGTCCACATGCTGACTCCCATAGGACAGTCAAAGATGTAATTCAAATTCTCCCTTACCATCCACAAGATTTTATATAAATCCGCAAAGTAGCATTTCATTAGGAAGTAAATGGGAATTTGAAAAGTCCTTTAAACCATTTTTCTCACCCTTATGCAAGACACTAGCTCTCTGTGAAAGTTTTTCTACCTTGTCTATAGCCTCTTCACTCCCTGTGCCCTGGGTTCCAACAATTTCTCCCCATTCGCCCTTTCCATTCCCACTGCCAGCAACCACCTCAGTCCATTATTTTCTCTGGAAGGTCTTTCCAGGGTTAATGGCCCAACTCTGCCCTGCCAGCCACTATTCCAAAGGAAACATACAGTACTTAGAATAATTACTGCTTAAAAATCTAGCAAAATAGATCACCTCTGTAAACAATACCAGGCCAGTCAAGATCAAGAAGTCCTGAAATAGTCAGGGTTTATCATCATGCCATGTATCAGTTTAAATTTGCAGCCTGTCACAGCTCTGCAAGCCTTTGCAGCCTTTCTCACTGTTCTTACAGGATGCATAAAGAATTTCCACCTACTGTGATTTTTAAGCTGCATAATGCCATAAGATCCTGCATGGTAAAAGAACCCCCTCCTTTTTAACATTTCAATATTAATGTGAAATCATATCACATGAAAATTTAATTTGGAAATTTATCATGTAAACTTTGAAAGGAATCCATGGAAAATTGTGACTTATAGCCTATTTTTTCAGTTCAGAGCAGAAGAAATCCCACATATAGTACGCCAAGTCATGCATTATTACTTAGTTCAGATTTGCAATGCCACTAAATCATTTACTGCTCTGTAACTACGCTAGAACAAAGACAAGCAACAAGCAGATGACGTGTTACATTGAAATAAATCACATACAACCGTGTTTAAATATTTTACCAAACACAGTCAAATTATATATAAATGATTTGGAGACTTACAATGGCACAGGCTGTTCATTGCTGGAAACCAACATATATCTTGAAATTACAGATTACTTCCAGTTTGCAAGAAATGTCAAATTTAATCAGTAGCGGAATACCAAGGGAGAAATGGGGAAAAAGTATGTTTAAGGGAAAGTTGCAAATGAAAAGCCCTCAATGACTTGTAAATTCCAAAAACCTCTTACAGCAAATAGTGACTTGCTTGTGATTTTTCAAAAGTGCATCTCTTAAAACACAGTGAAATTAAATGTTTGCTTATTGAAATGTGGTAATAGCAGTTTTTCCAAACCCAGACTGCTTGTGTGCATGTGTGTGTGCAGAGAGTGTACTTCTCGTATTCTCTTTTGCAGCATGATCCCATTGCTGAGTATGACAGTGAACTGCCTCTGGAAAAAGTCCATCTTGGGAGCTCTCTGTGGGCCTCCCTGTGGATCCTCAACATTGTCAATCACTTGTCCCACTGATACAAAATTTACACCAATGTAAAACTGGCACTCCTTCAGATCCCGTCCTCCCAACTCCAGCTATTCTCACACATATTTTTAAAAAGGCTCCAGACATCTACAGAGGATCAGACAGTTGTGTATTCATCAAACTACTGAGAAAAGAGAATTTTATTTCTTCAATTTTAGGAGTAGGAGAAAATAAGCAATAGGCATAAGAATAAACTACAACATACGTTGCCAGATGTTTAAAGTGGCAACTCATGCATGTTGAATAGAACTTTGAGGATATGTTTTAATTTCACCAGGCAGGAAAAATTGCCTGAGTTTTCTTAACCAGTCATTCTGTATTTTATGTAGGTTCGAGCTAGTGCGATTGCTCAGGATGCCGATCAGAACTACGACTATGCCAGTAACAGCGTGGTTCTTCACTTGGAGCCAGGAGACGAAGTTTACATTAAATTAGATGGAGGAAAAGCACATGGAGGAAACAACAACAAATACAGCACATTTTCTGGATTTATTATTTATGCTGACTGATAATGAGTAAAAAGACCCACCAAACCAGTCGAGAAATGAAGCCTGCTCTTCTAAGCGATGGATTTGCGTGGCAAAAGTCAATGAAACGAGCACCCCGGCAGAGAGTGACCACTGAACACCTCAGCAGCGGGGGGGAAAAGTTGAATGCTACCTGATTCACATCTGGACAACACAGAGAAACCTTATGTTAAAAAACCACAAACCAAGTTAAACAGATGTGCGATCCACTTCCGCCAAAGCAAATACTTCCTCATTGTCAAGTGTCCATGTGAATGAAGTTCTACATAGATCAAATTTTTATAGGGAAGAAAAGCCCACCTAAGGACGCTGAGTTATTTCTTCAGTGTATATGATACTTTGATGTGTTATGATCTTGCTGCTTTATCCATACTTCAGCTTTGGTTCTTGTGACTTACCTGCTAACAATGATGCTTGGAGTCCACTCATAGTGTGGTGAGGAATGATTTTACAATAAAAGGAAGAGGTAATCAAAATATACTTTCTCTCTGCAAAGAAATTGCTTGCCTTGTACTTTTCTTACTCTTCCACTTAAAACTAGAAACTAATCAGCTTCAAGCCTTAATTCAATGTTCCTGTTTTGTAGGTTTACATTAGACTTTTAACATAAAATCAATCCAGTGGAGTTACTTAAATTTTGTCTTTCCCTTAGCTGTCCTCTAAAAGAAAGATAGAAGAAACACTATTTTCCCCTGAAAAATGTAACAGTTGACAAACTGTTCTATTGGACCATATCCCTGATTCCACCAAAACAAATGGCAGAACTCTCATTACTATTAGTGGAAAAGGGATTTGGCTTTTAATTTGTATACATGTAAATATATATTTAGACAATTATTACAGGCCCATTCTTGATGGTTAGTTGTGTAAATATTTAGAAAGCCTGGCATCCACACCATCAGACTAAGGCAGAGTGTTTTCTTTGCAGCAATTAGTCTTCATTAGTCTTTCAGCACTTAGTCTGTACCTGGGTTCTATTTTTAATAAAGTAGTTATGGATTAATATACTGCAGATGTTCCACTAGAATTTCATAGGAATATAATGGGTCAAAATCTTAATTGTATTAGGTGTCTTGTCTTAGTGAAGTTAGTGGGATTTTTCCAACAAAGGAGGAGTGGGAGATCTGACACCTGAGAAAATGCAGTCACACAGACCTTTTCCATGGAAGCTAGTACCAGTTTGTGGTAAGGCGTGCCTACGAGATGGACACAGAGAAGCATATTACCAAAAATGATAACACATATGCAAAGAAAGAAGCAGATGCTTACATGCAAAAAAAAAAAAAAGTGTGTATTAAAACCTATTTTTCTCATTCATATAGATATAGATATAGATATATAAAGTCTCAAAAAAGCTTAATCCATATAGAGGATTAATGGCTTGGAGAATAAACTAAACAGAGAGACATAGTTATAAAATGCTTTAAAATCAGTCATAGCAGTAATATCTACAGAATTTTTTTATTCATAAAATGGATTTATTGTTTGCTTTGGTTTTGGGAGGCTATTTCTCTCAGGTTAAAATTTGCAGATTTAATTCTAAACCTAAATTTCAGCAAGATTATTACGTTTCTTTAGCACAGTTTGTTATTTATTTTTAACCTTTTGGCAAAATCAAGGTAACATTTCTATAAATCATTAAAGAGTAACAGAGGTTACCCCTAGCATTGCTATTTCATATACTCTATCACAAGCAACCTTGTCTAATGTAATAAGGGTACAAACTTAGATTTATCTGCACTAAAATTTCCAAAGTGTCTGCCACTCTGACAAAAAAACTCTCCAGTGCTGGCTACTCAGCAAAAGTCTGATAGAGATTTTATGCATCTCCTTAAAAATCTCATTTCAATGAGTGAACCTTTTCTTAAACAGAACGTTACTCTTTCTGTTTCGAGTAGTTCAATTCAAAACAAATGTTGAGGGAGCCCAGGCTGACTGAGAGGATCTCCAGGCAAACTCATCCAGGGTTTACAGGGGGACATTGTGCTGCCAGCTGCTTGTGTATTATCTCACAGACGGTTAATGCTTTTACCTTATGGCAAAGTGCCAGCCCATGTCTGTAAATTGTAGTGGTTTCTCCTGTTTAATTTCCACGAGGCAATTATTCCAATAACAGATGTGTACCTGACTTGTCTGTTCACTGTTGCTGTTGCTGGCCAGTGCACTCCCACGGCAGTGTAGCTAGAGATTCCCTGCGTGGCGTCCGACAGTCCTGCACCTAGAGCTAGAGACCACTCACAACCAGCAGTGTGCATTCACCACGGTGGATATTGGCAATGTACGAGACATACATTGTCAAATTTGAAGAAGCTTCTGAAATCTGACTATCACTGCTACTGGATAACACCATTTTTTGGATAAATCACTTGCCCTGGTTAAAGTTAGACAAGAGCAAAGAACACACTTTATGTGAAAACCACATATGAGGCAAACATTTCTTCCTTTTTCATCACATCTTGATACACTGATTTGTAAAGACTTATATCACAACCTTTGTTATAACTAATACAACTCATTAAAACTGTATTATGTAATATATTTTGAGTGCTGGTGTTGCATCCTTACAAAAAGAAGCTGGTATGTGTCAAGTTTTACGTGATTGCTGTGAGACTCCAAGTTCATGATAAAAAATTAATGCAATTAGAAAAAGACATCTGTAATAATACTGCACACAGTTTAAGAGGTGATCAAAATGCTTTATTCAAAAATATATTTTTCCATGTATTTTTTACATTTTCAGTTACAATTAAGTAAATTGTTAAACTAGAAAGAAACATTATCTTCTTAGATTTATTTGAGATTCCTCTTGCCTTCTTTTGTCTGTGGAAGCTAATTAAAAGTTCCAGACCTTTCATCAAGTATTACTTAAAGAATATGAGGATAATGAGAAGATTGACAGTATTACAAAAATCAGCCCCTGGAGACAGGAAATTTAACTGAAAACCATAACTTCCTTCCAAGTCCAGGTGATGCATCTTCAAAAGTAGTTTGGAAGTAACATTCAGTAACGGTATTAGATTATGCTTTTGAAACAATTATTTTAAAATTTCAGTTGCAAAGATTCTGTAGGTAGGCACACATTCAGTAAATCATTCATAAGCAAACTTTCAGAAGGGAGAAAATGTAGAGACAATCCACAATATTGATGTTCTAATTAAGAAGAAAAGTTATAATCAGTTTGTCTGTATCTACTTAATAATTTTCAGGTTTTCGGAATTTTTTTTTTTTGTAATGATTGGTCTACTGAAATCTGAATTTTATCAAGCATCCTTATAAATCAGGCATATTTATTCATTATTCCTACTTAAAAGTCAACCACCGCTTTGGATTTGATAGGAGTATTTTATCGATTTTATCTTGGGATATGCCTCTAAGTAGCATTTTAGGAACCATATTTTTAAAGATATGTGAATATCCATGACCTCCATATTTCATCAACCTGTTCTTGGTGTGCACATCATGAGCCATCAGAATTCTGTCTTCATAGCCTTCATCAATCAGCATACGAATCCTGCAAAAGTCAGAGGCATTCCTGTCAGTGAAGGTTCTCATTGCAACAGCACAGAACTCACCAGGATTTACATTTCTTACATTACTGTACTGCTGGACTGTATTATAACAGAAAATACTTTGGTGCTCAGAGGAGATACTCCTTACATTTACCTGAAAATAAAACACATTTTTTATTGCATGAAAAATATCCCACCTCTGAAAACATACCACCACATACATCAAAACGGAGAAGTAAAACTTTCCTTTTGGCATATGACTTTGCATTTCCAGACCCATTAAGTCCACAGAGGAATTCAAGAACTTCAGCATCACCATGCATGGGACACAAGTTTTATATATATGAGTAAACAATAATTTCTTACATAAATTCCTTCTCAGCAGGTTACTTCTTGCTGCTGTCACAAAGCTGGTCCCATTACATTTGCTAATGACCAGACTCTGTGTGTGACAGGGCTTTAAAGGAGCCTCAATTACATAAATACTTTCATATCTTCAGTTGAATCTGATTTAGCAAAGCAGGTTAATAAAAACTTGAAGTTGCCAGTACCATACTCCATATAGACAGTTATCATCAAAATGCATTTCCAAAGATGTTCATTAAAGAAGATAAATAAGACTGGCATGGCACAGCACTAGCACATGCCAGGAATATAAGAAGCATTAATTAATATGGCAGTGCAGCTAAACAGCCTTGGCAAAATGACAAGTCAGCTTGGAAAAAGAAGTAATCCTTCTGGTCACACTCTTGTAGCAGGACTGCTACAAGTCCTTCTGATTCATGTTTCATTCAGGTACCCTTACTCCCATGATCAGCTCATTTTTTAGCATTTATGTTATATGGATCTACACTCCTGTACTGTGTGACTGTTAAGTTTCTCAATAAGCTTCCATTTAGTTTGGCAGATGACTGCAGCATTGAAGTGGCAGGGACTGACAGACCAGCCCTGGAAAGTGCTCATTCCTCATGAAGGCCTCAAATGCCATCACTTGCCAGCACTGTGAAATTCTAAGCCTTACCTTCCTGACAATGCTTTGATCAACAAGAAAACAAAAACTAGCCTTACAAGTACCCACACTGTATCTGAAAGCCCTTACTGACAGTTTTTATCACAAGTAGTTACAAGGAGATACATGTAGCAGGATCTAATCAACATGGGCAGCAGAAAGAAGGCAAATAGGCTAGAATTTGGTAAAATGTTATTGTTTTTCAAAAACCCACCATACATTGTGCCATAGAGTGCACAAACACTACATAAACCATAGTCTTAGGACACCACAAGAATCTCCTCCAGCCTGAAATACAGAGAGAGCACAAGCCAACCAGAAAATAAGAGTAATGGTACTGGAGAGACTATGTTTTTGCTGACCAAACATATTATTAGAATCACCTCCTTTAATATTGGACTAATTTCATGGGTTGGGGAGGCATATGACCATTTCCATTCCGTATCCATCGCTCCTTTTTGCTCATTCCTCTATATTTAGTTAGTACCTCCTTCTGACTCCAAACTGCCCCAGAACAAAAGTCAGTGTTTTGCTTGCATTGGCAGCAGACTGCAGCCAAACTGCTGAAGTACAGACAGCTAAACTGTGTCAAGTAGGTATGTTATGACAACAGAAGTGTGTGTTTTGAACAGAAAAGATGTGAACAAGTATTTTCCATTCAGTATTTTGATTTAGAGGTCAATTTGATTTCTATCTCTGTGGTGCTGTTTGACAAAACAAAAGCCTAAGGAGATTGCCCCAGCCATCCTTAGTCCACTGTGGGTATACTGATACAATTCAAATACACATACTCACACTGTGCAATGAGAGACAAACCTTCCATCTTTTCTTCCTTTGAACAGCCTGCTGCAAGAAACACTCAGACACTAGAGAGCTTCAGGAGAGATAATGGTGGCTGAGCAAGTATCATGGATGGAATGAAAACTCTGCCACGGTTGAACATGCACTTGTTAACCAAGGCCTAGTCCAGTCCTCTCTATATACTCCCCAGTGCTTCTGTAGATGCTGACTTTCCATGGCACAGGAGAGGGCAGGAGGCACAGCAGAGAAAGCAACTTTACCCATTCTAAATGTGAAAACTGTGGATTCCTTGCAACAGTTTAAAGTACTGAGTGCAAGACTGAGAGCATTGGTAAGAGAGAACAATTTCTAGTGTGAAAAGCAGCAGCAAATGCTTGGGAGGGTGGAAGAAGAGCACCTTCTTAGGAGAGAACAGTCTGAAAACAGATCAGTTTCAAGATTAACCTGACAAGGAGGGGGAGGGAAACTGTGTCTGAGATGTAAGAGAAAGCTAGAAGTTACTTCATTAGTGATCAGCAATCATAAAATTGTTCTCATCAAGGAGAGTGAAAGAGCTGTTTGTGACTCTGGAAAGTAAAAAGACACAGGCAGGATGGCAACCCACCCATCAGACACCTGCCACTTCACTGCTCACAAACACTGTGGACAAACAGCATGGCAGCATCACACCTCCAGATGGAGTGGAAGGAGTGAGGTGTCCATTCCCAGCTGATCCTACCTTCTCTCAGACAGTTTCTGTACAGAATGTATCTCCTTGGCAAAACTTTGTGTTAGCACAGCACAACAGATTTGCCGTGCAGCTGAGCTGAGACTGCAGGTGCTGATGAGAAGCAGGGAAGAGGTATCCTGCCAATGGAGCCAATATTTTCACATTGACAGTGAGTGTGAAGGGAATGGGAGCTCTGAAGAGACAGGAATCACATGGTTCAAAACAGAGAAAGGGCAAAAGGACAGGGGGAGGAAAGGTGACAAAGTGCTTGAAAAAAAAAGGCAGTTTTCCAGGATGGAAGCACAAATCTATCCAAAACAACCAATGAGTTTTGCTGGGTTAGCAAACCAGTGAGGAGATATAACAGACTCAGAGGATGTTTAGTAGCAGCACTAAGTTTACAGTACCATGTTTCAAACAGAAGTACTTAATACTAACATAAATGCAGTATTTCCAGCCTTTTCCTTTTTTACAGACTGTGTAAATTCAACCAGATCAGCATGGAATTAGGACAGAGAATGAAGATAAAAAAGCTCTTGATTTTCTTCTCAAGTAACTTCCTACAACACTATGATTCTGCATCTTCCTCTCAGACAGAAAAAATGATACATGCTGCTCTAATGGCATGACAGCAGCAGGGAAAAATGGCATTATTTCAGTAAGATAGGAGACCATTTTGAAAACAAGCAGAGTCACTCTGTGATGGTCTTAAAACAACTACCAATAATATTTTTTTATCAATGGCCATGCTATAGCTAAAACTGCATGGGAGCAGATACCTTGCAATTCTTTCATTGTCATTCGGCATGTCAATATCCGGATGGAACTGGTAATGAAGGAATTCTGTACCAAATAGGTCATACTCTAAGTAACATCCAAGTTTAGCAAATTCGAGAAGTTTCTTTTTATCAAATATGGTCCTGCAGAACATAAATAACACAGAGTCAGCACTGTAACAGGAATAAAACATCTTAATGATATGAGGACAGGTATTTTGTGACCTCCTACTTGCAAGGAAAAAACCAAATAATTTAAGATTTAATTCACCCATTTGAAAAACAGGATTCCTGTTTGACACATGCAACTTAAGATGATACACAGCATTGTCCTTCTTACATTCATTTGGGATTTCATGCATTAAAAAACCAAAACAAAACCAACTCTTTCCCCATGAAATAATGAAAACCTCTACAATAATCTTTAAATGGAAACAGGAAAGTTACTTACTTTTGGTATCATTAACCCTCTCAAGGAAGGACATTTAAGGAGGAGGTTAATTCATAGCGATATTTAAAAAAAAAAAAAAGACAATGGATTACTTACACAAAACAGATTTACTTTCCCAAAAGAGTTACAGGAGACAGCTTCATCCAGGGCTTGTTTCATCCATCACACACTGGTAATATACAACTTTGTCTTTAGTTTCTGTTCTATATAGTGATGTTTCTAATTGCCATTAGAACAGCAATATATCATTGTTTGCACTGGGATCTGGCCAGAACGCCTTAAGGAAATGCTCTCACCAAAATATATAATGGCACTGTGAGTATCTGGGACATGGGCTTTGCAGAAGATTTGAAAAGTGAAGGAACAAAGCTTCTAACACCTCTCACTCATTTGGAAAAGAACAGTAACAGAAATAAGAGTTCTCTGGAATATTTTGGGTTTTCTCTGAACCATTTTTACCAAGCATATAAACTGTCCAAAGAAAACCAAAAATATTAAAGTGATACAATTTTATCTTTATAGCTGCTACACAATTTATTTTTTTTTAAGAAGAAACCAAATTTCACAAGAGCAGCACAGTTAACCAAAAGGGCAGTAGTTTGTCGGGGGATTTTTTTATTATTGCAGATACTGATGTCACAACGCTCTTTTACCTTATACAATTACATCACAGTCTGTTGCTATGGAAATGACTGATGTCACAATTTCAATATTATGACTTAACAACAGATCAAGTAGGAGGAACAGATGGGTTGAGAGAGAGAAAATCCATGTTCAAACAAGCCTGCCATCAGCAGGAGTGTAAGACTTGCCAACTGTAATTAATAAAAAATGTTATTTTAAAATAAATGTTACAGTTTACAGAGACTGAACATGTATCACCAAATGAGTTTTCAAAGTGCAGAGCAAAAGAACAGATTATTTTTGATCCAGCCCTGCTTGGTTCACAGGGAGACAATCGTCAAGAGTATTCAACCCTGTGCAGGTGGCAGAAACACCCAACAATCTATTTCAAAATCACAGCCAGGACAGTTTCTTTTGAGAACTATTGTTAGTATCATGCTTTTGGGTGTTCTATCCCAACAAAGAGCCAGAGAACTTAGTTTCCTCAGCCACTGGGTCCCACTGTGAGCCACAAGGATGTAGCAACAGCAGCAGTTCCCAGTTCAAACTGTTGATCTCTGAGCTGGAATTGGGTGTTTGGGCAACACTGTCCTTGAACAGCCCTGAGCTCATGGAAAAGCAGGTGGGACATAGTGAAGCACCCTGTAATTTGGAGCTCAGCCATAAATACCATGGGGACAGACACCAAACCGTTATGATGCCCCAAATTCATAACAGTTGCTGTGAGTCTTCTAACAGAAGTTACTCAAGTGATTTGAGTCAAGATACTGATCTCCTTTATAACCTTAACCCCTAACAAGTGGCTAAAGCCAAAGTTCAACAGCTTTTGCTTCCAGCCTTTTAGTACATCATAGTTCCACTATGGATACCTACTATCTTTAGTTCTAAGGTGCTAAATTGCAAGACATGGTAGCTAGCATTTTAGTTTTATCATTTAATTGTAAATCCACTGGAAAACTATCATTCTGTCAATGTGAAATGCAGACATGAAATATGGAGCTACGTACAAATTTATCTCACATTTAAGGGACTGGGATGCTCCCACATGGATTTTTCTTACTGGAGAAGACTTAAAATGTTAAATGCACATTGCAAAGCCAAACTTCACAGTAGTTTATGTTATAGCAAGTGCCAACCTGAATGTGTGAAAGTAATGATAAGAAGAGATAAAAGGAAATGTCATATTGTGCATCAGCGGCTGTTACTGAAGCTGCACCTCTGTTTTCCTACTTATATTGCTTAATCTCCATCAATTAATTACTTAATTCAACAATTTACAACAGTGTATAAGAAGCAAAAAGCCATAATTGTGTGTTTATATTGTCTCAAAATGGCTACATAAGTACTGATACCTGCAGCTTGCTCAGTTCTCTTTCATAAAAAGATTTAAGTAATCAGTTTTTTCTCAAAATGGGGTGAAAATACAGCTATAGATACAGTGGAATGCAGGTAAATATGAAAAGGAAGTAATTTACAAATATTCAAATATCATTTCATGGCATGAATTTCATGCTCCTAAAATTGTCAAGTAAAACAAGGAGCTCTGTATGAATAACAAACACCTGTAGCTCGATTTGCAAGCTCTTAGAGCCTGTAACCATGAGAAATTTCGAGCACAGTGCTGTTGCCTGTCTTACATTCACACTGAGGGCAAACAATCCAATTGCTGAGAATCATATGACCACGAATAGTCTCCATTATTCAGCAACTGGCCAAACCAATCAATGCTTGGACATACTCCAGCTCACCATGAGTAACACAAGGTCATACAAAACTGATTTGGTAATAGAGGCTGTATTTCTAAGATGGAGACAGAAAAGCATCCCAATTTCTCTCTGTGCCTCATGTCGAGCTCCTGGTTTTTGTTCTTGAGGAAACTAAAAGTTAACTATCTGGTCTATGCTAAGAACTATCCGAAACCCAACTATTTTCTTTTTAAGCATCATTTCCTCTGTCTGGTAGTAGAACATTAAAATCTGCCTTTTCCTTTGATCCAGACTCCAGCCAAATCAAGGAAATCTCCATTAGCTTCTGTGAGATTTTGGCAAGGCCATTAAGAGTAACCCAGTTTTCAGAAACATTGGAAGCCCAGCAACTTCCAACCCAATTTAGTGAGAACTGCTCAGTGTCCAATGCTTGGTAAATACAGGGATTTCTGCAGGGATACAAATGAATGGAATTCCCATTTTTTAAAATGTGGCTATGGTTATTCCTAATCCCTCTGCCAGGCCTTCAAAGACAGCATTTAAAATACAAAAATCTCTCATCAGCGTGAATCTAGAACTTGATCCTGACTGAAGTGCTGGAGGCAGATCAAGCTCTACACAAGCACTTATTTTAAGTCAGTAAACTTGAGGGTAACACTGTCAACTTTTCTCAGTGTAGTTCTGCAAAATCCCAGTGAACTGTGGCAACACTGCAGGAAGCACAGCAGAACAGTCTCCTTACCTGTCGAGATGAGACATGACTGTCTTTGAAACATCAGCCCCAGCTTCCTGCAGAATGCGGATAATCTGGAAAGGGGAGTCGCTGTTCCTGCCAGGATGGATGATAACAGGGCACCCAAGCTGTGACTGAGCCTGTGCTGTTGCCTGAAGCACTCTGTGCTCACTCGGGGTCAAAGGCCAGGAGCAACCTATTTCTCCCACCACACCACACTTGATATTAGTCCCATCTGCTCCTCTGAGTACCTCACCAACAATGATCTCTGTCAGCTAGAGAACAGGAAAATGAGACTTTTGGTTATTATTAGTATTTGTGTTAAACAGCATCAAATTTGTCCTACGGACGATGGGCTAGTTATACTCTCAATGTCTTTCTGAAGTAATTTAATTAACAGCTGGGTGTGTGAAAACACTGCAGCTAAAATCTGGTTTCTGTCAACTAATGTTATGCTAGCCATTCACTAAGACCAAAATAAACACAGAAGCAAATCAATTTAACAGTATCCACTCACACATTTGTCCAGGTCTGCCAAGAAAGCTGGTCTACATGTAATTTGAACTCTGATTTAGGCAGACATTAAGTTTTCTTTAAAAAAATAAAAGTTAGTTTATTCCAAAACCTTTGCCTTGCACACCTGAATTGGCTTCAGACACAACTCAATGTAATTTTTGCAAAACAAGAGATCAGAGAATAAGGAAACCTTCTCATACACATAGGGAAGAGTAAAACTCTGGCAAGCATCCCAAAGAGACAAGTTTAAGGCAAAACCTGCTTATGGGAACGCCAACGTAAAACAATAGGAGATCTGCTGACTTCAGAACTACAAAAACGAAGCTCATTTGACAAATTTACAAAATTAGTCAATCAAAATTAGTCTGCTTTAGAGCATGCATAGACAAAACACACCAGAATCTCTTAATAAAACTGATTTGTTACAAAAGCTTTACTTTTTCTTTCCCAGAATAGGCCATGTATCTTAAGCATACATTCAGAATTGAGAGCACAAAATGGCACTGATGATGGTCTACCTCCTAAGTAGTACAGGAAATCTGTGGGTCTCCATCAGTCCACCAAACACAGAAGGGAAACCTTTGCCTTGAGAAGTTTCTTTGTGTCTATGCTATTTATATCTACTTGTATTTCAAGCAATGGAAGAACATTTAGGAAAAGCAGTACTCTTGTGTACAGTTTGGGCCAGCTTGGGTCCAGTTTTGTTGGCAGCACTGCTCAAGTTTTGACCATTGATTTTTAAAATTAATTTGACTAATTTGTAAACCATGACAGATTTAAAAAAAAAAAGTCAGCTCTATTTACACACATTCACAGCCTCCTACCTTGGAGAGTTCCATTCCCTCTTCTCCTCATCACCACATTTTCTTAATAAAAGATGAATATTTATTATTACAGGAATATCTGGGGACCTCAGCTATTAGTAACACATTGTCTTAGTCACTGTACAAACTGACTGATGTAGACTATGCCCTGAAAAGCCTGGACAAATGATAGAGAAGAGAGCTATAACACACAGCCTGAGCAGAGCAGTGATTTCCAATTGTCCTATAAATATTGCAATTATTTATGCTTTTTACAAGCATGCTGGGTAAACTCATTGGGAAGCAATTAGCCAGAAAAAGTGACATAAGAGGTAGCAAGGATAAACTGCTTCCTTAAAAAATAGTAAAAAACGCAAGACAGTTGGTGGTGTACCAAATGTCCACACATGAAATACTTTATTTTCCTTTACTGTTGCATTATAACAAATCCCTCAAAGAAAATGGAGCTTAAGAGCTGGAAATTCTGACAGATAAACCAAGCACATGAAAGTAGTGCTGCTCCAGCTATTACACACAAGCAGTAATGCTGCTCCCATTTTCTACGCTGAGCACTTCTGTATTCCATCTATTTTACTGGAACTTCTCTCCAACTCTGGCTTACCCAGGGACAATTCAGAGGACAGAGGCACTGAAGCAATGGTTAAGACTTACCTGCTCCACTGTCATGGCCTGTGTTTGAGAAGAATGAGTGGAATCCACATAAAACCCAGCACCAGCAATAATATGAACTCCAGTTTCTTCAGCAAGTTTCTTCAAAGTGTTCATATCCCGGCCAATTCCTGTAGTTGTGTTTTCCACAATCGTTCCACCACCTGCTGCTTTAAAATGCAGCAGCTCCTCCCTCACAGCGTCTGTTTCCTGATACAAAAGAAGGTTTTCTTTATGGCTGTAGGGATTTTGCTTAATCCAAAACAAGTTCTTCATCTCAATGGGCCCATTAGACAAAGGCTCTTGGCCTGGAGAAGGTGGACAAAAGCAGCTGCTGTAGTTCATAGTCAAGTGTTCATGAGTCAAAGTGTAGCCAAGACAGTCTGGCTCCACAGGGCCCAAGACAGTCTGCACTTTTCCACTCAAGGAAGGCATTTTTCTTTAACAAAGGGGAAAAAATCAGATCCTAAAGGAGTCTGGGAAGGAAGAAGAAAGGAAACAAAAACATTTCAGAAAGAGCAGTGTTTTCTCAGGCAATTTCTGAAATCCCTCCTCCCTCTTGCACAGGTACCTACACTGTGTGTGTTCGCTGGGATGTTTCCAAAAGCTGTTTGTAGCAGGGTGGTCAATTTGAAAAACAAGGCATTTATTTTACCCAACTGTGCTTGTATCAGTACTCCAGCAACATAAACACATCATATTCCAGTACATGGAAATTGTCATCATTTATTGTGCTGCAGTCAGTATCACATTAAGATAAATGTTTCCTATTTAATAAAACCACTGTATGTTCATTTAGGATTCTTTGCTCTTCAGCAGCTGTCAAATTTTGTCAGCTTCAGCCACCAGATGAACACACTTGGCACCAAGGCTGAATATTCTTTACTGGTATGTTCAGTATACTTATCTCTGGCCTCCAAGACTCAGTGTCCTCTTCACATGCCAAGGAAGCTGTCTGTGTTTGGGCAGCTTGTCTGCCCCTCTCTATGTGGAATGCAGGGGTGGGGGTGATATCTGCTCAGGTTCTCCTACAGCTGCATTCTGGAGGTCTGGAACAGCCCAGGACCACTCCTCTAAGGCTCACAACAGCTGCCAAAGATACAGCATGGCCCACAAACAGCGGTGGAGAAGCCAAAATGCTTCAGTGGGCAAATATTTTACCAGCTAAGAACAGACCTTAATCTAACAATTTATATGTGGCTCAGCATCTCAGACACTTCTTAATTCATCTTTAACATCAATGAAAAAATGTTACTTCTCAAAACTTCAAATGAGCAGTGACAAAGACAAACACTGAGGCTACAGTCTGCAGTTGGTTCATGTCAAAGGCCCTGTGCCAATTTGGCCTAACTCACTGCAGGTTAGAATTAACTGTAGCTCTCCCCACTGGGATTTTGGGTTTTTTCCCTTTTGGGAGTGGGGTTAGTCCTGACTAACCAGTTCATGTTAGATCTTCCAAATGCTAGTCACAAAGGCTCGAGGATATATAGTTAAAATCCCTGGTCAACCAAAATCATGAGTTATGAAACAAAATACATGTTTAATCATGTCCAGAGGAAAGGACTAACTAGAGCATGCATTATTGATTAAAGAGAGAGGTCTTTCCCATTTCTGCCTCCCTTTTAGTGAATAATGTCATAAACATGGGTTTGTTACTAGTAAAGCCCTTAGAGGACATTTTCCTTTTAACTGCTAAAGTTAATCTACCAGGATGACAGAAAAACTGAAATCTGAAGGGCACTGAACTCTACATATCAAAGGGCACAGGAACATCAAGATCTCTTTGGGGATACTTTGATCTCATGAGAAGCAGTTACTGTCAGAGCACCAATGCACAGAAGTGACCCAGCCCCTGGAAAAGGCAGCTATTGCCTGCCAAGTGAAGTCTACAGTGCTGGTGCTCAATGTAATATGAGGAGTTGGCCATCTATAAAAAAGAAAAATGACTGACTGACTATGTTTACTTGCCTTCTGTAAAAGCAGGTTAGGAAGAACTGTTCTTTTAGGAATTTTGTTCATGAACTAGCATGAGAAGGTAGAAGAATAATTACTCTCATAGAACAGACTGCTGGCTGATTAATAGGATGATTTATTTTTCTTCCAAACAAATTAGGAAGTGCATGATTTCAGAAAATATTATTCTTGAGCAAATAATTAAAACCAAAATACCTGTCTTAGTCAGAAACTGCTCCTAGCTGCAATTCAATTAAGCAGTCATTAATGCCATCCTTGAAGAAGGCTGGTGCTCTATATAGAACAACCCACTATTTCGGAGAAAGTTCAATGATCTGAGTCATTCTTATATGCACAGCAAAGCAACTGACATAATTCTAAGCATTACCTTTGTTTTTTTTGCCCTCTCCCTTTTTTAAATGTTTAATATCTACACTCCAGCATTCAGTAAAACCCTGACAGCACAGAGTGGTAACTACTCTCTGCATTGGATTCACACTTCTCTTTCCTCATGTTCACTGACAATTTTCCAATCTATTTATTAAGTTAGCAAACCAAACCTATATACCATTAAATATACAAGTATTTAATTTCTTTTGATAAAGCTTGACACAAATCAATTACCAGTTCCCATGCCAGGTTTCTCTTATAGCAGACACCAACCTGTTGATTTTTAAACTCTAGATTTCAGATTACAGCTCACATACAGAATTTACAGAACCTTTTGACTGAGGCCAAGGATTTTTATAAATATAAGCATCACAAAAAACGGAAACTGACACAAAAAGCATTTAAAGTAGGCCTAATTTTATCTTCATGAAAAATGTATTAATATTAATGCCCGTTCCTGCTTACTAACACAGTTTTAGAAACCCACCACTCTTAATAAAAGAACTATAAAAAATAAACAGTCAACAACCTGTGATTGGAGTGATTTTTGAAACCACTGTCCTGATATCTTCCCTACTGTCATTCACATAAAGCACCTGCCCTGGTTATGCTATGATACATTACTCCTAATAAGATTCACTTGATGGAATCAGAATTATGCATTTTAAAAATAGATTTTAGGTGCAAATAGCTTTTAAATGGAATAAGGATTCCTACTTAATTTAAGCACGTATATGTTACTACAGGAATCACTGTTTGTGTGGTTTACTTATGACTTGCGTGCCATGTTTTACACAGAACTTCCTTTTGAAAAAGTTTCTTCTTTCATACACCAAGGACTGCATTCATAACACCTCATTTAGCCATTTAAATGATGTATGTCTACTACAGAACAATAATCTAGACCATTTTCATAGTGGAGATGGAAGGACATATCTATAGGCAATTCATCCAGCTTATTTTGAATGCCTGTAATAGGACAGGACAAGTCACTTTCTGTAATGTTATCCTCCTTCCATGCACTAAGAAGCGAGCCAAGAAACAATCCAGGACAAGACAAATATATTTTAGATGACTCTACATAGGATATGTGAATTATATTCCCTAATCTTAACCCAGTCTGAGGGGATGGGAAAATGTGCTGATTCCTATAACAGAAGAGAAATAGGTAGATTCATATCTGGCAATAACAGCTATTTTGGTTTTGAAAATTGCTAATTTATGTGGTGGTATTGCCAAGGAACTCCTGCACAGAACAAGACTTCTCAGCTCTAGGTGCTGTATAAAGACAGAAATAAATTATATTTCCTGAAAACTACAAATTCAGACTAAAATATGAGAAAATTGCTTTAAGGTGTAACCAAAACTTGTATTATTCCACAAAAGTCATGAAACACTACCTTATCATTTTTGTAATAAACTGGACAAATCTTTATAACCACCAACTGTATGCTGCATAAAATACAACTTTCAGCATTAGCCAACTATCAAATCCTGGTGAAGTAAATATTTTTCCTAGAGGTATTGTTAAGAGAAAAGAGACTTGCTACTAAAAAGGTCACGGTGCTGCATTCCTGACTCTGGTAAAAACTCCACTGTGTTCAATGGATGTTTTGCCTGAATACTGATGACAAGATTTATGTTTCCACTTTTCCCATCTGAAACGTGCGCTTCAGTCATTGTGTCATTTTAATGGCCTTGTAATGGGAAGTCCCCCTGGGTTTGGATTAGTTGCTTCCTACAGTAATCTCATATTGCTGAAACATTATAATCACATAAACACAGTTTCCATATGCTAATTCTGCATTTGTTTTGATTCGGTAAGCACATTTTAATGGCATTAGCACAGATTCTCTGTAGACTGGTGTGAGAATCATTTCATTGTCATTACATTACAATGTGAGATTAGAGCATCATTAAATCCAGATTGCTGTGACATAAAATTTACAAAAAAAAGCAAAAAAGAATGGCTCAATGGGTATTAACTGTACCCAGAAAAAGTTAAACACAGCTGCCATTTAGAAACAAGGGCTGCCCTGGCTGCATCAAGAGCATTTTAAGTGGGTCTTTCCTTTATAACCACACAGCCCTGGAAAATGTGATGTAGCACAGGCTCACTACATATTTACAGACAGGAAATGTTTTGAGAATCCAATTCTAGTTTGAGCAACCCCTACAGACCATGGAAAAGCCACTAATTAGTAATATGTGATATGTTTTTTTTTTTCTGTAGGAAATTTCTATTAGTCTGTGCTGTGTTATTTCACTGTTCCCCACATGTAAACATTTTGTGACAAGGGAAGAAGTTAAGACAAAGGAATAGGAGAGGCAGAGGGTAAGAGAACACATGTAGACTATGTCAGGAAGAATTAAAATAACTTATTTTTCTCTTCTGTCATGTTTCTGCCAACCCTGTAGAGGTTTACAGAAAGGAAGGAACTCAATACTGCTCACACAGTTCTTCATCTTCCCCACCAGACAAGTAAGCTTTCTAACCTCTCCAATGGATGGATGTCAGATCTATTCTACCTTCTTCAAAAATATATTCATGAGTGCTAATTACAGTGCAAACATGCCTGAAACCCAGCACTCCCTCAGACATGGACTTCACTAAGCATGGCTTTTTTGCTCATGCATGTTGTCAGGGAAGCACAGCTACAGAGCTGTGGAGCTGAGCCTGCCACAGCTGGGTGGCTTAAGTGCAGCAGAAGGACAGAACTTGCATTTGGTCCAGGACAGATGCAAACTCACCTGTCATTTAGTCCAGCAATTCCCTGTGCACCAGTCACCACAAAGGTGTCCAAGACCTACGACACTGTAGTCCTACACAGGCACTCTCACACCACCACTAGTTTGTGTTACGTGAGATAACAACACATCTTGCATTGCCTTTGGGTTATGCCCAAGAAAAAGAATTTGAAAATGAGTGGAAGTACTGAAAAATTTGAGGTTTCTGGGCAAACTCCTGTCTCTTCTGTAGAAATGGCAGGTATGCTGCTCTTAAGGTGACAGATCATTTTCTTTAAAAGCCATATATGTTCTTCCCTGTCTTCAGAATTGACATTGGTCAGAAATGCCATTGGTCTTTTTCCTCTCCCAAAATGGAGCTATGAGAGTACCATGATTTGCTGAACTTCAAGCTAACTCAAGGCTTTGTGTCCTAAGGAACAATGGCACACAGGAGATTTTTCATGCCTTGAATAAAGCTCTTATGAGAGAGGAAGGGAACACTTATGGTGCCTCTCTCCCACACAAACTCCTGCCTAACCCCACAGGAGCATATGCTGCAGCTCTTCCCTTCGTGGGCCACCTGCATGTTCCCACCTTTGGGTGGCTGTGTCTTCATGCAGCATGCATACAAACCTCACCATTTTGGATGTGTAAGCTCTTGACTGGGTAGAAATTGGCCAACAGACTCAAAGCCCGGAGAATTCTTGGGGGGATTATTTAAAAAACATCATCTACTCCACCTTGCCACATTTTGTCATGAAACACATTATTCTGGAAATACTCAGAATAGTGGGTTAATCTTGTGGCCTTCAAACCACTCAAAAACATATTTCCTTAAGAAGCCAAGCTAAAAGAAATGCTAAATATTGCTTTTCATTAGATTTTCTATATATGGTTTGAGCAACCAAAAAACCTTTACACTACAGAAGTGAAAAGCAATACTAAAAGGAAGACTTTATATAAGGTTACAGCATGTGCTATGAAAAAGAATTAGGACAGCTTTAGCCAAGCCTTATATAATCCAACTATGATAAAGACAAGTCCCACCAAAATATGCAGGTACACACACTCCTCAGCAGCTACATTGCTTGAGTAGCACTGTCAATGTTCTACAATCTCAAAGCAGTCACTTAAAATTTAAGAGAAATGTAAACACATATGGGAAAGGCCAATATATTGACGCCCTGCTCTCAGAACCTCCAAAAAGCACACTCAGATAAGGAGTTTTTAAATGTTCACCTGAAAGAAAAGAGAAAATTCTTACAGCACCTTCCCTCTGTGGCTCAGCTCGTGGCAGACACACCTTCCAGTTTTGCATGGTTTGAGGGTCATGCTCTGGCTCTAGCCAGGCTTTAAGCCAGGCATATCTAAATCAGATTGCTTCCTTACAGTTGAACTGTCACACCAGGACAAGCGCAGTGTCTCATACCAACCTCACAGGGTGGACAAACCTTGGGGGCCCCAAGAAGCAGAGTCCAAGTCGCCTCGTATATAGAACTTTGCACAATTTTTTTCCAATTTGGTTAAAGTTTAGCTGTTGTGACCAGAATAGTCAGACTTCCATTTTACCTTATTTCTGTGCAGATAACAGTCTCAAAATCCAGGCTTCTCTGAGCAAAGTCACATTGAAGTTTCTCTTCCTCAGAGAGATCTGAGACCAGCATACCCCTAAGTGTTTTTTCATTAACATCTCTTTAGAAGAACTTCAGGGGATTTTACATTTTGGGCAGCTTCCAAAATTACTCCTGATAAAAGGTCAGATAAAAATTCTCCTCCAGGGTCAAACATTACATTAATTATATTTTACATGCACACATAGTGTTTTTAGGCCAAAAATCAGAACTGAAGTCACATTATGCTATATGCAAATATGGGCTAAGTCCTGCATGTTGATACATACATTCATATTCTTAAGACTTAATGGACTCACTTTTGCTTCTTGAGGGTTCTGGGGTACAAGCACATATTCTCTTTCTTGCTAGGACAACAAGATGTAGGAAAAAAGTCTCCTTTTCAGGAATGCATATCCAGCCTTCATTCCTTCTAAATTTCAAATTTGAAACAAGCATACATCTAACTCCACTTTTTGTTGTTATTCTCATTGACTTTCATTGGTTTCCTGTCTACTTGAGGTCACATACACATATTTTCACATGAGCTGAAACATTTCAGTAAGCATGCTGAGCATTATCATTCCCTTGTACAGTCCTACAGAGCCACACCAAATCACTCCATGATCTTTACATGCAGAAATGCACCACACAAATCTAAGCAATGCATGAGTGATATGCATTACTACCTCTTAATCCAGACTGAACATTAGTATCTAGAAAAATTCAGATGAATGAACCCCAAGGTCAGCTTTGCCACAGAACACAGCAGTCACTGATCCATGAGACCTGTATCTCACACAGGTCTCATGGTGAGATACACCATGGTGGGAAAGAGCATGGCAATTTGGTTTAGAGTCTCATATCAATATCACAGACTGCAGCAACTGAAAAAAAGCAGGGGCTTCCAGAAAAACACCTCCTTTACTAGGGAGTGATGAGCTTAGATGCACAGAACTACATTCAATGTCCCACTACTGCAAATAACTGTACCACAAAATTCACAACCAATCAGAAGACCTAATGGGAAAAAAATACCCTGAGAAAGGCGTTTGGACTGTGACTGTTCTCTGTGACTGTGTCAGGAAATGGAAGCTGTATGTCCTTCTCAAGGTTCACTTCTGCCCTAAAGAAATGAGCCCACACAAGAAAAGTTAATGTGAGTCAAGGGAAAGCTCAAAGCTGATGGGTGCAGCTGAAGTAGTATCTTTTATCTCAGAGACTGCCTTTACAGTCTGCATGCTTTGTCAATGGTCAGAGTCAATGACCTCTTACTTATACAACTCCTGTTTTTAAGTTCTTACCCACAACAGTGGAAAGCTAGGAACAACCAACACACAGAAGCTGACAAAATTGCCAGGTCTCCTACATATCCTTCTATTTCTTTTCCAGGTACTGCTGTATCTTCAGTCTTAACCAGAACTGGACACAGAACCCTGCCACTGTTTTGCCTTTTTGTATCACAGAATTTCTGAAAGAAGATACAAACTCAGTATTTTTGTCCTGGAACTATTATCTGTTTTTCAAAAAACCCTGGCTACCCAGTCTAAAGTGAGCAACAAAGAACAAAGTCCTGCAATAAAGCTTACAGAACACCAGAGTTCAAGCATTAAAACCAGTTGAAGATTTCCAGATCCATCTGAAAATGACCCATCTGCTAAAAAGTACACAAATCACAGCGAAAGAAGAGGTACACTCCTTTCACTTGATCACTAATCCTCACTGTAATAACTCTGGACAGGGCAAAGACAACTGCAGGATACAACAATTCTGCTTTTACATTTTGAGGAAATAGGTGAGATCCCAAAAGAGCAGAAAAAGGGAGTAGTTCAGCAGGTAACATACTGTTCTTTGATCCTACCTCCTCCACAAAAGTTACTTCAAGAAAAACCCTGTGGCTTTGGCTACACAAAAGTAGGGTTTCAGAATATCTTTGAGAAGAGTGATTCTATATTTCTGAGATCCAAGTAAAAAATTGTGATTTAGTTAAAGCTGTAATCTAAGAGATGATGGTTGTGGTCTTCTTACTTAATTTTTATCTGAGTAGTTAAGTACTTGTGAAACAAATCACAGCTATTGTTAGAATACAATGCTTTTCTTGGATTATTACCAACATACATACTACCATCAGACCAAAGACGTGACCACTGTTTAGAAAATTCTGAGGAAGCTTTTTTAATTTGTGACCAGAAAAATGACATTGAAGCAGAAAGGCTACCCTACCAGTTTTGAGAAGATGTAATTTCTTCTTAGAACTAGGACAGAATACTCCCCTTCCCCTCCAATACTGCTGGCAATCCAATTCCATTTCTGGAAAACGCAGAAAATGTAAAAGAGTTCAAAACTGTTCTGAATCAAACCAGAGACTTGTACCTTAGGTTTCCACAGTCTAGATGGATCTCTAATTCCTCATACCAGACAGGTGGCCAGTCTGATACAAGCAGAAGCCTCACTGTTTTCATGAACCTTAAGAAGTCTTGGTTTCATCTGACTAAAAAATGAACTTGTTCAGTATTTCAAGTCCTGAAAGATGGGGAAAACATTTTAGATCTACATCAAGTGAAATAAGGAAAAAAATTCACAGAATGTTCAGAGGCATAGTCCTTTAATAAACACAGAACTCACTGGTGCCATATGCTTCACTATATACTGATTTTTATGTGTGAGAAGCAAGCTGATGGCTCCCTAACCACAGAGGGAAGCTGTGACACTTGCTCCTGCTGCACCATGCACTAATTTAATAAGTTACCACTGGTCACCTACTTGAAATATAATTAAGCATCTGAATGCCACTGTTGCCACCTTTGATTATAACTATGAAAATGAATGTGATGATGGTGACAGGATGGCAAATATTATATTTGTTAAATTCTAAAACATGAGAGGCATTCATAATAATAAATGACACTTATGTAGTCTTTCATAAAACAATCCCAAAGTACCTGACAAAATGATACAAAACTACTTGTTAGAAGCATTGCTTCACCCATCACTGAAACACAGCCCCCAGCAGAAAGAAGGCAACAACCTTTAAACACTACAGAACATATTATGACAGAGGACGTTGAATAATGCACCCAGTGTAAAGCAGAAGGGAATTCCAGACAAGTAAAACAAAATTTCCCAGAAGTAAGTGACCAACCTCCAGCTAAAAATTTGTTTCATTCAAGCACTGTCACAAGCCTCTAGCACACAGAAGATACCACCCTTAGCAACAGACACCTGAAAAAAAAAGAATTATGTTTACAGGTATCTTAGAGATCATATATACATGCAAGTACTTGCTAGGCTCCTCAGAGTTCCTCACCAACAGGACCTGTGTGCTTCAACTCACGACCAAAGTAACCACAAGACAAGACCTGCTGCAGAGCGGTTGCCAAAACCCAAGGCCACCGCCCAGCAGTGGCTTTGCCACCGTGCTGAAGCACACTTGGTAGGGGAAGCCAAGATTCAGCCTCCCTTCCGCAGCTCCCCCAGCCGGTGCCAGGGGAGCAGGGAACTGTGTCCTGGAACGGGCACGAGCCCCAGGCCACCTAGAACATGCATGGTGTAGGATTACCAACAGGGCACACAGGCAAGTCTGGAGCTTTGCTGCTGAGCCTTGACAAGCTTAAACAACTCTGGAAGCATCTTGCAGAAGGGTGCTGGTGCTTCCAGATGGAGAGGCAGCTGAAGGCAGGCTCTGAAGGTCCCAGTTTTGGATTGAGGCATTTGTTCCTTCACAGAGACACCCTCGGGAACTGTCGGGAGAGGAGTACTGGAGAGGACCTAGTTCCAATATTTAACTTGTTATGGCTGTACAAATATTAAATACCAGCACTAATAATAGCAGCGTAGCTGCACTCACACAGTGAAGCCGCCTAAGCTCGGGGCTTACTCTGTCGGTAACTATCATCTGGTGCTGTAAAACGCTTTTGCAGAAAGGAGCTGCTCGTCCCCTCACACTCCGGACGTGCCGCAGGGCTCCCCGAAGGAGCCCTGCCTGACCCAGCGCCGCCATCCCGGCCACCTCTGCCCCGCAGCCGCCCCTCCCGCCGGGCCCGCTGCGGCCCGAGGCCGGCACAGCCCTGCGC